>JARKIC010000226.1:0-365468 GCA_029378375.1 Mycena olivaceomarginata | reverse complement strand
CAGGCACCACTGTAGTCCAAGCAATAAAACCCCAACAGTAGCCGCAATTCTGAAGGACTGCAGGCACAGAGGACAGGCAAAGCTAGGGGGGAATTGTAACCAGGAAAGACGGGGAATGAGTCCTTTTTATGCGTCGAGAACCTTCGGGTCTGTGTGACCACAGGCATGTCAAAATGACAGAAATCTGACAGCACAGCCTACTGCGACCAACTGCGTCGGCCTGCGGCTTACACTGCGGATAGGTCAGCAGGACACTTCTATCGCAATAGGATGGGAAGGCTGTTGAACCACTTTCTTTTTCGGTCTAGGTTGGTTTCCGAGGGACTAAGGCAGTGCGAGTTGGCAAATCTTGTAAGCATACAAATGGAGCAGTGATTAACCATTGGTACAAACGGGGACAGCGGGTTGAACACGAGACGGACCGCAGTGGGAAGAAAACACATCAAAAGCCGTACGAAAGAAGTTAAAAGAGAGGATGCGCAGAGGAGGAAGGAAAGAGCAAGAATATATGGGGAATAGCACAGCCGAGGAGCCATTTGCTTAAAGAACGGTTAATAAAATGAAAACCAACCCAACAATCGATCGAAGAATGAAGACGTCCGAGCTCGCGGCTCGGAGATGTCGAAGAGAAAATGGATAGTGAATGCCCAGTATTCAACTGGGGCTTGCCTTGATGTTCGCATTCGTGTTGCCGTTCTTGATCTGCGCGAGTGGATCTCGAAATCCCATCTATCGGACACTAAGTCCGATAGACGCCAGTTAGGCGCCCAGTACGAGCCGAAATCTGGGTAAAACATTGGGAGGAAAGAATGTAATCAGTACGTTCAAATAAGTCATAAATGGGAGTATGTTAATAGATTGGAGAGCCGATGAATTGGAAGGAGTAAAAGAAATTAAAGTCGAAAATACCACCAACTGCAGAGTAGTCTTCCAGCCGTTCGTGTGATATATTTCCGCACCTCGGCCGTCCGACCCTGCAACAACGTTCCCTGAGGGCTTAGGAAATTAGGCGCGAATACCTTGCGTCCGAACGCGAGATACCGCGCCCGTCGCCAGTCAATCACGGGGCAGATCGCGAATTGTGCGTGCAACAGAACATTGAAACGCAACCAGCGACGGCCTCAGAGCCGCACGTGAGCCCACCAAGATAAAGAGCATATTTGACCGGCAGGCTAAGCAGAGAACACGAGCAGATGTCCGTGTTGTGGGAGGTCAATTGTCCGGACATGCAGTGCACGGGTTAGCTGTCGCGCCCACAGAGATACCGCAAAGATCCAGTTGGTTGGGAACGGCGCCCTAGAGACAGAATCGGATCAACAAGTTGTTCTGCAGATTGCCCTAAGACTGGAAAGGATGTATTCGAGAAGTGAAACCAGTTAACAAGCAACGTGCACGCCGCGTCCACCAGAAAGCCCAGGCGGAAACTATATTCCCAAGTAAGCCAGTGAGTGCCGAATATTACCGGAAACTACTCTGTTGAGACGAAGGATCTCGGGGGACACTTGAAGGCGCGCGCAGACTTCGAGCCAAGTCGACCAGTGACCGGGAAACGAGATTGCGTAAATCTTCGGATGGTTCGAGGCTTAAGAGCGAATGAGAGGAATGACGCCTAGTTGCTCGAGGGTTAAGCAATGTGTAACGCGTCGATTCCTCACAACGTGGCGAGAAGAGAAAGGCGGGGTGGCTGTGTTTAATTGATCGGTCCTCTTTTGCTTTCTTCCACCTCGTCGGTTGCGCACCTTCAGTGGATTCGTTCCCGCAGCTTCGATATTTTTATCCTGTGTTCCCGCAATCCTTTTCTAGGTTGCTACACATTCATCCTTGCGTGTCCCATTGTGTTTTGGCACTGTCGAGTCTCGACGCGTCGAATTTCGAAATGCGCCCCCATGGCGACACCACCATATCTTCCTCCTCTGCACGTTTAACGCGTCAAAACTGGTTGACAATCCCTTGCAAACGTTGTAAATACCTCCCGCATTCTTCTTAACATAATCCTCACTCCTGTTGTCCGGTCATCGGATCTTTTCTCGCCGATGAGGAGCAGGTGGCGCCTGCACTTAATCTCGCATCCTCTTCGATGTTTTGTCATCACATTTCACCTTGGTACTTGAGTTTCATCGCCTGGCTACACCGCTCGTCTGTATTCTCCGTCGCGCGACTGCAGAAATTATCTTTGTGATGTTTCCTGTATCACACCGCGGATACTTCTACATCTGTGTGATTTCTCTGCCTGATACGCCCAGAACTGTTCGGTCTCAAGCTGGGGCCAACCGCCGAGTACACTGGGTATCTGGAACATGAACCACAGCTCAATGGATTCCTCACCCCGCCCGATATTCGCGGCCTCCCCCTCTCTCTGATTATTCTAGGTGCTTTGGTCACATATCGCTGGGCTTTCTTTCTCTGAGCGCGCAAACACAGATCTCTTCTCTCGTCCTTCAGTGCGGTCTACGGCATTTGCGCTGTGATTTATGCGCTCTATCTGTGGGTCCATTCAGTCCCCTGCCCTCGTGCTGGTGCGATTTATTCTCTGTCTACTGCACCCTCACTGCTGCGTTGTCTTTCCCCTTTCTCCGTCCTCTATGATTTCGTTCTTTCGCGCCGCTCACAAATTGAAGTTCCTCAGAACGCAGCTCCCTCGGCATGCAGCTCCCTCGTGTTCCGAGGCTTGAAAGTCTCAGGAATAGGCTACATACGACAGGGGGGGGGGGGGGGGGGGGGGGGGGTGTCGTATGTAGCCTACTCCTAGGAATGGTGGAGCCACGCTTCCTGCGCGCACGTTGCACCTGAGATTCAAGCTTTTTTCTCTCTCTGCTGTTTATTCCAAACCTACTGCTACTACTTTCGGTGAACTGTAAGTCTATGTTACTTCCAACCTCTCATGAGAGTCCGACAGCGGTTCTGAGCTTGGGGTAGTTCGGGGAGCCCAACCCCGACGGGGTCCCAGCCGACGGTGGCATTGAATCCGCTACCGGTGAATCGAGGTCAACGAAGATAGCAAACGAAAGGAAGGAATGAAACAGACCTGGTACCGCACCCAGGATTTTTACCGTCAGTGACATCGTTCAGTGCTGCGCGACCCGCGGGGCTATACAGGAAGGGGTTGAGGAAACCGAGGGGGCTCTTCCCAGCCGCGATGAGCTCGTCGTTCAGTAGCGCAATGACAGAGGCGAAGACGGGCGAGGACGCGGATGTGCCACTGACCAGCCCAGTCCTGTTCCTGGAAAGCTCTAAATACAATTATGGATATTGTGAGGCATAGTTGACGAACCGGATACGACCACAAAGTTGACTCCCTCGGCAGAAACATCGGGGAACCCACGTCCCGTGGTATTGAAGAGGCCACTGTATGTATCACCAAGGCTCGAAATATACGCGTCCACGTCGCCCTTTTGATATGCAGGCACCTCAAAGTAGTTGGAGAAACCTACCAAAGCAGATAAATCACAGTGAAGAGGAGAAGAGGGAGAGAAAACTGACCTCCCGAAGAAAAATGCCGCGCCGATTTCGGAAAAGTTGTTCTTGGTAAAGTTTTCCAAAATCATTTGTGAAGAGCCGATGGAGGTAACCCAGGGACACGTCGAAGGGGCAGTGGGAACGAAGGTCGTGCACTCAAACTCGTTGCCGGCGACACCGCCGTCACCCGATGCGAAGAGGATAGACGTGCCGAGGGCGCCTAGCTGGGCATACGCATTGCACAGTCCTTGCGCAACGGGCAGTGTCATGTCTTCCTCATCGGCACCATACGAGGTCGTGAGGACGGTAGGTCGGGAGGGATCGCTGATGAGCGCGTTGATTTGATCCAGGAAGCCACTGACGGTGTCATTGTTCAGCGGGCCTACGGAGATGAACTTGACGGGGACGCCACTCGCGACACCAACCGTATAGTCGATGTCGAGGCTGGCCTCAACGCCAGCGAATCCGGTGATCTGAGTGTTAGATCCCCCGTCGAGCAATTCAACGTCGAACTTGGTTGTCGCAGGAAGGTCGGGCCGGTACTCTGCGAGGAATTGCTAGAGGGAAATTCAGGATTCAGTAGATATATAAAAGCCATCAACGTCACCTTGAGGTCGTTGAAATTGGCAAATTCATTGTCATATGCAGAGACACCCAGGACGTTATTGGTCTGCGTAGCGGACGTTGTGGGGATCCCGTATTCCACCTGCAGACACGAAATTGTAGTGATATCCGCGCACGTAGGGTCAATGTCCCGTTTGCTGTTGCTGGAAGCGGCTGCGACTTTGGCGCTGCGAATGGGCGAGAGAAAGTCGTCGTGGGGTGAATGTATGCAACCGCCGCGGAAAGTTCGACTGGGAGCGAATACTGCAGGGTGCGGATGGTGGTCTCGTGGGTGGTCTCGTGGGTGAAGACAGAGAACTCGCTGTTGAAGAGCGAGTTTGCCTGGGAAACGGGTATCTTGAACTGCAAGACGTCGCCGGCCGGGGAGATTGTAGTCGCAGAGATCTTTTTGTCTGGAGCCAGGAAGCGACAGCGGAGAGCGCGTCGGAAGTGGGCTTGACGTATTCAGCAACCTTCGCGGCGCGTCAGAATGTGAACCGGAAGAATATATGTATGGACATGCATCTTCTGGGGTCAAGTGCTGACCGTAGCGAGAGCTGCTTGGGTCAGACACCGCGTACAGCTCGCTCTCGAGCCCAGCAATATTGCTCGGGTTGAGCGCAATCCGGAGGGTGAGCTCCGCATCGGAGGGTGCAGGGCCAGTGCTCACGAAACCTCGAGCAGGTTGCCCGATGCTCATGAACGAGGAGGGCCGAGCGGTCGTCGGGATGGCGATTGCGAGCGTCACGAGGGCCGCAATAAGGGAGAAGTGCAGAGAAACCATGGGCTGGAGGTGGTCTGAATCAGTGTGAAGACCTGGATCGAGTACTTAATACTTATCCACGCGCTTGGATCATGGCTGTGGATCTGAATCACACGCCGGGGTGCTTTTGCCTTGTATCTGCATTCGATTTCGTGAGGAAGGAAGGAAGGAAGGAAGGAGTATTACTGCGGTGGTTCCAATAAGGAACTAGCAAGTGCTGCGGATACGGGCGCGGGCGGCCGTGAATGTGCCGAGAAGACATCTCTGATCTGCAACCACTATTTGATTGTTCGAAGAAGAACTTTTCAATGAGAACATCACCAGATTCCGATATCCGTCAAGACATGTGGTCTCAACTTCATGCCGGCCACGTTCGCGGAACAGGTTCACTTAGTTGAGCAAAGGTCGAGCGCACACAGAACTTTCTCTGGCCGAACTTGCTGTGGAGCAACCGCCAATTCAAGATCTCCGGTGGGTCAAGCACCCAGGGGCAACACGGCCGAACTTGCTGCCGGAGGACGCGCCATGTCAACGCGATTCTGAGAGAGCGAGTAGAGTTAATTCAAGAATAACACGGTCAGTCCATTCCTTCAATTTATTTGGCCATGAGTTCGTTTCTCGACCTCGTACAAGCTCGGATTCACCCTCTTTATGAAATTGAGCTGTCTGTCGGAAGCTTTTTTAAGCTCCGCTTCCACCCTACGGCATCACGAAGGAGGCCGAGCATGCCGGATTGCAGGCTGATACTTGCCGTCCACAGAATATCAACTTAACAGCTTTTTTTTTGGCTCGACAGCTTACAGCTCTGAATGCTTCCTCAAGATCAACATTACCCCCTTGAACCGAAGTTGTGGGGCTTGAAGTGCCCGCCGCCCTCTTGTATCCGTAACAAAAGTTCGTTTGTAATTCAACTCGCGATACATTAAGTTTACATCACGCTCTTGGGAAAATGATGGACACTTGAGCGTCTTGCGAACCATCGACATCCACTTTGACTTGTACATCCGTGGTAGGATCGACGCTAGTGTTCCAGTATAACGCGGGGGGGCCTGTGGTCAAGTTGAGATTGATCAGCTCGAAGACGAAGGACCCGCGGGATAGTCGCTAGCCCCCGAAACACCCTCCTCCTCCAGCTGGAGAGCTACGAGCTGTGGGGGCACCTCCCAGCCGATTTCAAGGGTGGGGGACTCGGGAACGTTGTCGAAGCCAGCAATATACCAAAATATGCCGAGGTCCTCCGTTTCCGCATCCAACACGGGATCGGCAACTATGAAGCTGTCGATGCTCTGCCCAGTCTCGACGGTTACATTAGCCCCGGGATTGGTAACCTGCAGGTATCCGCCGCCAGGAATCTCGAGTTGGACCGCGTACGTCCAGAACGGACCGGTGTCCGGAAGAAAACTGCCTCCATACTAAATTTGTGTTCAGTTGGATTTGCACAGGTTAGAATCTCACACAGACCTGGAGAGCAGCGCGAAGGTTTCCGAACGGAACACCATTCGCATCCAAACCTGAATATTGGCGCTGAGGAAGATGATCTGACTGTCGAAGGATGTCGGGACAGGGGGAACCACAAAGGTGGCGTTGAAGGAATCGATCATATTATTCGCCGTTGTGTTGAACTGAGCATAGGCCTCGGTCGCACTCACTTCCTGCCGCCGAGCAAGAGTCTGTTGGCGTTTGGCTTTGAGGTTGGTCGGGTAACATCCTGGCAATGGGTCTGTGAGTAACTGCATTGTCAAAGAGTTTTGTCCAGAAGGCTACCTTGAAGGTATGGATTAAAGTTCCATTAGGAGCGAAGACATCCATGTTTCTGCCGGATGACTTGACGCGCGAGCCGCTTGGGGCCACAAAGACGGGCAGGCCAGAAGGAGTGTAGCCAACTGGGACCAGCGCGAGGGTGGTTTGAACCAGGAGTGCAGCAGCGAGGGGGCGAAGGAGGAACATCGTGGAGAACTTCGAGGATTGCCGGAGAACGTGGTGCTCGAGCTTTAAGTCCGAAACACCAATGGCCAGCGAACCGTGAATCTTGACACGTACATCATGGCCGTTTTGATTCTGATTCCTTGGATGCTTCGAAGTTCTTTCCTTCTCCCGTAAAATCTGCTGCGGAGCCCCAAGCCTCATGGTGGTGGGATAATCCATGAAAAACAATTCATTGCATGAGCGCTAAGGCTACTGCGCACCGAGAATCACGGAATCAGCACACATGGTAGGTTCTCAATTGATTTCTCAAGAAATAAGCAACTTGTTCCCGATTCGGGCTAAAATCACCGCATCTCCAACTTTCCAACAGAACGCAATCTTGATGCTCTGCTAAAACACGGCTCATCATTCTTAGGAAAGAACAGCCTCGGACGGTACCATGTCTTTCGTTCGTCTACTCGGTATTCTCTCCATCGCCCACGCCGCGACTGCCAGCCCCCTCATCCTGCATGAACAACGCAGGTCTGCTCCGCCTGGATTCACCAGCCAAGGACCCGCCGATAGTCACACGATCACCCTCCGTTTTGCTTTGGCATCCAACAACCTCCCGGGTCTCCAGGAGAAGCTTCTGGATATCTCCACGCCAGGACGCGCTGAATTTAGGCAATGGCTCTCCCAAGATGAGGTTCGTATCCCCCCTTTTCCCTACATTCTGGTTCAAACAGTCTTCAGGTGAAATCCTTCGTTGCACCGTCAACGGACGCAGTCAACGCCTTCAACGCCTTCACTTCTGCCAACGGGCTCAAGTCGTCTGTGACCTCACCGTATGGCGAATGGGTGTCGGTCTCACTGCCCGTGTCGAAAGCCAACCAGCTCTTCGGCGCCAAGTTCACCAACTTTACTCACACTGACCTTCCGGCTCCCATCATTCGTACCCTCTCCGTTTCGCTACCCTCTGAACTCGCGAATTTCGTGCAGGTCGTTCATCCTACTACGGCTTTTACAACGCCCAAAGCGCGTCTGGGACAATCTATCCGAATTGACATCCCCAACCGGAGACGCGATGCGACGGCGCCTGCCGAATGTGATACCAGCAACCCCAACAATTCGATCCCCCCGCATGTTTACTGGCATTGTACAATATTCCTAGCACTCCCGCAACTCAGCAGACCAACGCGTTGCTCGTCTCAGGCTATGAAGACGAATGGGCGTACGTTCGCTTCTTCTCCCTCCTCCTTGGTTTTGAGACTCAAGAAATCATAGCGAAATTGACGACCTTCAGGTATGCTACTCTTCGATTCCATGTGCCTTGTACCCATTCCTGTAGGCCTTCATGAAACAATTCCGTCCCGATCTACCCTCGGGCGCCAACCAGACCTTCCTTCGTCTCGCCATTGACGGTGGTACAAAGTAAGTTGGAGCGTCCAAAACCCCTGTGTGCCGTTGAACTTGGAGTTCAGCCCGCAGTTCCCCAACTCTGCTGGCACTGAAGCTCAACTCGATATCGAGTACACGGCCGGTTCGTACTACTTCTCAATTGGCAACAGCATAACAATATTTGAGTAGGTGTTGCTACTAACGTACCATTGCAATTCCTTACCGTCGGCGGCTTCGACTTCCCCACCGCTTTGCTCGACACGACCACCTTCATCGCCGGCTCTCCTCAGCCTCCCACCGTCATGACCACGTCGTAAGTCGGCCATTGAACTGCTGAGAATATTTTCCCTCACCACCAAATTCAGATACGGTGACCTCGAATCCAACTTTGGTCCCTCGTTGGCTACGCAAGCTCTTCTTTTCCAACAATCCTGCCAGTACTAACAAGTTCGACAGGAGCATCTGCAATGGATACGCTGCTGCCACTGCAAGAGGTGTCTCTGTGCTGTTTGCCTCTGGTGACGTGAGTGGTATCGCCCCACCTTCTCCTCCAGCTCACGCCTTGCAGGGTGGCGTGAACGGCAACCACGATGATGGCTTCGACTGTGGCCTCTTCGTACCCGTGTTCCCCGCATCCTGCCCGTATTTGACGTCTGTGGGGTCTACCATTGGATTCAATCCCGAGGTCGCAGTTAATTTTACTGGCGGCGGGTTCTCAAACATTTTTTGCAAGTGAACGTCAACCCCAAAGATTTGTCCCTAACCAGCACCAACCAGCCACTCCGGACTACCAGGCCGACGGTCGCAGCCTTCTTCAAAACGCTTCCAGCAAACTTTACTGGTGACTTCAACCGGACTGGTCGGGGGTAGGAGGGTTTAGTCAAATCACCATGCCGCAAGTTTTACTCACGAATTGCGACAGGTACCCTGATGTCTCTCTTCAAGGTTGGAACTTCCTCATTGAAGCTAACGGTTTCGTCGGCGACGTGAGTGGGACCTCCGCGTCCTCGCCGAGTGTCGCTGCCATCATCGCGTTGGTGAATGACCAGCTCCTCGCCGCGGGGAAACCTGTGCTGGGATTCCTCAACCCATTCATCTACGCGAACCCGTCTGCATTGAACGACATCACCATTGGGCACAATTCGGGCTTCAGTTGCCCCGAAAACTCGGTGCGCTGCCTCCGCTGACGATTTTCCTGCCGCCTCAACCTCATCTCCAGGCTGCATTCGACGCGGCAGAAGGTTGGGATCCACTGAGTACGCCTTTCTTTTCGCCTTTTGTCGAATCGAAATTGACATCTTCGTCTTCAGGCGGTTTGGGTACCCCGGACTACCAGCGTTTGCTCGCGGAAGCCTTGGCAGCATGATGACTGCATCGGGAAGATGGACTGGGTCTGCAGTAGAATACCATACGCCTGTAGTCGAAGTTTATGTTCGGATTCCAAGGGTCGATAACAAAGGCCGAGCAGAGCCTTCATTCTTGATTTTTTGCGCCGGCTTTGTGGTCACGATTTCAGGCCTGCGCGATGACGATTACCGAGACCAAGATTGAGAGAAGAGGTGAATCGAAGGAAAGAAAGATTTCAAGACACGGTTCGCGGGCCGCATTTTTCAGAGCAAAATGGACGAGTGCGAAGGGCAAGACAGAGTGTTCTGTGTGATCACGGGGAAAGAACGGTAAGTATGTCATTTGAGTTTGGATTTTGGTCGCTGAAGCGCAAAGATGAGCGGTGTACGACGAATGGCGAGCAGTTCCAGTGGAATGAATCAGAGACCACTTGGACCGCAGCGGTGTTGGGGTTGCTTTTGTAGACGCTAGACTTGAACGAGATCTCCGCAGCTCCAGAGGCCAAACGAAAATGACCCAGAAGACGAGGACCTCGGCGTTCCCGAGACGATCCCCCGATTCCTTGACCTACTTATTACGGGCAGCCGTTTTCATGATGGTGTTTCGGACCATTTCTTGTGCCGTATGATGTTGGGTCTCGGAATCTTGCCAGCGAATTTTAAGGTTGGCGCTCAACTCTGACAAGCATAGGCCGGCCAAAAGCTGGACTTGTGAAACGGGGAGAAACGGTTGGAGTGCTGAGGAGAGGCGTGTCGCACTGAGGGAATCAAGGCCGTGGGACAGAATAGGCCGTTCGAAATCGAACTCTTCCCTTCCAACCTCTAGGACGGATAGCACAACCTGTAACACAGCCTCTTCATCCTTTGCAACAGGGTGGTCATCTGCAGTTGACTGGTCGTCTGACTTTAAGAGGTGACGGAACGCAAGAGGCAGGGGATATCGAGTGTGCAGGGTGTTACAGTCAAGATCAGGGATGTAGCGGGTGAATGGACCATCTCTAATCTTCCGCAGCTCGTCCTCGAGACAGCTCCATATATCTGTGCTGCCAAGTGAGAGAGTGATGGGGGCAATAAGGGAATTTTCGTTTACCGGCGGCACACATAAATGCAAGGGAAAGTCCATCGTCCGCATCGCCAGAGTCGGCTCGATCCTGGAAACCTATTAAGAGATTGATGATCTTAATTTCACCGAAAGACCCACTAAGTAACCGGCATCTCGTATGGCGAGAAAATGAGGGAAAATGCGTTATGGCACCGGGCGAGGACACCTTCCAACACCGTGCATGCACCGGTTCAAAAACCGATTCAAAATTCAGTAGAACATCGTAGTAGACAAGCGAAGACCCAACCTTGGTAATTTTTGTGTCCGGTATATCCAATCAACCCACTGAGCGATGAGAAGGAAGGTGTCTTACGAAAGAGATAGATGGGGGTGCCGCTGATCTGGAGAAGGCACAAGTGGCTATCACTGAACCACTTTCCTGAAGCCGTAACAGTGAGTTTGAGTGGGAAATAGAACCGCGAATATTACCAGGTGGAAGGCTGACAAGCACTGCATTCAGGCCCCTGATCGGCAGAGGCTGCCGAGCTTGGCCGCCATCTGCCACGCTCGGTCTACCGTACGCGACAGGGTCTGCCGAGAAGCGTCTGCCGCGTGCTGCCGCCATCGGTCGCGGCGGGGGCGGCCAACCCCTGCCGCCCCAGCCCACTTGCTCTTCCGACCACGGCGCCGTTGTCCATCATTCGGGTTGCCTGTCCAGCAGTAGAAAATTGCCACCGCGGTGACCTTGGAGTGCATGGGAATGTAGTTTGCTCGTTTGGGAATTGTCTCATCAATTTCTAACTGATTGATCTGCAAGGGCGTAATTGATCTTGAGGCCCGAGCTGACCCTGGCGTTGTCATAGCGGGGCTGGCTGGAATGTCGGTGGGTTTTCTCTCTCTCTTGCCCTAGCGGCCTCTCATGCGACTTAGCACATGTCACATTGACACGACGTGTTCCGCAAAAAATGCTCACACAAGTGGAGCGGGCCACGTCGGCGATACCGGCCGTCTCGTGATGGTGACATCACACGGTCGGCAAAGATGCCGTGAGGGATCTGGAGCTGGTTCCGTTGACGGTTTCCACTTCCGAGTGCCTTCATTGTGCGCTCGTTATTGTGCATCAGGTAGACCTAGGGAGGCCACCCGCGGCAGACCACGTCGCCCTCGGGTCTGCCGTGTTCGGCCGCGGCGCGGCGGACACACCCTCTGCCGCCTAGGGGCCTGAATGCAGTGAAGAGTGATAAAAGTAACTTATCGGAGCCAACTTTAACTTTGATGGCCCCCTCGGCTGAGTGTGCCGAACTTGACTTAACTTTTCTCACGCTTGGCGCGAAACTAACTTATTGTCAGCTCACTTATACGGTTCAGAACGCACTGCACAACAGTTATATTGGAAGTCACCCGCAGTGTTTCCCACCTTCATTTTTGTAGTTCGTGTTCTATGCACTCGAATTGCCCGTATATACCCCCGTGTGTATGCTGTTCTGCTAAGGCTCCAACCATTTCCGTTTGTAAACATACTCAAACGGTTTTAACCGTTTATTTCCGTTTAGTTTGCCCCGGATAGTAAACAGTTACAAACGGTTTAAATGGTTGCCAAGAATCAGTCACTTACCACGTCTGGTAGGTTGCTTTCTGATGCAGAAATTTGTGCCAGCCTGGTCAATATGTGTGCTCGAAACCCACGCATAGTCTCGGCAGCACAGAGCCGCCCACCAACATACAGGACCTTCTAATCAGCACACATTTGATGGTGCTCGGCCTCCTCGGCAAACAATGTGCCTGTATTCCGCCTTTATCCCGCCTTCACGAACATCTTGGTTCACTAGAATGTTCCATCTACTACACCGCCCTCTGGTCGTAACTTGGCCTATAGCTCCTGAAATTTTTCTTCAGACCCTTAGGTTTTCTCGAGTTCAGTAGTAAACTCTGCGCATTCGGGGGAGAGTTGACTTGCCCAGCTGGAGGTAAAAATGTAACACTGTGATTGAGGATTAGTGAATCAACAACCCAGATTGGCATTCACCGTGGGCTATGGCCATTGCGTGCCATTGTGAGCCGTTGTCTGCCATTGGTGTGGCAACGTCGGAAGGCAGTGAGAAGGCTTGCACGGCATTGGCGGTGTGCAGTGCAGAATGGCCCGTGATGGACCATTGAAGGGTGGCGATCTGTGGTACAGATCACTGAAGCTTTACTAGACAATTTCGTTCAAACCAATAGGGGTGTGTGACACGTGACCCATTTTACCTATTCAACATTGCGGCAGCCACTGAATTTTTGCGTGACATCTCAAAAATTTCGGCATTTGAATCAAAAATTTTGTCTTTTTTGCCTTTTTAGGCAGTTTGGGGCCTGTGTGACCGCTTGGAGGTTCGACAGAGGCCCGAGTGACACGTGACCTCAACCAAAGTTCATGATCGACAGGGGGCTGCATGAGATGTGACTGGTGATTTGAACGAAATAGTACAGTATATAGGATGCTCTGTGTACTGCACTTCTTCATGTGGAGCTCACCAATTTCACTGGATTTCTGATCCTGCTGCAAGACGGCAGAGGAGTGGCACTTTGGCTGTCTCACCTTTTTGCGAGACATGCATTCCTGCTTACAGGAGTTTTCGTTCTCCACCCTCATCTGTGCGTGCTGTATACCCTGTGCCTTCCCCCGTTGTTGTCCATCACTTGCTGGATGGACGTCAGACGAATGAGTAGGTGTATACACTGACAGATAACTGACCTCGCATTTCACTTCACATATCATTACTATTGCCCTCATCCTCCACCTCATAAGGGCAAGATTTCGAATTGAAACCCGGCAAGATACCGCACTTCAATTCGAAATCTTTGGGATACCCATATATGGTAACCCCGGAACACTGCGGGATACCACGGGTACAGGCGGGTCTCTGCCCACCCACCCAGCCGCCCCCCTCGGCAGTCCTGGAGCGTGTTGGCATCATCCCATCACACCGCTCAGCCTCGGCACCCATTCCGAGCATCAAAAGCGCAAAAATTCCATTAAAATGCAATAAATACGGTATCGCCATCAAAATGACCACATCTCGGCATTCCCCGATATGTCCATCAATGCAGCCAGAAAGCCACTTGCCCGCCCTGAAAGCTGCACTCTCTGCACACTCTGCTGGTAGCTTCAGTCGGCGCCAGTGCCCTCTCCACCCTCCCGAGGATCTAAAAATTCATTAAAATACAGTAAATACGGTACCGCCATCAAAATGACCACATCTCGGCATTCCCCGATATGCCCAATGCAGCCAGAAAGCCTTGCCCGCCCCGAAAGCTGCACTCTCTGCACGCTCTGCTGGTGGCTTCAGTCGGCGCCAGGGCCTCTCCACCCTCCTGAGGATCTCCTCACACGATCCCACGCTCTCCACTTCGCACGCGTCTGGATGCAAGCAAAAAGTAAGCGGGGCGCGACAAATGGCACTCCCGCCCTGCTCGCAACCACCCCCCACGATGCCGACACCTCCCCACACTGCCCCGGGATCGCCTCGTGCAAGCAGAACAGACAGCGTGCCCATGTCCCGCCCTCCCGCCTCCCGCCCTCCCGCTCTTCAACGGCGCTTTCTGCTGCCCTCCTGCCCTGCTGGTGACCATTTGAACGTTTGAACGGTGCCGGCACTCTCCCACCATGCCCCAGGATCCCCCGTGGAAGTGTGCCCACGTGCACTCCCGCTCCCACTGCACCCCCACTCTCTTGCTGCCCTCCCGCCTGCCTCTATCGCAGTTCAGTCGTCCACCTCGCCGCCCATCAACAACTCTTCGTCGCTGTCGATGTCACCCCTCTCGTCATCCTCGTCATCTTCAGATCCTACCCCATCTTCCCCGCCCTCGCTGATCCGTCCTGTGCGTCAACCGCCCGTCCGGTGTCGGTTAGGATTAACGGGTCCCACGAGGGCTGCCAAACTGCCCGCTTCTTCCCCCGTGCCAACTTGGCCTCTGTGCGCGCCGTTTCCGCCTGTGCTGCCAAGTCCCGGTACAGCTGTGCTGGTTTCATGGCGTACGCCAACATTCCCTCAGCCACCGCCTCAGGAATCTTTGTTACCGGCACCGCGACTGCTCGGTCCTTCCACAGCTGTTCACGATGCGCGTACGTCACCGGAAGCCGCCTCCATTCTTCTTCGAGGAGGCGAACCTCCTCTGTCCAACGACGGCTTCGCGCCCATGCCTTTGACCATTCAATTCTTAACGCTGTAATCTTATATCAGAATGCAATTTATTTTGGACATCAATAAAGCTCACCGTCTTCCAGCTCCTCCTCCGTCCCAGCCGTCCCAGCCATTGTCCAGATCCAAGAAACCTGTTGGACATTTTCGCCGCCTCGCATCACCATCTCGTCGTCATCATCGTCATCCAACTGTGGCAACAATCCATCTGCGCGCATTTCGGTCTCCCTCACCTCCCGTCGCGCCATTGCTCTACGTCGCTTCTCCGCGTTCCGTGACAATTCCTCCGCGTCCTGCATGCAGCGTATATCCTCCTTTTTGAGCTGCGGGCACCCCACCTTGTCCTTATCCCCACCCGCAATCAACAGCCGCGCTTGCCAAGCCATCTGGAATTTTTCGGAATGAAGCCTAATCTTGCTTTCGTTTCGTGCGACAATTGTTCGTGACCGAGTGTTCATTCCCTGATGCCGGGAGTTGTGTTTCTTGTACAGCAGCAATCTTGATTTGACGTGCAAACTGCCTACGCAGCCGAGGCAGGGCGGTATGGCATTGAGCTGCACGCAAAGAATCCTCAATTTCGAGTATCCCTTTCGCGCAGCCCCCATCCTCACGCTCCGCTGCCGTCAACGAAGACGGCAGTATGAGTGGGACATTCTCTGCCAGCTCCTCCGCCGCGGCGGCGGGGCGCTTGGCGAGCACTTGTATTGCCGCCGGCGAATATGTTGACTGCAGCTGCCTAAATCGTGTGATTCCCCGGTTGAGCTTCGCGCGCATCGCCTTCATATTGATTTGCTGACTTGTTGACCCGGCTTTTTTCAGTTCCGCCTGAACGCGCACACGTCGTCTTATCGCTAATCAGTCCCGACTTGATGCAAAGAACAAGAGTGACGCACTGTTCCTCCTCTAACTCAAGCCCTGCAGTCACAAACCCGCTTGGTGATACGTCGTGGAGCGCCAGGACACCCTTCCTTGCGTCCTCCTCCTCCTCCTTTGCGAACTGAAGCCTGACCTCCATCTCTGTCAGACCTGTCAAATGTCAGCCAGTCATGCCCATCAGTGATGTGCATTCTGTCTACCTGTGATCTTCAGCTCGTATGGGTTCCGGCTGGTCAGGTGTTTCTCAAAATCATCGACCATCTTCTTCCATGCCGGCACCCGCTCCATCTGTTCAAGCGAGAAAGCCTCAAAACACGGCACGCTGCGAAGCCGCCTCATTCTTGCATTGTCGAGACGTCGCCGTAACAGATGAGCTGTGTCTTGGGGTTGAGTGGCTACCATTACCAAGTCCAAAAACACAACTCACGTAGGCCAATGGTCTTGAGCCAGTTCCAGAACGACCAGTGGTCGTCAAGGGCAATCGTGCCGAGCTCCAGGCCCGCTGACGCGCGTGCTGCTGGCCATAGCCCCGATGCTCGCCCAGGGGCGCTCAATTCCTTCTCCGTCCGTCTGCCCACTCCCCCGGTACAAGATTGAGAGAGAATTTGACTTGACAGTCCAGCGTGTGGGCATGGATGTGCATCTTCGGTATAACAAACCGGAAAAGGCTCAAGATCATCGATACGCGCACCAGAGGCGGGAGTTTCTGCATGCGTTCCATTAAGAACTTCCACCATTGGCATACAATGTCGTAGGAAATAATTTTGCGAATCCGTGGGTCTTTGTGTCGTAGAATAGAGCCGAAAATATAATCCATGTTTGCGAATCTGGGTATTTTGATTAGTATAATTATTGCTCACAGCCAATGAACACTGTCTTACCTCTCCCCCTTTTGCAAATCGCCGACACCATTGGCCTGCACAAACTTGTGCCGTGCGCAAACTCCCATTCCCACGCCAGTCGTACTATAGCCCCGGGAGAACTTTGTATTCACGTAGTCAAGAGCCGCGAGACCACTGCATGTACTCATCTGCACGTTATCGTCAAAAAAAAAAACAGCCCAGAAACCAACTCCGTCCTTACCTCCTTCTGCTCAGTCACCGTTAGAAGGTAATGTCGATACGGAGGGTTTTCGGTCACATAAGCCCAGCCCGTACCCAGCCCGGGATCCTTGATTTCGCTGGAGATCATGTGTCGCTTCAGGCGGAAGCACGCGTCGAGTGCGATGAACAAGATGTATAAAAACCTAGCACTCAAAAATCAGTATTAGCATCCAGAGCGACAACCGAATGTTCTCACCAATCTTCCGCGGGCGCGTTCTCCCAGCCCTCGGGCAAGTTGATCTTCGGGTTAGGGCAGACAGGGCAGTCAACCGCCAGTTCACCCGGATGAGTGCCCCATACTCCTGACAGATCGTGTCCACACCCAGCACACTTGAGCATCAGCAGGTGACGCCACTGTCGCGCCATCCGAAGGAATATTTGATAGCGGTTAGGCGGCTTTATCCCCGTGTTGTCAGTAAGGCGTTCCAAGACGGTGTAGAAATCGTAGGCGGTAGTCTTCGCCTGCAACGTATTGACGTGGAATTTGTTGAGCATCAGGAATGTTGCCGCAGTCTGCGGCCGTTCGTCGGTGGCCGGATACCAGCCCCCCTGAAGAAGCTGTATGTAGGGCTCATCGCGCCGCTGAGAGTCACACCCGCAGAAATCCACATGAACCGAATGAATTCCGTTATCGTGCAGCACAACAAATTCTGAATAC
The DNA here is from genome assembly GCA_029378375.1 of Mycena olivaceomarginata. Taxonomy (NCBI): domain Eukaryota; kingdom Fungi; phylum Basidiomycota; class Agaricomycetes; order Agaricales; family Mycenaceae; genus Mycena; species Mycena olivaceomarginata. Next base: position 348,137 of record JARKIC010000226.1, on the reverse strand, counting down.
CCAGGCTGTGGGTTGCCGCACGCCTCGCGCGGAGCGTGGCCGAATTGGATGCGGAGACCCAAATGTCTGAGCGAAGTTTTGGCAAAGAAAATGCCGTTCCATTCCTGGTATACATGGCCCCAATGAATATTATTATCGCAGAGAATTCTGCAGACTTACCGAAATAACATGCAGCGGGTGCTCCACATGCTTGTCCAGACAACACTCCTGACAAAGTAATAGACCGCCGGCGCATTCTTGGCATCGGTAACGCGGCGGTCTGTGAACGTCGGCGCACCCAGGACATAGCTCCGAGCTTGCGTCGCTGCAGCCGTCCCGGCGCAATAGCTGCATCAGGAAGATGTCGCGCAAAAGGCGCATCCAGTGATTCATGGATTTATCCTATCCCAAGTCCCAGTTAGAGTTCTGACCGCAAAAACTCGTTACTTAACAACTTACCGAGGGCTCCAGACGTTTTGGATTGGGCACCTTGGGCAGCTGGGGCAGCGGTGCCGCAGGCGGGTCGTCAAAGTCGTCCGAATCCAAGTCGTTCAAAGCCATTGTATACCGATCCTCCAACACATGGGACTCAGCAGAGGGCGTTGCGACCACGGGTGTGATCGTAGGTTCTCCCAAACGGGCGCGTTTCAGTGGTGATGGTGGAGCCACACGAACCGTCTCGCGGACGATGCTGTGTCCATCTGCTGAGGCGTGGTCCACATAGCTAGCCATAGAGGCTGCCTCCAGCGGTGTTACCAGGTCCGCCACATTGAAGACGAAGGTCGAAGCAGAAGTGGTGGGAGGATTCTGTTTGCGGGAAGTGCGGTTACGATTCGGTTTACTGGTGCGTGGGTGCATTGTATAGAATAAATAAACGAGGATAAAGAGCGTCGACAAGAACGAAAAGAACGAGTGATGGACCCAAGAGAACTTGAAGGCAGAGTGGCTGTGTGCTACATAGCCCGAAAAGGGAACAGGCATTTTAGCGCTCGGGCGCTTAACCTGCGAATGGGTCTGGCCATTGCTCGAGTCGCATACTCACTGAGCATTCTTATCTCCAATCACAAACAAAACCAGTAGCGGCCTTTGGTAGCAGGTGGATGGAGCAATTGTACCAATCCGCTTAAATTTATATCAATAAAATATCAATAAAAACATATTTGGGGTGTCCAGCCCATCGTAGCAAGGATGCGGCAGAGCATCCTGGGGACTTCAGGTAGCAGCGGCGCGTGTCTGCCTCAGTCTCTCCAGGTCCCGAGTGACTTGCTCCGCACGCAATACCGCGTTGGCCCGAGCCGTTGCTTCAGCAATCCGTGCTCGATGTGCTTCGATGCCGTGCTTGGCGATAAAAGCTCTGACAGATAAACTGGTGGGTGGGAACCGGAGGATTCCATGAATTCTCACTCACTCTTGTCGACGCAGCCTTTGCTTGAAGGCCAAATGTGGCTGATGTCTGCGACAAAAATATGGGTCAGAGTGACACTAGTAAAGACGTAGCTCATACTTTGCTCGGTATGCCGCATGGGCCTTCTTGATGCGTTCAGCCTGCTCCTCGGACACACAGCCCGAGTCCTTGATTGCCTGACGATGTCTGCAGCACATATGCTAAGTGGTAAGAATGTTAAAAGAAAGTACTTACGCAGCCATCCGTACTCGGGCCTTTTCTCGCAGCGCCTCCTCGTTCCTTCCGTCGAATGAGTGGGAATGGTCGAAAATATGTCTCGGTTACTCACTCCCACCGGTGTTTGCGCGTAGCCTCAAGACGCGCCGCCTTTCTGACCGCAGAAAGCTCGGGCCGCTGTTTGGCCTTTTTGTGGTTTTGTGGACTTCCAGCAACGGTATTGAGGGCGGGACAACTTGGTATAGATGACAGTAGTGCGTACCTATCGTACTCCCAAAGTTTTGGATCAATTCGAGATGTTTGAGTTGACATGGTGGTGGTCGAGTGTAGAAAACGACGAAGAATCACGTACTGATTTGCGCCTCGGAACCAGGTCAACTATGGCCTACCGACATGTCCCGTAAAAATTAGAAATTTATTCAAGACCAACCTTGACATCTTTGGAACAGCCCTGCCTCTTCAGTTTTCTCAGAACAGACATGCAGACAAAGAGGGAGGGCTTTCCGTCTTGAATGTAGGCCGTAGCGAGTTCGTGATCAACCCGAAACGAGTTCGCAATCAAAGCCACAGGCGGCGCTAAGTGAAGCTTTTAACCTGCACAAAGATGTTCAGTGGCCCGAATTATCTCTTATTGAGGGAGTGGCTAGTGGAGGTTCTCCCAGGTAGATATGAGCATTGAAAGAATCTATATTCACAGGTGCGCCACGAAACTACAATATTTGTGTACTACCGAAACATCATGCAATAATCTAGTGGAAGAAACAGATAGGTAGATATAGATTCGGCGATTCGGCGAGGAGTATGTTCGAGGAATAGTGATGCTTCGCTCAGAGCTTAGCCTGCCAGATTTAAATTTAGGGTGAGTAGCACTTGCACATACGAACTGGACACACACACCTTGGAGACCTTGGTCTCTGCAGACACCCCACTGGTTTTACCCTTCCCCGGGTCCCGGATGAAGGGAGCCCACGCTCGCTCTACTGACTCCCCGTGTATCTCGTTGTCTGTTGGCCAACATCGACAACGGCAGGTCAAGTCGTATTGAACCGAGAAGAGGGAGTGGAACGGTTGAATAATTGGTATGGCGATGGTGTGGGCTTCGCCGCACTGAAGGTCAGAGGTGGGGACTGGCATGGTGGTTGATAGTCGATGGTGATGTGAAAGAGGGTATAACGCTGTCACCCGTGTGACCACTATTCGTCCCCTATGTCGCAGCAACACGAAATTTGCTCTCCTATTTACCGCCCCTCTCCTGGCGACGAGGACCATGCCAAGCATTCGTCAAACGCCCACTGTCGGTTCTACACAGTAGGGGTTGGATTCGAGATCGGGATTTATACCGATGAGTACAACTTTTTCATCTTGCTCCAGTACCGACAGTCGATAAGCGATTTTAAAAGGTACATTGCCAGGCAGCAGGTCGAGGGCTTTTCAAATGGTCGTTGGAAGAGCGCCAAAACGTACCACGGCGCCTGCCAGATATGGGAGCTCATGTGCAAGCGGTACCATGATCATGGAGATACCAAGTCCCCATCGTCGCCGGTGCAATCTCCACCACCTTCGCCGACGCCTGTGCCTCGCTTGCCCCCTGCTCGCCGTGCAAGGCATGCGTCTCTGCCTCTGGCAGCCAGACCCGTTACTCCGCTGGCCAAATCCTTGCCTCCACCTACTCGTTCATGGGCCACACCCCCACCTGTGCCGATCTCACCTGCTCGGGTCGCCAGAGCTCCGCCACGGCCTCGCATCTCGGTCGTCTCGTCGACTCAGCACCCAGGCGAGTGGACAATAGGGGATATCCTTTGGGGTATCGAGGGGACTCTACTTCTGTTTGAGGACCGGTGAGTGTCTCCCCTTTTCGCAATAAACGGGTGCTGATAGACGAGTTTAGGTACGATGTGGTGGATCATATCCACATAAATCGACTTTCTTCAGCGCGTCTGATGCAGAGTTGTGATCGTCGGCTTTTGGAGGTTTTTGTGGGGAATGGGGCATACGGGACCGAGGACAATGCTGTTTAGGATTACACGCGCTTTTTTATATTTTATGTTTGCGAATAAAGGCACTTGGACTTCGGATTGGCAAATGATTAAAGACGGGTGAAAAAAATATTATTGGTCTTAGTGGTACAGGCTATGGTAAGGACGCAAAAGGGAGAGGTATAGTGACTCGGATTGGTGAAATCTCGTCGTCCGCCTCAGTCAGATCAGCGGCACCGTTCCCCCAGGAGGTGACAGAATCCCCGCGACAAGACACGAACAAGCCGTTCGCCTTCCAGATGGTCAGAGCGGGATCTTCTGGGAATTCCGGGTGCGTGAACGGTGGGTGAACGAGCTCATGTATATGCTTGAGCACCGCTCCAAGCAGCTGATCATGAGCCGCCGACACTTCCCAGGTGCTGGGAGCTCCCCAGGTGGCGGGACCCATGGAAGGGGCGGGGTAGAAGAAGGGTGGATGGGCGAGCTCATGAAGGTATTTGAGCCGCTGGTAGCGCCGCAGTCGAGCGCGAAGGATTTTAGTATAGCGCGGCAGCACGTACAAGCGAAAGGCTGCGAGACTTTCTGAGGAATCAATGGATAGGAAGGACACAGAAAGCGCTCACCGTTGTGCGCACGCATGAAAGCCCACTCCCACGTCAATTCATTGGCTGTGGAAGGGGAGGAGGACTCTGGCCATCCGTTATCCACCCATTCCTGCTCAAGGCGGCAAAGGCTTGCATCCCAGGTGGCGGCACGTTCTCGGTCTGCTTCAGCAACGAGAGCAGTCGTGCGGTTGGCTGACGCGCGAACGGCAGTGGCAGTCGCTGGAGGAAGAGGGGAATTCAAAGCCGTCATGACGAATGAGGAAAGCCTTGATTATTTGTTACTTGCGTGACATTGCTTTTGCTTTTTAGGCTTGCTCGCTCTCTAGAAATGACCTCGAAGGAACCTGCCAAAAAACGGGGGAAGCACACTGAATGGGTAGGAAAGCGGTGGGAGTTTGTCCAGGAATTCTACCCCACCTACTCCGAAGCATCGAAACACGGGAAGACGCGTGACATTTGGACGAAGGCATTTGTCCGTTACTGGGCAGCCTTTCCCTGGCGGCTGCCGTTGAAGCAGGATCCCGATCCTGAAGACCCCACCGACTACGCACTGACGCCGCAGACCCCCGAGGAGGAGGCAGAGCGCAAGAAGATTATTACTGTCACTGAAGCCGTGAGTCGCGTCGTATTGTGATGTAAACACGCTAACCTGTTTCCAGAAAATCAAGGCGTGGTGTGCACGCCAAAGGAACTCGGCGAGCATGAAGAACAACCCCTGGGCGGAATGGCTTACGCGTTTTCACACCCCGGCAGGGCCCGCCCCGAAGAAACGTTCCGACTTCCAGCATTATATGCGGCTGGACCAATATAAGGAGAAGGTGGTCGAGCGGTTTGAGGCGACGAAGGGGAACGCGCCAGCAGCAGAGCATATGAACCTCCGTGCACAGGCTGCGCGCGAGCTCCTTGCTCTAGAGACTCCAGAGGTTCAGCAGCAGATGAAGGCCGAGGCGGAAGCACTCCACACGGCGGCGTTGAATAAGCGCGAGGATGCGCTGGAGGGGCTTCCGACACTTGACGAGGACGATCTGGAAGAGTGAGTGGACACTAGATAAAGTAAGTCTTTTGCAAAAGACCGGCTACCCAGCGACACGGGGTTTTGCAAAATTTCACTGTAGTGAGCGTACAGCCACCGGAGACCCAAAAAGGAACGGTAAAAGGAAAGTCACCAGTGGGATTCGAACCAAAAGCCTTTGCATACTGGTGATAATTAACACCAGGTATTAACCACTACACTACTATAGCTATACCTTGCCATGAGTTTGCATAGCCCATATATAGGTGGGAAAATGCAGAATAAGCCTTGCACCACCCCTGTAGGGCCCGCATAGGGCCAGGTTAGAGTTAGGGTGGTTAGGGTTAGGGTTAGAAGGTTAGAGTTAGGGGTTAGGTGCCTTGTCTCCCAGGTATATTGGAGTTCTTTGGTTAGGGGTTTGGGTTGGTTAGCTTGGTTAGGGTTGGTTAGGGTTTTTTATCCCATCAAAACACTGAATAAACTGTGCAAAACAATTTTCAAAGACCTAGGGCAGCTTGCCTGCCCTAGGTCTGGGTATTAGCAGTCCCAGTTAGGTCAAGCCTAGGCTTGACCTAACTGGGTAAGCAACCTAAACATCTATAACCTCCTTGGTGTAATGGTAATGATGCCGGCTGCTATTAGTATCTGGAGGTCGCCGGTTCAATCCTTGTTTTGCGCATTTTTTTAGGCAACATTTACCATATATGGCTACCATGGCCATTTACAAAAGCCCGTGTCGCTGCGTATCATGGTATTTTGCAAAAGGCTTACTGTATCAGCTGGAGTGGAAGAGTTCTTGGCATACCCCGAGTCTAATCGTTTCCTAGAGCGCGCAGCCGCTTTTCAAGTCTGGTGGGACCGTTACTGGAGGGCTTGGCTGCCCACACCGGCTACGAGATCTCCATCTTGGTAGGACGTGTCAAGAAAGCTGAGGGGCGCGTCGATGTAGAATCTTTGAGGTGAGCTTCACCTCCCAGGTCTCAGTTACAAACAGATTCTCATGTTCTTGCTTGCAGTTTGCATGCGGGTGTTACAGCAAAGACACCGGCGATGCTAGACTTCTCGAGAGCGGACACGAACGTGTATGGCGACGTGATGAGGAACTTCAGTAGATTTGTGTGGAATGCTCGTAAGGCTGCTCTTATTATCTGAATGAATTAACACTGATGCGCGGGGACTTGTAGATGAATTTCGTGAGGGAAGACCAGAAATGGTAGAGCAAGGAATTGCGCCACCAGACTCGACAGTGACACCGCCGTCAGTCAACCCCCCGGCACCCCCACTGCCGACCAATCCCACGGCGCCCCCACCGCCGACCAATGTGATGGTGCCCCCAACGTCGACCGATGTGATGGCGCCCCCACCGTCAACTAATGCGACGGCGCTGACCCCCGTAGACCCCCCACCTTTGCAAGACTCGTTCTCCGACGCAGAGATTCGAGCATACCTGGAATCGGGTGGCCCTGACCCATACGAATTCGACTTCCCATCCCATCTGTTGCCTGGACCAGTCGTGGCGCCGCTGGTATTGAATGGCAGCGACAGCAGCGCTCCCCCGATTGATGCGTACAGGGCTGGATTTGCGGTCCCGCTCAGCAGCGACCTGCTGATGAAACTGGACGCAATGCCAGCCGACGCACGCGCAACCAGATTGGTGGAGCTGCAGGCAATGGATGCGGAAGGATTGGCGCGCGAAAACACTATCGCACGCAATCAGTTCATGATCGACGGACTGGGACTTGGTAATGCTGCAAAAGAGACCTTGTGGGGTGGAGCAGACGTGCCGCCCACGACGAAACACAAATCCGGAGGGGAGGGGCGGAAAGGGAGCCGTAAGAGGGCCAAGCAGAGGCTGGATCCGGTGCTAAGAGAGAGCGAGAACGAGAGTGGCGACAACAGCAATGCAGACGAGGACCCGGGGCCACCTCCAACGCAGAAAGAAAAGGCTAGAGCACCGCAGGCGGCAGCAAAATCCAAGGGAGCAGCGAAGGACACAAAGGCGTGGGCGGCGACAGCACAGGAGCTGCTGATGCAGACAGACTTCGGCGGCGGCTGGACTGCACTCGTGGGCGTGTGGTGGAAGAGGGAGAAAAGAGTGGGCTTTGAGGGCACTGTGAGTAATGCCATCGACCTGTCATCGACATCGCCGCGGATTTGGTAACAGAACTAATTTTACTTTCTTGTTACTAGAAGCAGGGCCATCCAGCAAGGAAACGACCTACAGAGGTGAAAGATTGGATCGCAAGAGCCCGCAAGTACACACCGGTTATAGCCAGTGCGGAGGCATTCGGGAAGGGGTGGTGGGTATGGTGGCTGGATATCAATCCGGTTTGGCGCGGCGAAGAGCGGCCTTTGTCGCGGGAAACAGAAGAGTGGGATTGTCTGGACTTGTACGGTCCGAACGGCTTCCTCAACGTGCTAATCGCGCTGAAATGGTGGCGCGACGCGATGGACGAGGCATCGCCCGATTTGGATGAGGCAATTGCCGACGTCACGTGGGTGCTTGAGGAAATGGAAAGGTCCGTCTCTCCCATCCTTACCCACCCAGCCTTCAAATTCGCCACAGGACTCCCCAAACGAGCCAGCATTGCCTCCCGCCAGTTCCACCACCCCCGCCGGATCACAGCCGACCCCACAGGCCGAATCCCAATTGCTGCCGGCTACCGACGTAGAATCGCGCCGGATGGTGCCAGGACCAAGCGAAACAACGGGGGCAAGTTGAAGGCCCACAGCTAAGAAGTCCAGCACCACAGATCCAGTGCCGCTGCCGGCGGGGAGCCCCAATACGGATATTTTGATGCCAGCGCAAAATCGATCCCAGGCCTGTAATCGCGAGGATGGGAATGAAGGGCTATCGCCAGAGGAGCTGTGGGAGCTGCAAAATGACCCAGAGGCCGCGCTTTGAGCAGCTGGGAGGTGAGGTGCGCAATGGGAGCGGAACGTGCGGTAGGCAAAGGGGTGGGAAAAACGGCTGCGGGTAAACGGATTCACCGCAGGTAGCAATCGGGGTATATACGAAACCTGTAACCAGTCAAAGCGCGCCAAAAAACGCGTGAAAACCGCCCAAAAAATCGATTTTTCGCCCCCCGAAATGGACGCACACGGGCACGTGCCCGCCACATTTGATTCCAAAGTCCGACAAGTCAGGAATCAGCATCAGCGATCAATATGAACAATGCCGAGTGCCATCAGAATGGCCGAACAGTGATATATGTAAGCCTCGGGGCTGTCCGGGCCCTTCCCAAAGATTTTGCATAAGGTCTGCGGGCACACCCCGGGATATTTTGCAAAGTCCTGAGTATATGAGCTGCATCCTCCCATGGACTATATTAGAGAGTTTGTGAAAGCCACCTGATGAATTTTTGAATGCCATTTCTCTCGATACCCATTAGCCCAGCTACCAGAACCTAAGCCACCTAGGATAGGTCCAAGTAGAAGGTGTCCTAGGTGGCTTAGGTCTTTGTGAATGGGCCAGTGGATGTAGAGATAAATCAGGTTTAAAATTTCATCAGGTAGCTTGCACAAACTCTCTATTCTATCAACACGAGCTCGATATCTCCCTGCACCACCCGTGTGATTCCAGGGTGCTCTTGGCTGCTCCTTGTCGCCCTAGAGCTGTTCGTCGTCATCAGGATGTGGCTGTGCCTTGTGACAATTATTTTTTCGACTTTTCTTTATCGCTGTTATTTTTTTTGGCTGGGATGGGTAATGATTGTCCCCATCGTCCTCTTTACCCCTTCTATCATTCCTGAGCTCTCTTCTCATATTCCCCGTTGTCGTTTCTTTTGTGGTGATCAAATTGTCTTTGTTACTAACCTCTTTTTCCGTTTGCAGCAACCCATTCACCAGACGATCTCCACTCAAGCCAAACCCCTCACTACCCGTGCCCACTGTCCACGGAAACACCACCTCACACATTTCTCTTTACCATTCCTTTCTATTCTTCCATCCTGATGAAACAATGACTATGGGGCTAGTGGTGAAATAACCACAAACCAAACCTTGTAAATGAATATGCAGTTTGATATTGCAACTATAACAGCTCAAACACTATATTCCTCGTGTAAGTTTGGGGTTCCAATCCAGTATAGATTGTGGCAATTTGAACTTTAGTTATCCTTTGAAAGCAAGACTTTATAGGCCTACAAATTGTATAGATAAATTGCTCAAACTGTTCTAGGCAATCGCGGATAGTCAGATGAGATTTTATGTTCAACGGTTTTGTATGATGTGGGGCTAGGTTTGGAGATAGTACTCCGAGGCAAAACACAAGTGATTCTAATAGTATCTGCGGTTGCTAATCTTTACAAGCCAATTGTCAAGTCCGATCTGTTTCCTTATATTCCACACGTCTGTTCTGTTTATCCAATATGTCCACACGTAGTCATAAAGATCCAAATCCAACAGAGATAATATTTCAAAGGGAAAACAAACGAAACTTTGGTACAGCTTCTGGGTGTCTCCAAATGAATGCTTACTCAACTGGTTAAGTGTGAAGCCTGGTAGCTTTGTGTCCAACAGGTGGGTTAAGATTCACCGGCGTCCCTCCCATAACTCTCCACTTAAATACTTTACAGGATTCTAAATATAAACGAGACAGATACAAACATGTGGCAGGGTTCAGGGTATATGACTAGTGGTATGGCAGCTAGCCGATGAACTCCTGCTGGATATCAAGAGATTAGTAAAACTGAACAGATTTATAAGGAGCATCAACGAGCCGAGCTTAACAATGAGTCAAGATCTACATCGCTTAGAACAATCATGATGGGATATTGTTGATGTGTCAACTTTTAGCCGACTTCCTTGTCAGCCCACTGTTACCCTCCTTGGTAACCAACCACTTCAACTGGTTCCACTTTGAACCACTTATGTGATTTGTCTGAAACCCGTGATAGCTGTGGCTTCCCAGTACCTGAGTATGGTTTCTTAGTCAATTCGTAGATCGACCAAGTCCAACCTTCTCTTGGCAGTCCTGAAGATGTCAGATGATGTCCAACAGTAAGCCCTCTTGTTCAGAAGGACAATCCCTCGTAATACACCCTTAGTCAGGGATGTGCAGTAGCCTCAATCCATTCCCAGGATGGTTAGGCACTTTCCACGGTTGCTCCATTAGGGCCTCCTCACATTAATCTTTTACCAGGATTGTTGTCTAGCACCTTTCTAATTGTCCAAGACACATTATCCCTTTTAGCTAACTGCTCAGGCCAGCATTAGCCCTTGTGAGATAATGTCATAGTGTAGTGTAACACATTATAGTATGTTGCGACTTGAGCGATTTTGAATAAATACCCAGGTGCCCCAGTACCAGGTCTGTCACTGATATCCCTCCTCTCATATCATATTGTACATCTTATATATGCACCTATTTTTCCCGCCCATACTTTGTGGGTATGTGAACACAATTTCTTATGTCTGAACGGCCGTTGGCCCGTTGCACTTGTGTTTTCCACGTTTCTCCACGAATTTCTCACCAATCTTCAAGGTTCTGGGCTCAATTTCATCCCGGATTCGGGAGAAGGATACTGTACTTTTTGATGCGCAAAGCAAGCTCTTTCTCACCTGAGCGACCTACATGAAGACTTCAAGCAGAGTCTGACTAAAACAATCTAGCCACCTGCTCTAGGGAAACAGCTGTATCTGATACGGACCTGGAATTTGCTGGGTCTCTTTAAGGTGCCTGGCAATTCCATATCCTAAATTCATAGGGTCTTTACTGTACAGCTCCATCGCAGTGGGTTACTACCCCGAACCATCAGGTTTCAGTTGTGCATCAAAAAGATCAACTTTTATGGAGGGGTTATTATGTGGGAGGCATTTTTACTGTCTATATATCTTCAAATACTTCTCATGTACTTCTCTGGACCTTAATCCAGGGTGTGAACATACTCTATATGTCACAGGGCCCAGTATATCGCTCATGCTGCACTTCCGGCCACCTAACTTGGCCTAGAAGGGAACTGGTACTGCTATCCATACACGTCAGATGTTCAGTTTGGGTGTGTGGAATCATGGATTTGTATCTCTTAAGCTGTTTGGGATGCAGAGGGGTGGATAGTAGCGGCCCAAACTCACGGTTTGGCGGGGTGAGCAACTAGGCTGATTATTCCCTTTTTGGGTGTTCCCCCGAAAGTAAATTCCGAGAGGGATGAGATTGTTATGTAAATTCATGGAAAATATCTCAAATCATTCCGAGGATACATAACTTGATTCACAAGCTCAAATGTGCATACCCACTCCACTGCCCGTGTGGTTTGAAGGTCGAAAATTTTAAAGTGGCCGAGAAGCCAGTCTCAGATAATATCTCTATAGGGTTTTTGCTAGGGGGGGTGGTGGTAAACAGATTACTCTATGGACTTTGTTTATCACCCTCTTTATAAAATTAAGTCTCTCTGTCCGTCTGAAGCCATATCTCCATATGTACTTTCCAATCTCCATTCCAATCAGATGGTTTCACAAGTAACTTGTGAAAACTAACGGGCACTGCCACAAGTAACTTACAGTTAACTTGTGGCGGGGCCCATTAGATTTACCCGCACAGTTACGCATAAGTTTAAGTTCCGCACAAATAAGTAACTTCAAGTTCAGCACAGGTGAAATAAGTTAATTACATGTTAATCTGTCCTGTGCTCAGAACACCCCCAAGTATCGTCTCAGCGCTCAATAATGGTTCCAATGAGTCCCGCCTAGTTGCAGAAGGCCTCAGGTTAATCATCCGCCGTGTCCTCAGTGTCATTGATGGGGAAATGGGAGTAAAGGGAAGTCCAACACATTTCAACCATGTGGTTGTTGAACTGGTGTTGAGCGATGAGATAATTTACGTACATTTGTGTGAACGTGTCAGCGGATCAACATCCAAAGCTTCGAATTCCCACTGCGACTTTGTTTCTTCATGCAACGTCATCTCCTGTCCCTTGCTCTCACCGTTCATCTGCAACACCAATAGCCTTCTAACCTTCTGGGGCTCGCTGCATGTACTTGGGACCTAGCTGAATTGACAGCCCACGGCACCCGCCACAAACGATGTTGTCTCTTACCGCTGACACTGGGCACTGGGTGCTCTCGGCACGAGTCTTTCGACAAAATCTGGCTGGAATGTCTATTATCATGGACTCCTCTTCGATTTTTCACTGTCTTTTACTGCATACTATGTTGCGATGCAGCTCCAAATAAATGCCAGAATATTTTGAATCCCCATCTCGAATGAGGTCCGGTGTACGCTTTGCATCTTAAATGCGCAGGGCAAGTAAACGAGATCGAAGGCTATGAATTCCGGTACCGAAAGGGAATCTTTATCAGGCATTGTCCTGATGTTCAGTTCGCAAATTTGCCTCTGCTCAACACATGCCTTTTTTGCGCTCTTTTTCTCCCTTCCTCTGTTGCGATGCTGAATGCTCTCTGGGGATTCATATTCCCCAAAAAAACAGCAGCCAGAGCCGCCGCCCTGTCAGCGTCCCCGTAAATACTCCCGTACGCCAGCTGTACATCTTCTAGGCAGCCCGAAGAGATTCAGGCAAATGAGCGCTTCGCCAGGCCAAAATTTTCTCAGGCATCTCACCCGCAGCCGCGCGGCTCGAATTTCAATGGCTAACGAGCCCATAACCTCTGTATTAAGCCCTTTCCCCGACGCCCCAATAAAAGAGGAGGCGGGAGGAAACTCCGAGCCAGAACCTCGCTCTTCCAAGATCCCCAAAGGTGCGGGGGAACAAAAAAGATTGAGGCGGCGCAGGGGCATGGACAATGAATCGTGATTCACCCTTATTCCAGTTTCGTGTAGTTTCGTGTATGCTTCACTAGACGAGCTTGAATATTTCCATCAGTGAATGGGTGAAAGAATTGGGTGGTGCCAGCTGCTGAGAGGCATGCCGGGTGACCTAGGATTGCAATAGACATCAATTGCAGTCATATTGTCCTTGTGCATCCCTATAAATGTTTCCCAGATGTCTCCTCAAGCAGTTATTGGCCTCAACTGGGCTGAACGGGCGATCTTGGCGGTGACTTGATGCCATCTGATGGCCTGTTACTTTTTCTGATCTAACTTGGCTCACAAGTTAGCGTAAGTTAACTGCAAGTTACTTGAAGTTACTTGCAGTTAGCTTCAAGTTACTTATGGTAAATCAAACTGAACTTCAAGTTATCTTGCTCAATGTTCATTCGACTCCTCGTTTAGGTTAGCAAGGATTCCGCCCTGCTCCCATCATCTCCCCTCTGTATTCACGGCTTTTGTGTCTCAAATTTTGCGCTGTCTTTGCCAACTAGCCAGGCTTAGTCAATAACCCATCCAGCATCTCACGATTGTCCGCTCAAGGTCCTCTCAAAAAGGCAGGCTCGTCGAGTCTCATCTTACAGCGCTCTTCTGCCTTCACTACCATTCTGCCATCCCACTGTCCACTTCAGCCTTCAAGAGAATTTGTGGTGGGTCCCGTGGTCCAGCAAGGCCCAGCAAGCATAACAGCAGATGACGAGATCTTCAAATTTGATTCGACCCGAACTCGAAAGACTTCTCAAGACTTACTTCAATTTACAAAACCTATCTGCTGTCACGACGGCGCTACAAGACCTACTCAATCCGGGGAATTCTCATGTTTTGGAGCAAATCATCGCTCATCGAGACGTTGCAAGACCTCAATTTGAACTATAACTCTCCAATAATCAATCGCAGAACAACTCAAGCTGTTGAAGATTCCCCGGGTTCCTCTGGCTTTGAGCTCCCCTGGAGCGGCATTCAATCTGGGGCGTGGTTTCTCAATCTCGGTGGCTTCACATATCAATCGTCTTTTTTACATCCTCTGTGATGTCTTGCAACTGACGGATGCTAATGTTTCAAATCCTTGGCCATCTAATTCCTCAACCTTCAAAAATCTGGAATGGTACGTCGATATGAATCACGCAGCCCCTGATATTTATTGGGAGCATTAATGCCTGGTTAGCGTGTTTACTCCGTGACCTCTTTCTCTTCCATGTTTTTACGTTCCTACGCTGCTTTCTCACCGACTTCCCGGCCGCATTCACGCGTTTCTTCCCAGATTCTTGAGCTTCCGGTGCGTTGCCACTTTTTTCGACGCTGTAGATTTTGATTCTTTGATGTCTAGCTTTCTAAGCGTACATATTTCTTCGGGGACGGTTAGTCCCATATTATCTGCATGCACCTACCCGCCCCTGTCCCTTTTATATTTCCCACTCGTTTGATTTAGTTGTCTTATCACCCGGTGCGGTGCTTAAGTGCGAAGCCACCTGCTATATCCACAAGTCTGCTATTTACGCACTCCCTGCATCAGGCCCAAGGATTAATATTCAATTTTCCGACGTCCAGCAAGCGAGGCACTATCTAAGTGGTATGTTTCTTTTTTTCGACACCGCTGACCCAGCTCCGCGGGTCTTAATGCATCAGCATGATTCAGGACAGCTCATTTAGTCCCCTTCGTCGCCCTGGATCTATCCCCGACGCCTCTGACGGTTGATCCCAACTATCTACACTTGGTGTCCCAGTGCGCCGGCAGACTTGTTAACGACGGCTTCCTGGTAGTTCTTAGTATTTTTGCGCATCGAGTTCGAATCAACTTTTGGTCATGTCTGCTTAAGGACTACCTTTAAGATTTTACTCAGGCCCCAACCTTCGCCAACATCTTGATTGAAGTTGTGGAATTTGCGGGAGCTTCGGGGTGTGTTACTACATATGTTTCACTCTCCTGAATAGGTGCTAACCGACGTGTTCCAGCCTCGTGAGACGGCGGGTTTACATCACCCGCCTCAATTTTCATTGATTTTTTAAAAGTCTCACAACCAACGGAAGCCTGAGTATTGACGGAGATGCAGCTTAAATGAGTTAATAGTTGAATACATATTCAACCCTGTTTGCAAGTCAAAGCTGAGGGGACTTTGAGTCGAGGTCGAAATCATATCACCCATAACATTGAGCAATCTCACACATGAAAATTTTCAACATGATCGCTTCTCCACCGGAGCCAAGCGAAGGCATGTCTTGTACAGCATAATCAAAGATTACGTGCAGTTGAGGCCAATACAATACAGTTAGAAGTGTTTTAAAGGGATTATCGGAAAAAATGTACTTGGGTGACCCGCACCCGTTAGTTTCGAGCCCGTGGGAAAACTTCAGTGAACTTGCGGCACACGTGCCGAAAGGGGCAAGTTCCGCACAAGTTACTTTTTACGGACTCCTGTCGGCCGCAGCGGCACCGCGAAGCTTACTTGAAAGATTGGCGTGACCAGGCTAGACAGCAAATGTCCAGATCCCGGCCGGGGCGAAGCTAAGGTGCAAAAAATGGGCGCGACCAGGTTAGACAGCAAAGGTCCAGAAATGAGGCTGCCTGTTCAATAAGCTTGGGTCTGTGCCACTTCTGTCCAGTGTATTATTGTGAACTGGATAATATGCGGTGTATGTTCTCCGCGCCTGAACACTGCGCTTTAGGTGCGGATTGTGTTGCTTATTAGTTCTGATTCCTCTTCCAGTGTCACTTCTCGGCCCTTACTCGATATCTCTTATGCTGGCTGAAGATGGCTCCATTCGGTGCCATTGGAGTTCTGAATGTCCCCCATAATCTTGCTCAATATCTTACATAGTAGCCGTCCCTGTACGGTTTAGATATTCTATACTCAGTCTAGTCATTTACGATTTGAGAAAGGGTTCGGTGGTTATATACCCTGAATTCACGCGGTTGAACACGCAGCTCAGTGAGTGCCATTATCTCACAGAAGTCATGGAACATCCCTCGCTTATATCAAGCTGCGGTGCGCGCGAGTCAACGCAATTGTTCTTCCCCGAGGCATCGTTTATCTGTGGCATGCATAGAATCGCAATATTCGTCCAAGCAACGTCCAAGAGTTGGATACCTTCCAAGTAATATGACATTCGACAGACTACAAGCTTATTTGACAGGCGTTTCTAGAACAACGCGTGCGGATTCGTCGCATTCACGGGCCTCTCCTGGATTACATCCCAGTGCTCCACGATGCACGACCCATTGAACCGGTACATGTCGACGATGGCAGCGGGTTCCGGGCTGGCCCCATCGATCCTGAAATGAACCCAGCCGATGGGCGCCTCGAACGCCTGGTGGAGGACCTGGATGACGTTCGTGCGGTTGGCGTAGACGGCGTTGAAGACGGCGAAGGACGCCGCCGCGCCGTCGAGATTGTCAGGGTTGTGCTGGACCTCGTCCGCGCGCACATGCTTATAGGCCTCTGCGATGCTGGCGGCGGTCCTGTCGGTGAATCGTGAGCGTACGTGCGTTGAAAATGGCCCCTGGGTTCACTTACGCATTGTGGTACACCAAGTCTGCGAACTTCTCGAAGATCACCCGCTGCTGCTGGGGGGAGACCGCGCCTGGGTGCGGTGTGCACGTAGTGAGTTGGGTCAATGAATTCGAGCTGGCGAGCGCCGATCCAATGCCGACGAGAGCGCTGATCAGCATGGTTGAGGTGCGCATGTTGTAATTTTTGGTTAGTGACAACAGACAGTGATATTCCAGGCTTTATATATTCCGTGTTGACGAGCATTGCCCCACGATGACCACGGAACCCGAGGCTATGCAATGTAAATTTGAACTTACAGACAGCTCGCATTTCATTTACATGATCCAGTCTTATTATTGATTCTTACTTCATATTAACCATTCTTTAAGATTTTGCTCGTTCGGCTGTGCTAATTTCCTATATATCCCTTCACCTTTGGTGTTTCCTCAGGTCTAGCTCTTGGAGTAACCCCTTATATCCTACGCTATCCGACAGCGGCTTTTCCTTTATAGGCGACCACCTGACCTACGCGCAGTCTTTCTTTGACAGGACATAGGCGCTGCTGCCTACGGCGCAGCTCGATTTGATTCTTATCAAGCCGGTAGACCACGTAGTCCTGCCGGCCGTGGACATATAAAGAGGGTGCTTACTTTTTTTCGACTGCGAATCCTCTGCCCGCTTTCCACATCCTCAGTTCCCTACCCTGCAATATACTTCTTGAAGAATAATTATGGCCGGAGTTTGTATACTGCTGGCTATCTTTCGGACTTAGATTCAATGGTCAAATCAAAACTCATGCTCAAGTGCTGCTAATCTGGGATCTCCTCTGGTACCATAGTAGTTTCATAGCTTCATCAAGTAATGATTTCATCAAGCCTGGGTCCGTGGCTCAACCCAGTTAAAACAAGATCTTTGTCTGTACTGCATTTGTGTTCAAGTGCAGCTGTTTCATTCGGTCTAATGAGGTTTCCTGGCAAGGATCGTACTGGATCAGTTCCCTTTTGTACTTGATACCATCTGTCAGATGCCTGCCTTCCATCACTTCTTTGCTCTCTGTTTTCGTGGTTGTTTTTACCTTTTGGCACTTTCCGACTGATGGAAAGGCTTGCTAGCCAATTATTTCTGCCGGCCCCCGGTAAGTCTTTTTGCTATTGATCATTCCTCTCCTATTTCGATGTTCAAACCATTCAATTCCACATTTTTGGCGTAGACAGGCGAGCAGGCTTCGTTGCATTCATATTTGTGGTTTGTTCGAATAAACATTGCCTTTTATTTCAACATGAATATCCCGTACGAGGCACCTTTAAATGTTTGGATGGGTGTCCTTCATTAACTGTTCTTTAAGATTTTGCTCATTCGGCAGTGCTCATCAGTTTGTGCATGTTGGTTACTTTCTCCATAAGGCTTAATTACTTTTGCTCTCCTCCTGCCGGCTGCTTGCGCAATCCACAGATTCATGGTGTTCCTAAGTGGGACATTCTCCTTTTGCATTCTCTCTGCTCTTCCTCTTGGACTAACCCCTTCCGTTGTTAACGTTCCATGCTTCTTAGCTTAGCCGTTACATTTTGGGCGAAACAGCTGACCCGTGTGTGCTTCTTCTTTGACAGGACACAGCAGATCGCTGCTGCTGCGGCCTGCGGCACAGCGTGAACTTACTTATCTGGCTGTGAGGCCACGTAGTCTTCCCGACACATTCATCACCCTCTTTATAAAATACTGTAGTATTTCGTTTAATTCGTATGGTCACGCGTCACACGGCCAAAAATCTACGAAAATTTTCGTAAGTCACCCAGTCACAGAGGCGATTTTGGGCTTAGCCGAGCTAACCGAGCTTAGCCGAGCGTTGCCGACGGATCAAATTCCCTAAAGGCAACCGGTTACGAAAGGGTCAATTCGTACGATGGTGTCACACCCCAAACCGCCTTACGAATTGAATGAAATACTACAGTAGCGTGTGTCCGTCTGTCCGAAGCCTTTTGAACTCCGCTTTCGGTTGATCAGTACCAGCCGTTTGGTTTTCTCAGCCATCTCCGCTCAACGTCATAATCACAAAAAAAGGTGATCTCTGGCTGCACAGTATGTATTGGCCGCGGCGGTCAATGCAAAATAATTATTTCGCCGGAAAAAGTTTGTTTGAAACATCGCCGCCGCTTGAGCAGCCTATCTCCTCCGAAAATGCCCACAACTTCTTACCGAAAATGCGTCATTCACCAAAAGCCGCCTGAACAGCATATCTCCCCCAAAAAGGCCCACAGCTTCTACCAAAACCCTGCATTTCAAAGTGTAGCTACTGCAGACTCCGCTTTCACTGTGGGAACTGCCGAGCCGTCCACGGCTAACTTGGCGAGTGAACACGTCACCCTACCAAAACCCTCCATTTCGAAGTGTGTTTACTGCGGACCCTGCTTTCACTGCGGGAACTGCCGTCCATGACTAAGTTCCAACTGCGAGGTTTTTGAATGAGTCTCTCCTCTCTGCTCTCTCCATCCCGCTCTGATCCTGAAATATTGTGACAATTTTTCTACATTAATATGGACATTGTTTGGGAGGAGTTCTTGCTCAACTAGCTTATATTGAAAATATATTAATTGACCAAACATTTGATGTTGAAAAAAACAAGCAAGTGGGAGACGGCGCAAAGCGCCGTCGACCACTTGTGACGTATAAAAGTGGCACTGTTGTCGGTTGGAAGAATGCCATTCCTTCGCTCACTTTCCTCGTCCTCAAGTTTTTCTGTCTGTGCTGGGGGCTCAACTCAATTTGAACTCGAGTCTTTTGTCTGGTTCTGGTTGTCTGCATCCCACCACGGGTCTAATTGATGCCTCTTCGCAAAGTATGGCTTTCACTCAAAAATCCATTTCTGTACCTGGATCAGAGATCACTCTCAGCTGTGTGATTGCACACTGCGGCCGCATCGCCGTAGGTGATACAAGACCAGTTCCTGGTCCTCTCGCCATTTCTATCCGCTCTCTCATTTTTCGTCTGACACCTCATTTGCTCGTCCGGCTGTCTTCACTGGATGTTTCCTTTCAAATTTCCCCTCCTGGATTCAATCTTCACGGAAGACGCAGTCCCGTAAATTGTAGGCACAAGATCCCGCTTCAAAATCTCGCTCTTCCCTACCCTCAGATCCCATGTATCGAGGCCACAGACTCTCAACACTGGGCAAGGTTATTTTCGCCTTGCATTCCAAATGCACGCAATGTCTTAGTCCTATGGCGCCGCAAACTATTACATTTGCTCTACTGTCGCAAGGATTCCTTGATTTTGCTCATCCTGATGTTATTGGCTGGAGGGTTTGTTTCCTAATGCTCAGAAAGTCGGGTGACGCAAGGGGAGACCACTAAAAAGATTATTAAAATCGACTCATACGTGGTCACTTGTTTGGTTTTTGATGGGAACTGATCGGCAACACCGGCGCCATCAAATCCATCAATTCGCGTCGTGCTGGTCTACGACGTGTTCGTGGGGTGACGCGTTGAGCTGGCTGTGTTCAGGCAGTGTTAAGGCTATCATTAATGTCATATCTAGCATGGGTTTCATGCCAAATGCTCAAGATTTCACTCTCTGTTCCTTATAACTCTACTTATATACTGGTATAATAAGTAATTTAACGGCCTCTCTGGGGTTTTTTTAATTTGTGCTGATCTGACTCTGAGATCTCAGAACCTGCCGACTGGGGTGCTTGGAAGATGGGAGGTAGACTCGTAACCAGTCTGCCTACGCCGTTCTAACAAGGCGGGCTTGTTGCCGTAGGCAGACTGGTACTTCTCGGATGTGTCAATCGAGCTGGGGCGGAGTTTGAAATTAAGTTAGTGAGGCCGATGACGCAATGATGCAATGAGCTGTGGCAATTCCGGAGATCACGGTCCGAAGTTGATTGCCACTAAAACTACCCTCAAGTTTTACGGTGTTCTGTCCCACAAATACAAAATGTAAGGAGGCAAAATTGGAGGGATACAATTTTCATTCATTTTCCCTTCTTCAACCAAAAAATAAGCTTCAAAATTGAGCACAAAATGAGTAAGATTTTTAAAAGGTCACTTGAATTTCAAACTCCGCGACAGCCCTTTTGGCGGCTCCGAGAAGTACCAGCCTGCCTACGGCAACAAGCTCGCCTTGTTAGAACACCGTAGGCAGGCTGGTTACGAGCCTAGATGGGAGGGTTCACAAGCGTTACTATTGTACCATAAAACAGTATTCTTTGATTTCATAAAGATTTCATTTCAGGGCTCGGCCTGGGGACACAAGGAACTAATAGCCTCGGAGCCACCTGAACACAGGTTGACGCGACGAACGCGTTGTAGACCAGCGCGACGCGAATTGATGGATTTGATGGCTCCGGTGTTGCCGATCAGTTCCCATCAAAAGCCAAACAAGTGACCACGTATGAGTCGATTTTAATAATCTTTTTAGTGGTCTCCCCTTAAGGTGACGTTGGCCAATCTTGCCTCGCTCTTCCTCCGGCTGCATTTTTCTCGCACTGTGTTTAACGGTTATAACCTGATCATCCCGGCTACCATTACTTTTGAAATCTTCTATGGTTCATCGCCCCACAAGTTTAATTTATCCTTGCCTCTCTTATCACTTCACTAGAAGTTTTCAGTGCTCGAAATTCTTCAGGTTCCAACGATTCTTCACACACGCCCATTTTGGTTTGCGGGACCAAATTCTGTGCAATAGGTCACAACTAAATTGCCTCAAACAGGTTGATGGCAAGCACTCTTTATCCTCAAGTAATTCTCTGTTTCCTTTGTTATTATATAATTTGCGGCGTTGTACTTTCTGGATGCAATATATATTTTTCACATTTACCTTTGTTTGCCGGAGCGAAGCGGAGGTCCGTCTTGTTGTGTCTTGAATCTTCTCGGAAATCTTGGATACCGGAGCGAAGCGACGATTAATCTTGTTGTCTTTATCATCTCACCCTCTTTATAAAATTACGCATGTCCGTCCGTCTGTCTGAAGTTTCTAAACTCCGATACGTGGCCGCCGAAGTGCCGTGATGATGTTAAGCGCCGGATGTGCTGCCGTGGCTGGCCGTGCAGCGGGTTGGATGTTCCTTTGATCATCGGGGCCGAAAATCTTTCAAATAGTTGATCGACTGTTTCTTGATGGACACAATGGACAATTCCGAGTCGCTTCTTACTCCTATGTGTGTTTCCTTTCACACTGTCTCTGGCTGTTCTTTTGTCAGGCTCATATAGACCGGTAGTGATTCCAGTGATGTTGAGTCCCACCGAAGTCTCTGTCGTCAGGCCCAGAGACAACGACGCCAGAATGAGAATGATCTTGAACGCAATCGACGCCGGAAGAACGACGCAATCTCCCAGAGCATTGCCCGAAGCGAGCTATCCGAGGAGCGAGCCACGGAAATTCGCAGCCGCGATACCATAGCCCGCCAAACTGCACGCGGGCAGCTATCTGCATTACGTTTGGTGGATATCCGTCGAGAAAATACAGAAAGTCACAGCAGCAGTCGAGAAATGTTCACGGACAGTTGCCATGCTGAAATTCGCGCAGATAATGCGCTCGGCCATCGTACACGGGGCGCGCATGTCCAGCCTTCGACTTTCCCTTCAATCAATGGTGGGATCGTGTTTCAGCCCTCAACGCGTCTCAAACTTCAGTTCCCCATGGATTGCATTGGAACCGCACATGTCGGATATATGATCAAGGTACGGCTCTAGCTAGCTTGCCACCATTGTCGAATATACTAACTTCACACAGGCATTGACGGGAGAACGGATTCATGGCCAATGTTTCGTATGCGGGCCCAAAGGTGCTCATTACCAGCCTGCCCTCCCACCGTATCCCCAGGAGTGGAACTACTTCATCCGCGATAGCAAGACGGCTCGCATTTCGCGCAAATTGAACAATATCTGCTCTTTGACGGCCATCGGCGTTTATAACGGCGACTTCATGAAATTTGAACCCGGAGTATCTGCCGTCACTCTTGCAGGCGGCCGTACGTATTATCGCCTGCTACCCGCGCACGAGGGCCAACATGCGATCCGTTGGTTCATTCACGATCCTGCGGGTATGTTCACCAAGGGAACGGAGCTTGAGATACCACGCTCGTGGATTAACAGCACACTCGCGGGGCTGCAAAGAGTTAACCCGTTCATTGACAAGTTTGAGAACCTGGCGAAATCATAGTGGTTTGTGTTGTTGAAATGTAGGACAGAATCGACGTTATTTGGGTCCTGCAGGTCGGGAACGATAGTGGGGAAGATCGCGTGTTGCACACCGCCGAATGTGTGTCTACCAAAACGGAGCGAACGAGTCAGTTAAACTCAGCTCGAACGCACCGACAAGTTTGCGAATAGCAAGACCTCCACTCACCCACACGCGACCAGCCCAATCATCTCCTCTTTCGTAAATCCCTGCCTCGAACAGCTCGCAATATGCGAGTCCAGGCTGTCCTACGGTTCGAGCACTCCCGGCTGATTTGGCACTGCTGCGTCAACACGGCCCCCGCGGAAGGCAATTTCCGGGCCGCCGCAGTTCTCTACGGACATGATTGCGCCGAGGGCAAGGGCGTCGGCGACTAGGGACGGCGCTCATTCAGGCCACAGACGAGCCATGTAGGAAATGTCAACAAACTGGAAATGTAACGGCTCAACACGGCTTCCAGTACGTTGAGGGTGTTGGCAAAGCCGTCGCCGGCGTCCTAGAGTGAATATCGGTTCCTCGGTGTTGATCACAGTGCGAGAGGGCGCGCAACACACCTCCGGCCATGCCTGCTCTTCCGCAAAGCGGATCGACGCGTCCATGCCCCCCGTCCCGTCTGTAATATTTTGCGTCGCCACGTCGTGGTACGCCTACATAATCCAAAAGAAAGAAAACTTGTTTAGAAAAAGCATAACTGTCTGGGAAGGGGCAAAAGCCCGCCCTGAGTTTGATGGCCCGAAGATGAACAGCTCGCAGGGCTTGAGGAGCGGGGCGATACCGAATCGGTTCTGGTCCCAGCGCATTGCCTCGAGTACTCAGTGCATCGAGCTGTGGCGAGGGCCACATATATGCCTGCACAGTGGCAATCGACGTCGGCGCGAGGAGCACGAGGGTGAGCATTGGTGTCCGAGAGAAAGACTGAGTTGGCGAGAGTCTCCCGCATATATATCCCTTGTCAGACCCTGGGTACTGACCCAGAGCACTGCGGTGGCCAGTTGCCGTTTATGTTTCATCGGATATCAACGGATGCGGTGTGAAGGGGTGCCTGTTGGACTATACATAAATACGCGAGGGATGTATTGGCGCGTCTGTGTCAGAAGTGAAACATACCGTAAACTAAATTGGCCTTGAGCTTGGCGCAAACATGGGGAAATGAGTGCACCTGTGTTTGACGATTCTGATCATTGCGGAGTTCAAGCGAAGTTGTAGTCTCTTTTATAGCTGTGCAAAGCGGGTAGGTAGGTATCATTACACGGCCGGTCCGAATCGCGCCGGGCCCACGGGAACTGGAAGTGAAATCGGGGGAAGATAGCCGGGATGCGTGGAAATTCCAGGTAAGACTCCTCCGTTCAGAAATGCAAAGTTAGAAAGAAACGCACCATCGATAGGTACATTGTACAGAAAGTTATGCATCATTCGCACGCGTCTTGCACCGCGCTTGCTACATTCCCGAGACCGGCGATCCCTAACCCTAAGTCGCCGGCCCTGATGTTGTCCGAGGTGACGGCACGCGTGAGGTTGGGGACGACGCCCACGGGCTATGCATATCTTTCCAAGCTGCACACGCAACGAGCCGCATATTCGAGGCTTCGGAGAACAGGTGCGGCTAAGGCTACTGCTTGGCTGCGTGATTGAGGAAGACGAAGTCGAAGTCAAGAGTGCAGGATGCGCTGCTGCACCTCGAAGCGATGCTACAAGGGGAATGCGCACTGGGCGCGTTGAGACTGGGATGAGGACAAGCACGCCGAATTTGCGCAAGCAATCACACGTGAAAATGGGCGACGTACCTCAGGTATGCTGGACACCAACCTCCCCTCTCGACCAGACTATTCACCAGCGTGAGACGCGGGCCTGCGTGCGTGCACTTTCCAAGCTAAAGTCGGAGCGCTATACCTAGAGAAGGGGGATTGAGTCAGTTAAGGGATTAATAATACAAGAAAATCGTGACAGTACGTGCACCTGGATTCAAAAAAAACATCCAGGAGGCCTTGGTCAATGGCTTCGAGGTGCGTGATTTGGAGACGCGGGAGGAGGGCGGCATCGTCGAATGAAGAAGGTTGCGCGAGTTGCCCATTCCCATCCACAGTCCAAGGAGTACGTTATTCTTTGAGGAGGGCTGTGAATGCCTCTTTGGGACACGGCGGTGTTCGGTAAAGAAGGAGATCGGTTGCAGAATGTGTGGAGTAAAAGAAGGAAGAGACAGGCGACGCAGGAAAGGGACGGGAAAAATTGTAAAATTAAATGTGACTCACCAGCCGAGACGACTCGACGCAGCAAAATGGGACAGGTAACATAGATACCACGTGCAATAACCACATTGCGGTCTTGAGGCTGACTTGCGGCGAGTCATTCAGGCGATGGTGGTGTTGGCAATCGGAAACTACTAGCGGGGGAGCCGTGCAACACGCGGCGGGGAGCAGCGTAGGGGCAGAGGGGAGTGTTTGAGGTCTTTGCCGACAAAAATGAGCGATATTTCGGTAGGGCCGGCAGGGACGGCCTGGGAGGAAGGTATATAGTATAGAAAATGAGTTTTCGTGTTGTGGCGGGGAGATCTGATTCTGACGCACCAGTGACAAGCCAAGGGTGGTCCTAGAGATGATATCTCCCATCCATGAAGCCCTCGCCACCGTATCCATCTGATACGAGCCACCGCGGCGATGGTTACTGTACACGAAAACGGGGCGCGACCTGCGCGGCGAAAGACAAGTAAGGGAGCGCCCAGATGCAGCAAAAAGGAGAGGTCAAGTTCTACCCGAGCGGTTGGTGGCTGCTAATTGGCCGTTGGGGGTGAGGAGCGGGATACAAGACAGTGAAGGAATATTTGGTGCATGGACGAATATTAAATCCTGAAACAACGAAGAGAGCTATTGAAACCGTGAGATAAGAGGTGATGGACTCAGAAGAAAGCGTCCAAAGTTGCAGAAATATTGCATGAGTGTTGGGTGAGTATTTGCAA
This sequence comes from Mycena olivaceomarginata, assembly GCA_029378375.1. NCBI lineage: Eukaryota > Fungi > Basidiomycota > Agaricomycetes > Agaricales > Mycenaceae > Mycena > Mycena olivaceomarginata. Next base: position 322,561 of record JARKIC010000226.1, on the reverse strand, counting down.
AGTCGGTGTCGGGACATGAGGGAGCGGAAGGAGGAGTTAGAGTCCCGAGGCCCCTAACGTACCCGCGGGTATACCCGTGTCCATCCTTGACATTGACAGCAAGGCACGTGCACCGTTCCGTCTTGTCCCGAACTTTTTCATTCCCCTGTCTCGGTATCTCTTCATGTGTGGTTCGTGCGTTGTGTACGCGTTTTGAGCTGGTTCCTGGTACCTCCCCTGCCTCCACCCTTCCGCCTGCGCTCCGTTCCACATCCCGTTTTCTGATTCCCATATCTTCCCCGTAGTGATGTTACAGCTTGGCTTGGCTTGGAAGCCCCGGCTTGGGCTTGGAAGCCCCAAATCCGGTAAGTCTCATCAATGTTGCAAAGAGCTGTGATATTGCATACACTATTGTGTGAAATTTTAATCCCAGCTGCTGATATCACTGGAGTACGGCAAAATATGGCCTAGGTCTACGTTGGCAGAATTCTTACGACACTGTTGCTTGTGCCTGGTGCACATTCATCGAGCCAAGAAAAATTCAACATGTCTGCTACTGACATGGCGTGTTGGATATTGACTAGTATCAATAATCTTGGCGCGGAGTTCACGATAAATAGAAGGGTTTGGCTGTAGGTGACATCTCAACAAACAAGAAAAGAAAATGGTGCACCTACCCCGTCTATCTATCGCCTTCCTCATCAGCTTCTACACTGCTTCGACCATCGCGCAAACGGAATGTTACGTCCCTGAATTCGGACAGTGCGTTGCCCTACCCCTACTTTTTTCTCTTTTCTGAACGCATGCAATCGGCAGGTGCGGCGGCCTGACATATAAAGGGTGTTTGAACTGCGTCGAAGGGACGTATTGCATAGAACAAGACCCATGTGCGCATCGATTTCTCATTCCACATTCCATTACAAGGACGGGCTTTAATCAACAAATTCTACAGTCTTGGGGCAGTGTCTGAGCCTCGATTGATGGTTTCTTCGTGGCATGCATATCAGATGAATGCAAGGGGTGTGGATGTGCGCAACGGAAATCCCGAGATATTGTACAGTTTTCAATCGATCAGCGTTCCTGGTTACATTAGCGAGCAATACATTCATCATCGGCAGTCCAGTGGGTATATGTCGGATGACCGTGATGCCAAGACGCTGGGGCGTCCAAGGGGCGTCCTCGTTCCTGGATTTGACTGCGAAGGCCATGTCGCTTAGACTTGGCTATATATCCATCTGTCACACCGCAAATCCTATGCGAACACCTCATCCCGCGCTCGTCTCAGGGAGTGCTGTTCATCGATACTTGTGCAACATATGCAGCGGCCACGATTAATCGTGGCCCCAACTTCTGGTGAGGCATGATTAAATCCGGGCCCCAAAAATTGGGGCCGCTATTTTGAGGATTAATCCTAATTTAATCCTGTCAACTATGCACAATACAATATAATTTGCCTAGGTGGAAGATTAAAATCCTGGATGTGATTAATCCTGGATGTGATTAATTGCAGGTCCGAGCTGGCGCGCTCGCGATGAATCTTCTAACACAGATCACTCTCACTATGATTAATCTCACCCCGATTAATCCCGATTAATCTCTGTGGAATCACATCACTGTATGGTACAGATACATAGGGTATACAAGACATGCCGTCGCTTCGCTCTGGCGTAAGTGCCATATCTGGAAACGCGACTCAGTGTACAGCATAAATATATTCAAGAAGTTGATTCATTCACGCATAGTGTCTAGTACGTACAAACACAATGAATCACCGTTTTTTGTCAGTTGCAATCTCAGGCAGCTGAAGCATCGACGAGTAGACCAAATAGAGGAGAAATAAACATATACCGCAAACAAATAGTGGCCGGGGCTCAAATCGAATAGCGGGGAAACGATAACATTAACCAACTGATGTGAGTTTGAGTGCAAGCACATGGGGAATACTTACATCACTCATGGAGCTTCAAAGATGAAACCCTAGGCCATTAGCCGTGTAGTGGCGTAAAATACCGGGGGCCGCACGCTAAAGACATTCCATCCTTTCAAAATCCGAAAATTCAGTTGAGATGTCGGCGATCCTCAGGCACCTCGAAGATCGCCAGCGTCGGCGGGGATGCATGCATCACCAAATCTGGGTATATGTGCGTATCGAACTACATGTGTAATATTATAGGTAGGCCTACCAAAAATGCGTCCTTGTTCTGTCTGCTGGCTATCTGGAACTCGAAAAGTATCGGAGACTTATCCAGAGCCGATGTGGAGATTGTTGAACAGTGTAAGAGAAAGATATGTTTGTTGCTCTGCGCAAGGCTCGTAAGCGCAGTCAGTTTGAAGTCGATGTTTTTGGAAAAAAGAAAGAAGCTCATCCTGGGATCGCGACTTGCTCGCGGGACCTTCAAAAACATGAGCAACATCGAAAAAGTTGGTATAAGTGCATTAGCGATCGCGCCAACGCACCGGCGGCCCCGCGAGAGTGCGAAATGTGAATCTGAAGGGTCGCAATGTGTGAAGTCTAGAAAATAGGTTAGAAGAAGTGCAGACGATAGAAAGCCTACGATAGCATACCAGAAACCCGTGGAATTGAATAGACAGTTTGTGTATGGCCCTATGCGTCGCCAACGCGGTACCGGTGAAATGAGGCTACAACGTCGGTGTGTAAGCACGTACGGCATCGTTTGTGTTGAGCTCGCGGCAATGGGAAACTAAATTGAACCAGTGAAAATTAGTTTCGTAGATGGTAAAAGCAAGAATCAGAACCTTGAACACGCGCCCGAGTTGGAGAAGACCTGAGAATGTTGCGGAAGCATAAGCGGAAAAGCTGTGTAGGAATGCAAAAGCATCATGGCCTACCTTCTCGTACAGCGGAAGAAAGGGAGGAGGCGAACCAGGAAGCTGATAAGAAAGGAATCTTACGCGATATTGTTGTGCAGGAAGCAACATGGGCGACTCGAAAGCCGAATATGGTGTGTTCGCCCCGATTTGCGCAGACCTTCTGATGCGGTTCAAGCGGGGGCGGCAGGTGCATCGAGGGCGCTGAATAATCATTTGAGTTTATGGCGGGGCCTACAGGAGGTCTGTAACAGAAAGTTAGTACATGCAAATTTATTTGGGTATTGCACCCACCAATTGCAATTGACCCCGAATGTGAAAAGGGAAGAACGAACGATACTGGGATAAACGCAACGTCAGTAAATCATCAACGCAATCAAAGGACTTTGAACACTCACCAGTTACAAATTGAATCGAGAGCAAAGAACACTGGATGTTGGTATGGATGCCACATCAGTAAACCATCAACGTAATCCGAGAATTAGATCGACCTGACCGTCGGTGAGGATCCTCCCTAATCGCTCATTTGTTTTCGAACATTGGTTCTTTTGACCTGGGGGAATCCGAAAATGAGCACTGAGAGTAAAAAAATGTAGAAAACATCCCGTTACACAGCGCATAACACCTCGAGCCGTTCGAAACCGAAGAAGAAGTTACAACCTCCATTGAAAGACACCGGCCGCTCGTGGGTTCGTTCGTGACGCGCCAGGAAGCGCCTATGTTAGCTACAGAGGCAATTGAGAAATGACGCACAGTGCAAAAGAGCTAAGTGATACTGGGACGGTTCAGAGGGCAAGATCCATGGCATACACCGCATGGAACAGAACGGAGCATGAAGGAAGAAGTCCGAGTGGAGAGGCGGAGATGATGGTGGGAGAACAAAAGGAGCGATTTACTCGACAGCCTGCCTTTTACACGGCCCTGGAGCGGCTGATCGGGGATGTTGGATTTGGTAAGCGCCAGGGGCGTCTAGGCTAAATTTTGATACAGCGGGTCAGCTGAGATAGCAATTGGGGTAATTTCGGCGGAACAAAGAGGTGCATACTGATACGAGGGATCTGCTTAATACATGAGGTATGTTCAATTAATCCCCAAATCTTCCAGCCTTATCGCGCTCAGGGATCAGCCATGGCGGTGAGTGAAATCATGACCCTATATGACATCTCTATAAACACTTTGTTTGAACCAGCTCGAAGACGCGGCCGTTCTCGGGAATCTTTTTTTCTCGAATATCAGACAAGAGCCAAATCTCTCAACTTCTCGATGCTTATGAAGAAATTCGTATTCAGCGAACCAGATCTACACAGGAAGCATCGTGGTCCTAACCGTACAATATTCCATTTGCCCGACGGTCCCGCTCAAGAGGCTCGTGACAACTCTATGCGGTCGGCAATGGGTGAGATACTTAATGGGGGCTACTCGGGCAACAATGGCCATCGGGGAAACGCCAACATGTGGGCGGATAGGGAAAAGACTTTGAACAGTTTCAGTTATGATCCCGACGAGGCAGTGAATCAGTGGTGGCGGGGGGAGAAATCAGTTTCCTTGCATACACAGTTCGCAAAGATGTAGTCACGAGCCATGCGGAACATATGTCAGGTGCAGTGCAATAGACTACCGGAAAAGTATTTACAATCGAATTCATGGTTGGAACCAGACCGTCTTTGGAGATGGAACAGCAATTGATATTTTGAGCATTAGCTTCTAGATCATTGGGCTTGCCGAAACCCCGAAATGTCCGGGCGGACATTTGTTTTTAGAATTTGTCAGGGATGCGTCTTGACATTTGTTCTTGGCCAATAACCGAGCGCCAATCCAAATGACATTGAGAGGAAAAGATCAGCGGTGGCCACCGCTTGATATCGGCGCCTCAAATCTAACCCGGAACCCTCAGCACCCGATTTTTTGAATTGCTTCTGTCTGTCTGTCTGTTCTGTTCGTCTGTCCATCTGTCCGAAGGCCCTCCAATCTCCGCCCATCTCTGCTGATGCCGTATTACCGTGGCAAACTGGCCGCCCAGTTCCGGAGTCTCTTTCCCGCCAGCACAAGACCCACGGCATTAGCGGCATTTGACGCCGCCCTTCAAACCAACTTTGCCCTTGACAGATGGCTTGCACCACCCTGTATCAAAAGTTGCCGCGGAAAACAAGTAGGAGTTGCCCACCACTTTGTTCAGTTGCAAAAAAAATAAGGGAATGGGAGGCTGCGAAGCGGCCGACCAGTCCCTTGTCATATTTGGAGATAGAACGGCAGTTAACATTCCGAAATGTAGGGGCGGGCGGTTGTCTTAGGACTCATCGGCCACGAGATCAGTGCCAGCTACAAATAGATGGAATATCCCCTTCGCGGTGAACAAGTTGCTCCCATGGTTCCTCGGCGAGCGGGAGATAAACAATGATGCGTGTTGAACCCCGGCCCTGTGAAAGGCTGCTCCGAAACGAGATACACGTTCCTGACTGTCTTGACATTTGTTACTGGCCAAGAATCGAGGGCCAATCTCGATGGCATTGAGAGGAGTGGCCACCGCTTGATCTCAGCGCCTCCATTCTAACTTGGAACGCTGATCATACTTATGTGGAGATAGAACAACAATTAAGAGATTTAACATTAGCTTCCGGCTTGCGAGACTCCCGAAATGTACGGGCGGCCACTTGTTTTTGGGCCCATCAGCCACCGGACCGGTGCCAGCTACAAATAGATGAAAGATCCCGCTTGCGGTGAACAAGTTGCTTCCATAATTCATCAGCCAGGGGGAGATGAACATGATGCGTTTTAAACCTCACCCCTGTGAGAACCAAGATGCTAGAATGCAAACATGTGCCCCCTCCTTGATGCTGGTGCCCTGCGAGGGGTGATTTCTGACGCAAAATAGAAAGCGCGAACATGGTCAGATTGCTAGCACCGCTCTGCGACTCATACAGTGCCGGAGAATCAAAGCCAACAAATTAATGGGCTATTTTTGTGGGTCCGGGAAAGTAACCGATAAGCTTCTAATTAATGAAAATATATATCTACCTCCAAATGGTTCATATTGTACGAGCCGATTCCCCGCAAATTCAATTTTGAATTTTGAGGCCCAAATATTTGGCCAAACACCTAAAAACATCCCAAAATTCATGAAAAAAATTGCAATCGACTCCTTTTCCCAAGCACTTTCTGAATCTGTTAAAATCAGGAAAATTGAACGAGCTGTTGTTTCAAAAAAGTCGCTTTCCTTTTTGGGATGGCAGGTGGGCTGGACAACCAATAATTAGATCATATGGTCATGCAGCATGGATTTGGTGTGGATGCATTGACACACAACTTGCGCCCAACCCTTCTTCACACCAGGGGCAACAACCGCTGCATATGAAAACCATATGCGTTAAACACATATGGTTCGCATATGCGCAGATCATGGAAGAAAGGTGTCAATGACCTTTGTTGCACCTTTGTTTTCGCCTTTGTGTCACCCTCGAAAATAAAGGTGCAACAAACGTGATTGACACATTTGTTCCACGATCCGCGCATATGCGAACCATATGTGTTTAACGCATATGGTTCCCATATGCGTCGGTCTTTGCCCCCGGTGTCACTTTGTTCCCCCATCTCCCACCCATACTATGTCCTCCAAACGAGGCCGTGGCTGTCCAATAAAGGCCAGGCCTCGGTAACCAGAAACCTTGCTTTCCAGCCCCTGACCCAGCCCTCGGACCCAGAAACTGGCCCAGTGACCTCGTTGACAAAAGGTGTTTGACTGCCTTGATGCTTCCCCGACTGATGGCATCAGAAAATTTGTGAACCGATCTTGGCGCTTTATGGATGCACATTGTAAAGGATTGACCGGAGATGCAGCCGCATGGCCAGTGAAGCAGCAAAAGGGGCATCGGAAGGTGTCACAATAGGCCATGATGCGGATTGCGCCGGCTGTCAATTAGGTACATCCATACATGTTTTTTTTCCATGTTCCAACCCTAAAAGGGGGTAAACACAATTTATTTTTTAGGTTCAAAAATTTGGCCGCAGCTAATTTGTTGTGGGAAAAACTTTGGAGGTGGTTTTTTAGGCACTTTCAAGGTCTGGGAATCTGAATCTGAACTCATATTTTCTCGAAAAAAAGCTGTTCACGGGCAATTAATTAATTACTAATTTGTTGGCTTTGATTGTCCAGCACTGTAGCCTCCGGACGTTCGATATATAAACACCGACCCATTCACGCTATGCCTTGGCTCATCCGGCGCCATTGCTAGAATGGCAGAATCTCTGGAAATTTCCATTATATCCTTGGACTTCAGCTGTATGCATCAACACTCCCATTCATCCCACATCTCTAATTCCCTAAGTGGAGATTCGACTTGAAGGTCCATTTCATTCGGCCCCCGGGGTTCCTCAATCGTTCTGATCTCACTCAGTTATACTGGGTTGCCTGCGCTACCTTGTGGACATATGACTATTGCCTCACAATTTGCGATGAAGTACGTTGTTGATAGTATCATTCGTCCAAGTTCTCATACCACGTGCAGGTTCAATACGCATGGAAAGGGAAAAAGACACCAGGTGACGGTCAATCTTCTCGCACAAGAAGGTTGGAGTTAAGTTGTATTCTTGTAAATCAAAGTCTTCTGGCTATTCTTCCTGGTAGGTTGTGGCACATTTTCATAGGTTTAATCGCCGACTGAATCTTGCGGCACCCAGAACAGATACTTGGCACCCTGCTTTATTGTAATCACCCTTGTCGGTGAGCGATCTTGGCATGTTTGGATGACCCTCCCTGAAACCACTTGAAGCGTATTTTTCCGATGCCTGGACAGGCCCTGGACTCTGGATGTAAGCCTATCAAACTCGTAAAAACTCAGGCTTACCATTCTTTTGCCTAGGTGTCAGTTACCGAGTTTGAGGGCGAAACATCGCTGATACTGTGGCTGTCAGGTGCACCCGATATGGGCTCATGGAAACGTTGGAGACAACGCTTCTTACTAGCTCTTCATCGCACTTCGGTAACTAATACTACGTTCGAATACTCTGCTGTAACTCACCCATCTATGCTATAACGGGCCAAAGCAAGGTATTCCCGGCTTTTACGGCGGCCATTCTATCGTGTCAATGGGCCATCGTGATCTATGCCATGTCCAAATCATCTCAAGGGACAGACCAAGTTGCACTTTTGCTGCCCCGTGATCTCCTCTCAATAATGAGGTTTGTTTCTGGCCCTGGATCTTGGGGAGCACAGTTCTGGAGAGCGACAGATAGTCTGGCATAAGAGGCAGATCATGGTGTCTCAACACTGAGCTTCCCAAAAACCTCAGACTCGAGATGGTTGAACGCAGACCACACCGAGTCCAAGTACAGAGTTGATGCATTGCACTCGCAAAACATAGCCTTGATAAACCATGCCTGTGCCCGAGATTTCCTGGAAATTGGGAACTTAAGCCACTGTACAAATAATTCAACCACAGTATTTGTGATCTCTCTTGATGGGAAACCGGTTCAAGACTGTGGCGACCTCGGAAAGCATATCTGCTGTCAGATGCACAGAACATTGCAGTGGCCACCACATTGGAGCGGTGGTTAATTTTCCTGGACAATGGGCAATGCTGTTAGACCAAGGCAGCCACTATTTCTAGCTCTGATGGAGACCATAGATATGGTGGCTACCACAATGTCTCTGATCGAATCACACTCTATTTCCGACCTGGTTGGCAGCAAGGGCGGATAGCCAGTAGAATTGGATGGGATGGGATGGGATGAGCATAGTACTTACAGTAGTCCACTGATGCATGAGACAATAAGCACACTGGGGAAAGCAATCTCTTGACCGAAGTCAAGATGATAAGCAACAGTAGTGTAGACAAAAAAATGAAATTTTACTCTTATTCTCAGCAAAGTACAAAAGGACTGCTGAGAGATGAACTCTTGGGGGGCCTGTCAGAGGTGAAAGAAACACTGTGTATTCATGCTTGCAGCGGGCGAAAAAAGAGTACAATCAGGTTCTGATCTGTCCAGACAATTTCAATTCACCGGATTCGAAATCCTGGACGGCGAGAGGCAATCCCAACGAGATGAGGGCCTTATCTCAGGGATGGGAGCCGCGGTTGCGTAGTTTCACCATGACAAGGTCAAGGCTGATGATGAGCACAGAATTGAAAAACTACTCAAGCTCGTCAGAACAACAACGACTGGGCCGCTGGTGATCAGAAAACCTCTGGTCAACTGGCTCTCTTCCACAAAAAGAGTAGCACTCATTGGTGATGCGTACCTCTGGGTCCTGCGCAATCGTCTCGGGCATCGTGCCTCAGCGCTGTGGCCGTACTTCCTCGAGGACACGGTTTTCCGCGCGGGTATGACCAATGAGCCCGCACCGGTCTTCGCCTGTTGGAACGGCAACATCGCCGTGCGTGCGGGCCCTTTCCTGCCAATCCCTCTCCGCAAGGGCCAACTCTCCACCATTTCGCTGACGCAGCCCCCCTCCCGTCTACGCACCCTGCGTACCCACGCCCCTCAACACCACCCCCGCCTCCACGTCCCCCGTGTGCTTCCGCGCGTCCACGCCCGGCGAGTGCTTTTCCTCCAAATCTTTTCTCCTCCCGTACGACCTCCGGCGCCAATTCGCGATGAAGAATATCTATGCGAACCCCCGCATGATGACCGCGTGCGAGTGGCGGTTCTACGTCTGGTTCAGGTATATTTTGAGGCACTGGGCGGTCAACTGGTTTATTGAGCAGGTGGAGAATGGGAACGGGCTGCCCTGCTACTGCTTTCATCCTCTCCCACCTCAGTTTCACGCTCGCCTCCCCCATAACGTTCGAACCTTCTTTGGCAGTTGAATCTTTCCTGTTAATCAATCATCTTGCCCCTTCCTAATTGGCTTCAACTGTTCATTCATTGGCTTGCTCGACTGTACATTTGTGGTTCAGATGTTTTACTACCAAAATCTCCTTCAAATTTCTCAACCCCTCGAGTACTGTCGCCATCTTATCAAGATTTCTTTCCAAATTCCATCGTGTTGATCCAATTTCTTCTTTGCACCGCTGAACTGCTGTGCGAAACTGCCCAAAATCCAGCCCCCAAAACAATTCGCTCTGCTCTGATTTGTTTTCACTGTCAAAGCAATACACTCACTGTCTGTTCTCTGAATCCTTGAAGTGTTTTTGCTTAAATGCCAAAGTCTCCGATGGAATGTTTCGAAGGTTTCGATTTCAGGTTCATGGAATGTTCTTAGCCCTGCGAAAGCACATTAATTCGTGAGGGAACGGGGATTAGGGCGACAGACCGGCGCAGGATGACACTCGCTACCGTCCCACTGCCATATCTCGGCCGGATTCCCAAGCACAAACTTTGCCAAGTGCATCCCGTTCCCATTCTCCACCCGCTCGATAAACCACTTGACCGCCCAGTGCCTCAAAATATACTTGAACCAGACGTAGAAGCGCCACTCGAGGGTTGACGAGAAGAATGGGACTGGAACTCACTGACTTCCTTTTTCGGTAAGCGAGTCCCATTCTTGATCCCATCAACAATGGGACTTGGCTAAAACTAGGCAAGAATGGGACTCGTCTAGCTTGGCAAATCCGCCCGCCTGTCAATCTGTGACCCCTCCGCATCAAGATCAGGTGCATGAGGCAGCATGGGTGGGCAAGGGATTGATCGGTCAACGTAAATACATCAATACTATGGGTAATCCCTGGAAACCGGTGCTCGTCATTCGGATTGTGCCATGTATGTCGGAGTTTTCATATTAGCTAAGAGTGATCATTGATAAGCCGTGAAACGGACCATGGGTGAAATGGCAAGGAATTTGCTGATCTCTACCTTAATCACGTAGCGTGCTGCTCCAAAGGATTAGCACAAGTCCTATATGGTTAATCAGGGCTTGATCCTGCATGAGGACCTTAATCAAGTCTGTCTGGGATGCATCAACTGGAAAGTTCATACTGGTTGACATCCATGATTAAGGGTTTAATTGCCAAGATCAAGCATCACTGCTTAATCAAGGCATTGCGGGGCCCACAAACAACATGGGCAATATTAATCATCCTCTCTGATGATCTGGGGTACCACTGTGGGGTCTTGATTAGAGGTGTTCAAGTACTTTGTTGTGCTTGATTTACAAACGAAGCCTTGCACAACGGATCAGGTGACTTGGGTTTAACAGTAGCCCGGTTACCCCGGCTGTGGTTGGACTTCGCTTATCAACTATCTGATCATTGTTGCCATCCTGATTTGGTTACTTGGACCAGGCCAGGAAGGTAACTCGCATATCTCCACAACCACTTGGTGGTTTGGGCTGATTAAGGTACTGGCTCAGAGCCAGTACCTGTGTCCACCTGAAACTGAAGGTCCTGAACGGGGGACAAGAGGATAGAAGATGGGACTGTCTAGACAATTGAGCAGGAAGCAGTCACACTGGACACACTCAAGCATTACGGGGTCGACACACGAGGATCCTATATATTTACCCACACGTGATTACAGCTAATTGCAGTACCGAAGTCGCGGATCGAAAAAATGCCGTTTTGGGCATTTTTTGATTCTCGCGACCGATTTGCCCATATCTCGATGAGTTCTGCACAGATTCAGCTGAAACATAGCTAGATAATTCGTACTAATTCATATGCAATTAGTGATAGAGACGGATTTTCAAAAATATTATATTTTGTATCTCCTGGCACATGAGGCTTGTTTCGGCGCAAATTGGTGCTAGTTGGTTCACTTCTTGTCGGAACGAGCTTATTTTTTGATACGAAGTACTTCAATATGTAATAAGCAATGTGATAGAGCCAGAAGTATCAATATTTCCTACCTGCCTTGTCCCTACCCCGTTTGACAGTATTCTGTACTACCAAGACAGAATTTGCTATAATCACCGGATTTCTTGTGGAGACAGCGAGTCCAAGTGTTGTATGGAACCCTTCAAACATTTATCCCTCATTCAGTTCGAAAAAAACGCGTTATACGAGGTAATCGGGGCGCGTCGCGTCTATTTGCAGTTGCCATCATGGCATGACTTCCCGTGATTTCATCAGTCCTGACTCGACATGCATTGTCAGTGACACTCAGCCCTGGTGATGCCCACCAAGAAATCTCTGCAGGCAGCTCGGCGGCGCAGAAAGGAACTTGATACCAGCAGTACCCAACCTCAAACTCCTTCAGAAGCCACTGCACTTTCCTCTCCTCGCTCCGACGTGCCTGTTCTTGAATTCCCCGTCTCTCCGACACCTATGGAGCCTCCTTCAGATGAGGAGGAGTTCCCTGCCTCTGTTGCTGTCCCTGTTCGGATCCGGCAGTCAACCAAGCGGAAATCAGCGGTGCAACATAAGCAAGGAAACTGCCCGCCAACAGTTCCAGTGTTGGCCCCAACAACACCCTTGTGTGCACGACCTACGAACCATGGGTTTCGGAACTGACTTCGCCATCTGAATTCCTGTCAAAGAAATGATAGGTAAATCATATGTACGAAAATGCACATCACCACAACCAAAAATCCAACTTGTTATAAAAGACGTCCCAGCACGCAGCTCGGAGATGTTGAATAAAATATAGGAAGTGGATGCCCAAAACTCATTCGGGGCTTGTCTTGAAAGGCGAAACGAACAGTTGATCTTGCACCGCACCGACGGACTTGTGTCAAGTGATCGTGGGAAGGGTGGCCGTACACCAAATCCAAATGCTTTGTCAGCATAGTGGATTCGAATCTGCGAAAATATAAGAAAGAATAAATGTAGTTAGTAGCCCAAAAAATCCGAAGAATGAAAAGTATCAATGTAACCCTGGTATTTGCACCAGAAGAGGCTGCAAGAGATAAAAATGCCGAAAATAATGCAGCTGATGGAGTAGCCGTCCAACCATCCGTGTGAACGACTTTCACACTTCGGCCATCCGGCTCTGCCACAACGCGTTTTTTCGAACTGAATGAGGGATAAATGTTTGAAGGGTTCCATGCAACACTTGGACTCGCTGTCTCCGCAAGAAATCCGGTGATTATAGCAAATTCTGTCTTGGTAGTACAGAATACTGTCAAACGGGGTAGGGACAAGGCAGGTAGGAAATATTGATACTTCTGGCTCTATCACATTGCTTATTACATATTGAAGTACTTCGTATCAAAAAATAAGCTCGTTCCGACAAGAAGTGAACCAACTAGCACCAATTTGCGCCGAAACAAGCCTCATGTGCCAGGAGATACAAAATATAATATTTTTGAAAATCCGTCTCTATCACTAATTGCATATGAATTAGTACGAATTATCTAGCTATGTTTCAGCTGAATCTGTGCAGAACTCATCGAGATATGGGCAAATCGGTCGCGAGAATCAAAAAATGCCCAAAACGGCATTTTTTCGATCTGCGCCTTCGGTACTGCAATTAGCTGTAACTACGGACACCTTACTCATATACCAGCGAGTAGAATAATCATTGTATTGTAAGCATAATTGTACAGTATATAAGGAGGAGGTTTTGGCATGGATAGGCACTGAACTTTCTGTCCCTAAGCACAGTAGCCTTTACCGGATACTGCTTGATAAACAACGGAGATTCGGGACTTGTCACCTAGGACTGACTTCGTTAAGAAGTTTTGTTTCGTCTGCACAAGTAACTCAATATCAATTGTTGACTCGGGATCTTGGGATTGGGATTGGGAACGGTTAAGAAGCTAGAGAGAGCTTATTAGGATTGAGAACACGTCACTGCACTACAGTAGCCTTGGAAGGCTTATTATTTGGGATTTGGAGAACACAGCACCTTGTTAGGATTGAGATTGTTGGCTCAAGATTCTAAAGCTTTTGAACTCGATTTGTTGGCTTAGGCACTTGTTTGGCATTGCTCAAAGAGGTCTAATACTTTAAATCAACCCTTGCACTTCGGACTAGACCTCTTAAAACAGGCTTGTTCTTCGCAACCTCTGTTGGATTATCTGTGCTCCTTGAACCATCTTAAAGCGTTCAAAAGACCTGTACTCGGCAGCACAGTCTAAACCATTCAAGGGGAAAGTAGTTAGGATTTGGTTAGTAGTTGCGTTTTTGCCCTAAACAAGCAACTCGCATTCTGCTCGTTGGGTCTTGATTAAACTAATACTGCTGTTGTAGACATCGAGCAAGCATTTCATCATATATGCCGATCAGGCCCTGAAAATGGTTACAGCTGTTTGCATAATTCCGTGAACACACATTTTTTTTCTCACAGAGTTATGCAAATGGATTGCGGCATTCTGAGAGTTTGTACTGTTGGCACCTGGTGCAGATGTTTGTGCCAACCAAATGATCTCCCATTTAGGTAGGTAGGATCGTGGTGATGTTAACCATGCGGATCAAGCACCTCCCCTGTGCAGGCATGAGGAAACCCTGAGGGGGGCATGAGGTGGGTGCCATTTGATCCATTGTCACCTCTTGTCCCTTCCCCTTGTCCCTTCCCCTCATCCCCCATGTTCAACACCGCCATTGACCTCCCTCAGGGGGAAACCGAAGCTTACAGAAAATTTGTAGGTTTATTTTGTCCCCAGGGATATTTGGGATACTCATTTGTTGCCAGGCATTTCCGTCTGTGCTCAGTGATCTGGCACATAACACTGGTTGGGAGATTCAAGTTTTTCAGCACAATTTATGGTGAAAAATGTTGTTTGTTTTTCAGACATTTTTCACTGAAAAAGGTAGTGAAAAACTCAAAACATTTTCACCATTTTGTGAGTTCAAGGTGAAAAATTCAAAAAGCTCAAAAGCGGTGAAAAAGATTTGAATTTTTTATCACTTTTTTCAGTGACAAATGTCTGAAAAACAAACAACATTTTTCACCATAAATTGTGCTGAAAATCTTGAATCTCCCAACCAGTGTAATCCTTTTTTTTCTATAGAAGAGGCATCTTCTTGGATCACCTCCCATGGCTACCAGCTCTTTCTCACACATGACGACTTGGAAACTGCTACCTCCTGGGATCTTGATGATGCATCAACCAAACAGTTGAAGGGGTATTGCAGCTACGTGAATCACTTAATTTCCTCTCTAATTTCAAAACAAATTGACCCAATAACTTGTAGATGGTTAGCAAGTACTACCAGGATCATCCCTTCTTCAGCCTTGAGAATACCGAGGCATGGATCAGTCTCGTCCCATTCCAGGTATTTATGGGTCGAAAACATGACACCTTTGAACAATATCACAGCCAGAATTCCACTCCGGTTAGCTCTCGGGCACCTTCTCGGTCTCAGTCAAGGGCCAGTAGTCGTGTCTCAATGTATCTATCCTCTCGCGCTGGTTCACCGGTTTCTTTTACCTCCAACGTGCTTTCATGCCCTCCGAGTTCGATGTGTATGGCCAGGAATGATGCTTCAGACAATAACGGACTGCCAGACAATCCAACAGTGCCAGATACAGGTCCTCATTCTAGGTCAACATCAGCGGCTTCTCTCCCCACTTGTTTCATTCTGTTTCAATGTCCCTCTTCACCTGTCCTTGCTGTTCAGCCCAAGTCGAAAAAGAGCAAGGGGAAGGGCAAAGTCAAACTGCAGCAACTCAAAATCACCTGCGAGTTAAGTGTGGACGCATTTGAAGATATAGTCGTTCAGTCGACATGGACTGTTCCCCGAGAGTCTATTGCATACAGAGTTGATTGTTCTCACTGCATGAACCTGCTCACTACCAAAACTGAGAAGATTTTATCTCTTGATGCATTCATCCGATTACAAGTGTGTCAAATGTAGTTCTACCCAGTTTGCATATTCCCTAGGACCAGGAGTCCTGGCGTGGCTCCACCGGAAAGAAAAAAAGTGATACCTGGGTTTCCAATCTAGGTCCCAATCCTACAGAGCCCATTCACTGCCACTCTTGCCACTTCCTTCGCAATGGAGTAAATGTTTGTGAATTTGTCAATCCAGAAAGAAGGTGATACCTGGGTTTCCAATCTAGGTCCCAATCCTACAGAGCCCATTCACCGCCACTCTTGCCACTTCCTTTGCAATGGAGTAAATGTTTGTGAATTTGTCAATCCAGAGCTGTTTGCAGGGTGTGAACGATACGAGCTGGACATGGAGGCAATGCGAGAGCTTTGGAACCATGAGCTGGATGCAAACGAGAAAGAAGCGGCCTCAGTCTGGGGAATCATCTCACGGTGCGTGAAATGTTGTTCGGGAGGCCTTCACTGAGCTGTTCTAGATTTTATGGCCGAATTGTGAGGTCAAAATGCAAGGTGGAATGTGAAGGTGTTGCAACTCTGATCCGATGTCATGAATCACCCTGACTCAGCATCGCAGATATCCTTTTTCGGGTTCTACCATATTCCCTTTTGGGAATAACCCGTCCTTGATTGGGTTATTCCCTGGCCCACAACACTCACTCGACTCTCAGGGACATGAACATCCCTTGGACTGCAGACATGGATTCCTCACCACTTTATCACCCGGGTTCTTATTGCAGTAACCCAGGACTCTATACGACAATGGCATGGCACCATACACATGCAACCCGGGTTCTGTGCGCTAGCAACCCGGTCTCCTTTGTGCCGATGACCATATCCAATGGGTCATGACTACACTCCTTTATGTTGGTGGATATTCACTCCTGATATCCCTGCCAAGACGACTACACTCCTGAATGGCGACAGGTGTCCCCTGGGTGCCACCTGTTGACTCCTTTATGCTCATGACTCCTTGGTGACCCCTAGATGCTGTGGTGATAACACATAGGGACTAGGAGCATCAGCATTAATGTTCCTTAATGCTGGATACAGTAACCGATCGCGATCGTATTTAATTTATGTAGAAAGGTATATAAACTCGGTAGAATCTCCCCTGTACAGTAGATTCTACCTCGTCTATACTCAGGCCTTACTTTGGCTGGATTGCTTGGTTCTTGAACTTGAGCCTGGAGCACTCTTGTTCTCATCTCGTTGTTCTGGTCTTGCCTTTGCTCCCCTTTCACTCGACAACACCAGAACTCCTACTCTCTGTGTCTTGCCTTGGGATATCGACCTAGCAGTGTTGGATCTGGCCCGTTAGGTAGCGGCAAGGAGAGACGCTTATCTACCAAGGGGAAGAGATCATCACACTAGTTCCCGGGCAGGGTTGTACAGAGACTGGTTCGCCTGAAGTTCCCCTCAGGCACCCCTCGGTCTTGGATCCAGTTGGAACCCCTGTTTGGAGTACCCCTGAGTCGGGTTCCTCCTCTCGGGTTCTTGGGACGCAACCCCAACCCCCTATCCAGAACCCGAAGCCCCTATTTGAGCCACCCGGAGCAGGTTCCTCTCACTAGGGTCTGGTGCATAGTTGCAGTACTCTTGCTGCAATATCTTCGGGTTCTTCTGCATGGGTTGCTCACCACCTATGGATGCTGGCCTGGTTGGCCACATCCTCCTCTTGGATCCTCGATGCACGGTCATGCGCTATTCGAGCGGTGACGGATTCTCTCTCAACACCTAGGGATGGCTGCTGTTGTGTCTGGTGTGGACATGGTCCAGCTGACCTAAGGGCCGTTGCTGACATCCGACGCTCAAATGTAAGTTGGGCTTGCCAAATGTCTCCTTAATACTAATGCACAGGGCTCAGGGGCCATCTGTATACGGAAAACATTTCTTTGTTGGGTGTTCCCACTGGTCCCGAGAACAGCGTTGGGACCATATCTATTGGGAAGTCCCGCCAAACATCGACGAGAATACATTGGACTACCTGATGAAGAACAACGGCAAATTACCGACCACAGATGACAATGTCAATGAGCAGTGTGTTCTCACAGTTCACCCACGAGTCGGACTGGGCAATTGTCATACGTGGGTTTAACCCTTTATTATGGCTGCCTCAAAATAATTTAACAGCTTATACACATGTTGTTGATGGTCGGATCCATCCGGCTCAGATATGCAATTGCCCTTGGCCAACTAGGATGCAAATTTTGATCCCTGTTGACGAGGAACATCGCATGAAGGCATTTGTGGTTTTACGCAACCCTCATAATCACCCTGCTCACCCGCATGTAAAACCGAGTGTCGAAGACACAAGACAGCTTGAGACAGCCATCCAAGTAGCAGGACCTACGGGTCTCACTGTTCAAAAACTTCTCAATGGTGCGGTTGAATTTAAGACTTGTCTACATAACAGTAACAATCCCACCTTCAAAACAGCACCTTCGACTGTGATGGCTTATGGTGGAAGCCGGTGACAGACCTGGTATTGGGGCACCCGGGCATTTATTCAAATCTGCTCGAGTTGCAACATAATATAATGTACTTCACTACATTACGACATCATCTCACAAGGGCTAATGCTGGCCTGAGCAGTTAGCTAAAAGGGATATAATGTGTCTCAAACCATTAGAAGGGCGCTGGACAACAATCCTGGTAAAGGGTTGAAGTGGGAAGTCGCTAATGGAGCAATCACGGAAAGTGCCTTACCATCCTGGAAACGGATTGGGGCTACTGCACATCCCTGACTAAGGGCATATTACGAGGGAACATCCTTCTGAACCAGAGGGATCATTGTTGGGCATCATCTGACGTCTCCAGAACTGCCAAGAGAGGACTGGACTTGGTCGATCTACCAATTGACTAAGAAACTGTACTCGGGTACTAGGAAGTGGCGGCTATCACGATTTTCAGACAAATCACTTAAGCGGTTCAAGGCGGAACCATTTGAGCGTGCGGTTACCAAGGAGGGTAATGGAGTGCTGACGAGGAGGTCGGCTAAAAGTTGACATATCAACAATATCCCATCACGATCGTTCTAAGCAATGTAGATCTTGACTCATTGTTAAGCTCGGCTCGTTGATGTTTCTTATAAATCTCTCTCAGTTTTACTAATCACTTGATATCTGACAGGAGTTCATCAGCTAGCGGCCATACCACTAGTCATATACCCTGAACCCTATTGCTCGTTTGTGTCAGTCTCGTTTATATTTAGAATCCTGTAACATATTTAAGTGGATGGTTATGAGAGGAACAGCGGTGAATCTCACCCCACCTGTTGGACGTGAAGTTACTAGACTTCACGCTTAACCGGTCGAGTAGGTATTCATTCGGAGACACCCAGAAGCTATAACAATTTTCGTTTGTTTTCCCTGTTTGAATATTATCTGTGTTGGATTTGGATCTTTATAAATGACGCGTGGACATATTGGATAAACGGAACGGACACATGGAATATAAGGAAACAGATCGATCGGACTTGACAATTGATTGTAATCTCGCTAGGATTAGCAATCGCAGATACTATTTGGAATCGGGATTCATAAGAATCACTTGCTTTATGCATCGGAGTACTATCTCCAAACCTAGACCCACATCATACAAAACCGTTGAACATAAAATCTCTGTCTATCGCGATTGTGCCTAGAACGGATTCGAGCAAGTTTTATCTATACGACTTGTAGACCTGTAAAGTCTTGCTTCCCAAAGAGAACTAAAGTTCAAATTGCCACAATCTATACTGGATTGGAACCCCGAACTTGCACGAGGACTATAGTGTTTGAGTTGTTGTAGTCGCATTATCGAACCGGGTATTCATTTACAAGGTTTGTGTTGTGGTTATTACACCGCCAGCCCCATAGTCAGCGTTTCACCGGGTAGCAGATAATAGCCCGGCATATGTCAATAAACACAAGGTCTGTGATACTATCTCCCGGTAACAAATGGTAGAGCATCCATTCGGCATGGGCTGGGAAGGTGATTACCAAATAGTGTGGTTGTGCTCTATGATTTACTCGTTCTTAGGTGTTCTGCATGAGCTCAATGTCCGGTAAAGAAGCCTTGCAAAGGAAGATCGTTACATCCACACTGCTATGAGCAAGAATGGCTTTCGACTTGTGGTCACAATGCATCCCTACATTGGGATGTTCATCCACAAAATCCTTTCCCTCAACATTGATTATACCTTCTCACGTGTCGACGGTGACATGGACGAATGGGAAGTTGCAGGTTTCTTGGACCGACTCAAACACCGTAAGGTACCCAGGTATCTTCGACACCTGTTAACAGTTTCTTTAGGTCTTACTTTTGCAAGCCTTTACTGTGACAAGAAAGACCGTACCGCATTCACCCAGCTCTTCAGGGAACTATTTGATACCATCCATCTGGTAACTGGATAACAGTTGAAGATACACCTATTCTATCCAGATGCGAGTTGCCGAGTTGTGATCATGGACGGGGAGGTTTCACAAGCACAAGCTTTCTTTCAGATTACAACAACCCGGAAATAAGCAATATCTACACTCGAAAGTGGGACAAACTTCTCCAATACAGTCTCAGGACTTGTAACCCGCACTTTCGACGGTAAATCTCTGAATTTTCCAGTTCCATTTTTCTCATCTTACTCAATCTATAGCCACATTGATGAACTTGGCCCCCAGATCTCACAGCCGATAATCTCGCGTCTGAGATCTATCATGGGACTGCAGACCCAAGCCGAGATTGATGAATGGCACCAATTCTGTAAAGAGTAAACTGAACCTGCCATCGCAAGTGAGTAAAGTACAAGCTTAATTCTACTTTGAATACTGAAAAAACAACTTTTGAAGATTGGTATGCACACAAGCTGGCTAACCCATGGATCCTGCCATCCATCAACAAATTCCTTTCGAAAATTATCCCAAGTGACTGGGATCTAACACCGAATCACAGCAACTACGTGGAAACTGCTCATGCTGGCCGTAATGCAGAGACATCTGTTGGAGTGGGACTTCTCACCGCAATTCTTCAGTGTGCCCCATCTCTTGGATTGTTTTTACTGCTGACTTCTCAACAGGGCTAAAGAGCGCGACAATATCAAGGCTCGAGAGTTGGCTCAAATTCAACAAGAGGGCGTGATGGGAAATCGCTGGAATGGCAGTGCTGAACGAGAGAAGCTCTCATCCCAGCGCAAGGCCTGGAAGATGCGCAGTGCCACAATCCGCAACGACCAGCTGACAAACTACGAAACTCTGAAAGAAGAGCGTGACAGCGGCGTGGCTGAGAACAAGGCATCTCTGGCTCGGCAGAAGGAGCTGGAGTTGCAGATCAAGGCGTTGCAGGCCGATATAGCTCTAGACAAACACCGGACCGACCTCCCTGCCCAGGTTCTGAGTCTGAGAAGAGATGTCACGGAAGAAAAGGCATTGTGAAGCGAATGGGGGCTTCGACGGGCCGTAATTGATGCTGAACTCCCCACATTAAAGCAGGGTCCACTGGCCGGCACCCGGATTAATGGCCGGCACCCGGCTGGACAAGAGCCCACAAGTTCAAGTTCAACCACTCCTCTTGTACCTGGAGATCAACCTTTTTCTGAAGGTACATCAATTGAGCTCAACTCGATTGAGTATTGACCTTGAGATACTGAACCATAGGTGATGGGGATCCCTACTTTGAAATCTCAGAAGTGCAACCAGTGTCCATGCCTGAAAGTATGTTCAGAAGGTTTGTCTGAACTGCATTTGAGTTCAATTATATGAATCAACGGAAGCGAGTCCAACCTTGGCCTGCACAATCCATCATGTGAGTAACAGTTGATTGAAAGACTCGATCTGATACAGTTGTAGCCACCAATTCAATTGTGGTGGCCTCTGAGGCAACTGGTATGGTGAACCAGATGGAACTTCTTCCCTTGTTCGGTGGTAAGTGAGAACAGTGATCACTATATATAAAATACCAACCACTCATAGACTCAATCCTGAACCTTCCGCTGGCTTCTGGCCAATATCCGCAAGACAGTTCAATGGACTTGGACCTTTGGTTGAGCTCAAACCCCCCGGAGTTTGATCCCCATGTTCTGGACGAGTTTATGGCCAGTTTTGACCCTCTCAGTGCCATTTATCCAGACCCTGGCCCTGCCCCCTTTTTAGAGGGTTATAATGCCAATACAGCAAACATATGGGATGTTGTCGCTGATACAGCCTTGGCAGCTGATGATGATCAGCTTGAATATATTGGGCCTGCACACTGTGTATGTCTCTTACTATACAATTACAGATATTCAGATACTGAATTTCTTGATCCACAGGAGAACTGGAATCTCGATAGGGCATCCTAAGAACTACCTCCCCTCCCCCCTCCACGAGTGATGCTTTCACCCTTGCCTTCCGAACCTGAAGAACCGATCCCAAATGCTGAGGGTTCAGATCAAATGATTGCCCCACGAAACATTGATCTGAGCTTCAGTGAACACAATATCCTTGTTGGGAAATGTCAACGCACCAAGTCCACATGCGCTGCTGATGCAGCAGAGGCAAGGCCAACCAAAAGGGATTGCAGTGAGCTAACGGTCGGTACAAACCCCTCTCAAGCCTGCTGATCCGGCATCATTTTCATAGAAACTGAGGATTTGATTAAAAGGGCTGGGGTACGAGCAGAATTCAACTTCTGTTCAGCAACATCGAAGTTACGCTTTTCAGTTCGGTAACTCAATTTGCAAGATCAGCGGATGACGGAATTCAACTTCCTCTATTCAATTACCATAGCAGCTGATGAATTTAACTACTATACTTTCTTCAATTGTACTGTATATATTTTCCACTGTATGTAAATATTCCACAGCCCATGTGCTATGTCTATGGCGGTGTTTTTTCAAGTTTTTCAAGTGAGAAAAAGAGGGAAAAAGAGAGAAAAAGAGAGGGAACTCATAGGAATATAGGTGATCAGCCACCTGTAACCCTCCGGCTGAAATGGAGGTCAAAAGCACAAGACTGCGCAAGTTCGCGGATGTTACCAACAGCAGACTTGATTCCGGCAAGTTCCGGTTGAAAAGTACCAAGGTTCCCGAAATGGGAACTGTGCGGATGTTCGTCATAGTAGGGCAACCAATGATTTTCAAGAACCACTCGGCGCGATTGTCCGGATCCCACGCTGTCGTATGTAAGCAAGTTCAATGTCTATATGATTTTCTAGCTGGTAATTGACTGAGGAGTATTTTAAGAGAGGGGAAAGACTTCAATTGAGATGTCTACAATAAAATAAAGGAATGTACTGGATTTTCTGGCACCAATGTGTAGACATCCCTTCTGCACCCCCACCCCCATTTTTTTGCGATTTTCCGCGTATTTTTGAGGGCGGAACGGACGAGTTGGGCAGGAGGGGCGGAAGTTTTGATGGCAATGATGGGAAGTGTCGGGAGGGAGCACCTAGCGATGGCAGCGACGGGGGAATGATGGGACAGCGGGGCAGTATAGTGTGTCAAAGATGCCGAATATTGCTGGGTATCGGCATCGGATCATTAGGCGTCTCATGAACCTCATCCCCTTGGGTGGGCTGCGTGACGGCGGGTCACTGTGTGATTGGCGGCATCAGAGGAACTGATGGCGGCGGTCTCCCCAGTCCTATTTTTTCAGCGAGTCCCATTGTTGATGGGATCAAGAATGGGACTCGCTTACCGAAAAAGGAAGTGGGTGAGTCCCAGTCCCATTCTTCTGGTATATACTCCCACCACTCGTACGCGGTAGTCACGTGCGGGTTCGCGTAGATATTCTTCATTGCAAATTGGCACCATAGGTCATACGGGAGGACGAAAGATTCAGAGGACAAGCGCTAGCCGGGCTTGGATGTGCAGAAGCGCACTGGGGACATGGAGGCGGGGGTTGTTTTGAGGGGGCATGGGTATGCAGGGTGGGTAGACAGGAGGGGCTGAGTCAGCGAAATGGTGGAGAATTGGCCCTTGCAGAGAGGGATTGGCAGGAAAGGGTCTGCATGCACGGCGATGATGCCGTTCCAACAGACAAAGACTGGTGCGGGCTCATCGGTCATGACCACATGGAAACCTGTGTCCTTGAGGAAGTACGGCCACAGCACTGAGGCAAGATGCCCGAGACGATTGCACAGGACCCAGAGGTCGCATAACCTGGGTAGAGTTTAGTGGCGTGTCAATTGAATGGGATAGGACACGTACCTGTGGCTGTAAAAATCCAACCCACATGCCATGAACCCTTTGTATTGAGGAGCTCAATGATGGACTCCGCCTCAACAAAAATGTTGTTGCTGAAGAGCACGTGATTGTACACTCCTTGTATAACCAGAAGCTCCATGGCGAGATTGCAAAGGTTTGCGAGATACTCGATATACTGTAACTGGGTTCCCGTCGATGATGCTGGCTGGGGTATTGAGGTTTCCTGTGTCAGGATCCAGCATGGTACACCCATTGCTTCCAGTTTCCGGTCAAAGTCGCGGAGCAACGCAGGTGTAGTGTCTGTGCTGTACGACACCACGATAGAAATTAAGACATTGTCCTACTGATGCGTCCACAATAAGATGGGAAGTTGGTGACAGACCTGGTATTGGGGCACCCGGACATTTATTCAAATCTGCTTGAGTTGCACATGCTATAATGTATTACACTACATTACAACAACGTCTCACAAGGGCTAATGCTGGCCTGGGCAGTTAGCTAGAAGGGATATAATGTGTCTCGAACCATTAGAAAGGCACTGGACAACGATCCTGGTAAATGGTTGACGTGAGAAGTCGCTAATGGAGCAATCACGGAAAGTGCCTTACCATCCTGGAAACGGATTGGGGCTACTGCACATCCCTGACTAAGGGTGTATTACGAGGGATTATCCTTCTGAACCAGAGGGATCATTATGGCACATCATCTGACGTCTTCAGAACTGCCAAGAGGAGGCTGGACTTGGTCAATCTACAAATTGACTAAGAAACCATACTCGGGTACTGGGAAGTGACGGCTATCACGGTTTTCAGATAAATCACTTAAGCGGTTCAAGGCGGAACGAGTTGAAGTGAATGGTTACCAAGGCGGGTAACGATTTGCTGACGAGGAAGTCAGCTAAAGGTTGACATATCAACAATATCCCATCACAATCATTCTAAGCAATGTAGATCTTGACTCATTGTTAAGCTCGGCTCGTTGATGTTTCTTATAAATCTCTCTCAATTTTACTAATCACTTGATATCTGACAGGAGTTCATCGGCTAGCTGCCATACCACTAGTCATATACCCTGAACCCTACTGCACGTTTGTATCTGTCTCGTTTATATTTAGAATCCTGTAAAGTATTTAAGTGGATGGTTATGGGAGGGACACCAGTGAATCTCACCCCACCTGTTGAACGCGAAGTTACTAGACTTCACGCTTAACCGGCTGAGTAGGCATTCATTCGGAGACACCCAGACGCTATACCAAGTTTCGTTTTTTTTCCCTGTTTGAATATTATCTGTGTTGGATTTGGATCTTTATAAATGGCGCGTGGACATATTGGATAAACAGAACGGACACGTGGAATATAAGGAAACAGATCGGACTTGACAATTGGTTGTAATCTCGCAAGGATTAGCAATCGCGGATACTATTGGAATTGGGATTCATAAAGAATCCCTTGCGCTACGCATCGGAGTACTATCTCCAAACCTAGACCCACATCATACAAAACCGTTGAACATAAAATCTTGTCTGTCTATCGCGATTGCGCCTAGAACGGATTCGAGCAAGTTTTATCTATACGACTTGTAGACCTGTAAAGTCTTGCTTCTCAAAGAGAACTAAATTTCAAATTGCCACAATCTATACTGGATTGGAACCCCGAACTTGCATGCATGAGGATTATAGTGTTTGAGTTGTTGTAGTCGCATTATCAAACCACGTATTCATTTACAAAGGTTTGGTTTGTGATTATTTCACCGCTAGCCCCATAGTCACCGTTTCATCTGGAGCCCACTGCGAGGGGTTCATTTGACTTTACTTCTCGAAGTAAAACTTTGTCAATCGGTCTATAAAGACTTGGAAAAATTGTTGGATCCCGCATTTCTAGACTTTCAAAGTCTTCAGAACTATCGAGAACACATTCCTTGAGTCTCACGACTTGAGAAGGACGTAAACCGTCAGTTCATTCACTTCGGTCAAAGCACCCCTTTGTCCTAAGATTTCTGCTATGGCAGAAACAAACGAGTTATCATCAGAGGGCGAACTTGAACCTGAAACACCTGGTTTTCCTAAACCTTTACCTCGTCGTTCCGAAAGGCACAACACACCAGTTGTCCTTCCGCCTCTACCTAGTAGAAAAAGAACTCCCAGTGCAGCAGCTCTAGCAAGAGTAAAATCGAAAGACCAAGCTTTATCTCGAGCAGCAGCATATAAACAGCTCCAGTTAGCATCCGCGGATACTCGATCCGAACCAATTCAATCGAGTTCAGATCTAAGGGTCGAACTAGAGGGTCTTACTGAACCTCAAGCTTCTCAAAACTCGTCCCAAACCTTATGTTCAGAGTCATCTCTATTAGAAATGGCAGACAGAGCGAACCCAGCATCAGTTGGTGAAGCCAGAGTCACGAGTTTTAAAATTCCATACGCTTGGGATAATAATGCTCCTAAGTTCACTACGGATGATCATGAAGACCTCATGACATTTGTTGATCATGTGAACCAGATAATGGAACACGCCGGCATTACAGACGATGCTGAAAGGAAATTACACTTTACGAGTTATCTTCCCACAAAACGGAAGGCAACTTGGAGAGCGCTTCCTACATACAAAATGGAACATATGAGGAATTCCTCAAAGAAATCTATCTTAGCTATCCTGAGATTAAATCGGAGAGAGCGGGTACCATAGATCTTCTGCAGAAGCTCTGCAAGCGGAACCGTGGGATCACTGTGAAAGAAGAAGGTCGTCTTAGACGTTTCAGAATAGAATTTCTTACGGAAGTAAAGAAACTCTTGACCGCTCCTGTTCTAATTACGAACCAGATCGCCTGCGATTTCTACTATGAGATGTTGGAACATACCTTTGCGACAACTTTAAAAATGTCCATAGAGAGTTCTGCTCTTCTACGCGCTCAAATTCCTGCTTTACTCGTACCCAAAATTAATCCAGCGAATGCAGCAACCACGGGAGAGTCTCAAGTAGAAGATCTGATGGATGTTGCGGATCTTGTAAAATTGGCAGAAACTTTGGCTAGAAGCCAAAGCAGATCGGCTTCTCTCTCAGTTGGTACAAAAGATGAGATATCTGTTAGGCCTCTCAGCTTTCCAACCACAAAAGTCGAACCTTACGAGGAATAACTGGAGGAAATGAACAGCGCTATCGTGCAGTTGAGGGATCAATACGTCTTGAGCCAGAAAGCGAGTGAACAGCGTCACAATGAGGTTCTTAAATCTCATAGTGAAGTTCTCAAAACGTTGGCACAATTCGCGAAAGACCTGCCTCCACACATGAACAATAATCGTTCAAACTACGCGTACAACACGCAAGGCCCGAGTCGACCTCAGTATTCAAGAGACCGAGAGCCTACGAAGGATCATGATTGCTATTATTGTGAAGAATCAGGACACTTCTTGAGAGAATGCCCTCACAAATAGAACACATCAACAAGGGTTGGTTAGCATTCGCGGATGGTAAACACAAATTGGGTGATGGCAATTATATTCCGACGGGCAATGGGACTCAGAAGCAGAGGGTAGACAATTATTGGAAGAACAAGGCAATCAGCCAGAACTGGGTTGGTGCCCCGTATGACTTCGAAGCGTACGAAGAAGCAGGGAGGCCTATGGATTTCCATGAGACGGCTATGGACGAAATTAGAACCCTGAAAGTCCAGCTTGCAAAGGCTAGACAAGTAAATGTTCAAACTTCTGTCCCACAGGTGGTTCAACCCACCTATATGGCTCAAACTCAACCAACTGCGGTTATGCCGTCGAACTTCGGTCAAGCCTTTCAGTCTTGGATAATAAAAAGCATGAGTTCGGGAGAGTTACCTGTTACGCAGGATCAGTTTGCAACGACCAGGACCGGGTTAAAAACCGGGGCTTTGTCCAATCCAAATTTCTGAATGGTCCTAGGATAGAGGCAAAGGCTCAATTTACGAGACCAGCTAAGCCTCCTGAGGACCTTAATGAAGCTAATTTAGCAAATGCTAGAAGGGATTGGAGGGCTAGAACAGCTGAGATCACAGAAAAGGAGCGGGATTTGGAGAGAACCTCTGGATTCAATTGGAATGGAGCAATCGCAGATACTGTTGAATTACCGTATCGCAATGTTCCTCCGGTCCAGTCGACCTCAGAAGAACCAGCACCTATTCAGGGTGAAGAAGAGGCTGAAATGGAGGAAAGAGCCTACCAGGTTCGAGCTCCAGTACAATGGGATGGGATAGGGAGGAAATTGACCGATCAAATACTAAGTTCTGAAGTAACTTTAGAACTCAGAGATTTGGCGAGTGTTTCTCCTGAAGTTCGAGAGACGATTAGATGGGATCTAACGAAATCTCGAAGGCCCGTAAAGCCCAACCATGTGAAACAAGTCATGTTCAAGGAGGAACAAGATGTCTTACCCTTCATCGACGACGAAGAGGAATTGAAACTGGGTATGACGCACTCAACCTGAGCGAGTTGCCTATAGTTTCATCAGTATTTGTTACCACAACCGCGGATGGTGATATTCCTGTGGGTTCGGTAGTACTACCTGATCCCTAAGTTCAATATTTGGAAAGTTTGGCTCCCGGCAAAGTACCTAAACAGGTGTACGTCGACCCAAAGAAAATATATGTAGCAAGGGATTCGGCCCATCTTCAAGTGCTCTTTCCAAACATAAATATGCAAGGCAAAGTGGAATCTATACTGGATTCAGGATCTCAAATAGTCTCGGTTTCGCTGGACCAAGCAGCGGAGTCAAGATTAACTTGAGATCCTGATATACAGATCTACATGCAGAGCACAAATAAATCCTTGCAAAGATCAGTGGGTTTGGCAGAGAACGTACCGTTCACATTCGGGGGGCATAACTGTCTACCTGCAAGCCCATGTAATAAGGGGTCCAGCGTATAAGATATTGACGAGAGAGGCGGCTACCTACAAGAAATGGTGGGATCAGCGGTCTCACTCGATGATTTTGACGAGGATTTAGCAACCGAGATTGCTGAGGAACAAGAAGTTTGGCCCAAAATACACCATGCCTATGAAGCTGAAGGGCTAGTAGTGCCTCAGTATCTACAATCTACACTTCCGGGTGGAGAATTACTGTTACCAAGGCCTGAGTTCAAGAACAATCCTGCGAAACGGGAACCGTATCTAGAAAAACACAGGTCTGGTGTGGGAATTGCCCAGGATGAAAGGTTAAAACTAGTGCGAGCCTGGCTCACAAATCCCTTGGAAAGACCAACTGGGATGGGTGATAAGGAGTTCAAACGGTTCATGAGATACTGCAGATACTTCTTCCTGAGCAAAGATGGAAGGTTGTACCGAAAAGGAGAAGGTTCAATGCATAAACTGGTGGTTGAAAAGGAACAAAAAATGTACATGTTACGTGCTTCTCATGATTCCTTGGGACATCGCGGAGTATATGCGACCAAGTCTCTAATAGAGCTGAGATTTTGGTGGCCGGAAATGGAACGAGACGTCAATTGGTTCGTTAATACATGCCATACATGTCAATTACGACAAAAGACTCTTGTGAAAATTCCACCTGTGCCAACCTTGACGCCTAGCTTGTTCCAAAAGATTCATACGGATGTAATGATCATGGACAAGGTCTCAAATGGCCACCGGTACGCCGTTGCTGGTCGGGATTCATTATCGCGATATGTAGAGGGGAGACCCCTACGAGATGACACCGGGGGCAAAAGCCGACGCACCTGGAAACCAGGTGCCTCTGAGGCATGTGCCCTGCAGGTGGGGAGGCAGGTAACAGAAAACCTACAATAGTTGTTTGTCAGACAAAGAATTGACAAAGGAGGGACAAAGGACAGGCAGAATTTGCCTGGGCAGTGAAATCCTGCCTGTCCTTTGTGGCACCTTTATTTCATCTTTGTCCGTTCAATGGCCTTTGTGGGTTGTTTGTCTGGTGTATCACAGCCTGCGGGGCACATGCCTCAGAGGCACCTGGTTTCCAGGTGCGTCGGCTTTTGCCCCCGGTGTGAGAATGCCGAGGCAATAGGAAAGTTCCTTCTAGAAGATATAATCTGTAGATGGGGCTGTCCTAAATGGATTGTAACTGACAACACACCACAATTTATAGCAGCGTTGAAGTGGCTAAACGAGAAATATGGCATCCGTGGAATCCGAGTCTCGCCTTATAATTCGCAGGCAAACAGACCAGTTGAAAGGGGGCATTGGGATATACGGCAAACTATATGGAAAGCTATGGGAGGAGACGTTGCCAAATGGTATTGGTTCTTCCCTCAGATATTGTGGGCAGATCGAATTACTATAAGACGCGGTTTAGGCTGTTCACCTTATTTCGCAGTCTGTGGTGCCCATCCTGTTATTCCATTAGACGTCGAAGAAGCAACCTGGTTGGTCGAATATCCTGGTGAACCTATCAGCACGGCAGAGCTAATTGGACTCAGAGCGAGAGCTCTGGCCAAACACTCGCTTCACATCCAAGAAATGCGAATAAGGGTTAGCGAGGAGAAGCGAAGGCTAGTCCAGAGATACGAGGAGGAGTTTGGATCAACTATAGTTGATTATGACTTCAAACCTGGCGATCTGGTTCTGGTACGAAATACTTCGGTGGAAAATCACTAGACAGAAAAATGGAACAATGTTACATGGGACCTATGGTCGTAGTATGACGCACCGCAGGCGGTTCATATCTCTTTTGTGAGATGAACGGGGCCATGTTCCACGGAAAACTCGTGGTGTTCCGAGTTATACCTTTTGAACAACGCCACAAGATCGAGATTCCGGATAATATCCTGGACTTAATTGATCTATCAGGCAATGCTCTAGAGGAATTAGCCAGAGAGGATGACGATAAAGAGAAAACCAGGAGCAAGGACTTGCAATTCCATAAAATTCGAGTGAAATTGAAGGAGGAACCAGCAATCGCGGATGCTCAGAACGACGATAAATCGGATACTGAGAGCTATATCAGTGACGGTGACTCTGATTTAGACTTAGATGAAATCTGGAGGGACAATATGAACGATGGGCCGAGATGTTCTAAGCGATCCAAGAAGTAAATATAATGTGTGTCATTCAAAGAACTAGTAAAGACCGTATTAGGAATTGGGCGAGTGAAAGTGATACAGGAAGGACTGTGTTACAGAGTTAGACGAAGTTGTCAGGGGAACCCCCGCTTCGGCCGCTTTGGATGGTTTTCCATCCGGACCCAATCCGGATGCTTCGGCTGCTTCGGACCCTTTTCCATCTGGACCGGCTCCGGATACTTCGGATGGTTTTCCGCCCGGCACTCCGGATACTTCTGCACCCTTCTATCCGACCACCAAACCACCCGAGACATCTGTCCGCTCTCGCTGGCACGTGCTGTGCGATCATGCCCGCGATCATTGTAGATACATCCGGACACGTGCTACTGGGTAGTTACTAATTAGTATATAAGGTTTCACCTAGCGTGGGAATCCTCATCCTTTCTTCTCTTTGGATTCCCCCACTAAGTGTGTAGTATTTCCACTCCTGTATTCTAGTACCTATATTTATGCTTTGGATTCCCCCGCTAGTTTCCGCGCCCCGCACCGAGCTTAAGGTTGCCCTTACAGAAGTAGAAAAGAACAATCACGGAAACTATAGGAGAATCATTTGGCGGCAGATTTATTGGTGCTCAGGAAGGGGCATTGACAATGGAAATGTCCGACCTCTTGGCAGAAATAGCAGGCCCTGGGAGGAGGACCGAAAGGCATTCCAGCATCCATAAAATAGATGTTGGAACCAGAGTCCGCCACCACTGGGGGCCAACTATCATAAGCCCTGTAGGAGCTCTGATGTTGAGCCAAAATTGATGACTCAGGCAAGGAATAAAATATCTAAGCCGAGGATGCAGCTGGGGTGCGCTGGTGTTGCGCATCGAGGATTCGTGATAGGTCCTTGAGGAGGTACTCGCAATGTTCGAGGAGGTACCAGAGTTGGGGATTGCTGAACCCGATCCTGCTCCGAATTTCGGATTTTTGGAGCCAGAGCGAACCAATGGAATCGGTGTCAGGCTGTTCAGCACTGAGAACTTTATGTACTTCTGCGACGGTCTTCTGGACTGCAGGTCCATTAGCAAGCTCTGCGGCTGAAAATCGATGGTTGGGTCAGAATTGAGCAATTGCGATTGCTTAAATACGAACCGGCATATTGATCGGCGGAGTCCTCGTGGGCATAGGAATGTGTACGGACACGCTTTTTCGGTGGGGGGACTGGGAAGTCAGCTGTGACTGGTCCGGACGCTGATTCGGGGTCAGTGCGTGATAATATAGCCATGGCCTTGATATAAGACGGCGCTGATCGGTCAAAGCCCTTCATACAAAGAAATGACAGGTGTACTGAAGAAGGACGCGTACTGGGAGTGGGAAGTAACGGGGAATGCCTACTCACGGTGTTGAGTAACTGGGCAAACTTCCTGAAAAACCCTTCATAGTCGGGTGGGCTTACAGAAGCGTGAGCATCGAGTGACTGGGTAGTACGATGGGTAGTCGAGGGAGTGCCTTCCTCGACCTGCATATTGGAAAAAGAGGCGCGGAGTTCGTCAATCGCGAGGATACACTGGGCCAGTGCCTCTAAAATAAGAGACATACCCGTTCAGCGTCGATTTGCATAGGGTCGTCGACCTCACCAGAACCAGTCATGGGGAACTCGGAATCATCGAAGACAGAGACGTTGTTGTCAATATCTTCAACGATAGCCTTGAACTTCTTGGCTTTCTAGAGGAAAGAACGAGATAA
Organism: Mycena olivaceomarginata; assembly: GCA_029378375.1. Lineage (NCBI taxonomy): Eukaryota > Fungi > Basidiomycota > Agaricomycetes > Agaricales > Mycenaceae > Mycena > Mycena olivaceomarginata. The sequence goes on along the minus strand of JARKIC010000226.1, from coordinate 290,228 downwards.
GTTAGATTTTGAGCAATCACAATTGCTGGAAATTTCAACTTACCTTCCCTTTGGACTTCTTGGGCTTGGCGGTGGCAGCAGCCTCAGCAGCCGCTTGCTCCTCAGCAGCGACGCGAGCATCCTCGAGCTCTGTACAATGAGCCTGTTGAGCAGCAACAGTCACGGCAGACAGACCAATGCGATTCAACTCGTGTTCAGTCTTGATACGGGAACAAAGGTCGAGAATAACGGGGTAACAACCACCGGTAACTCCACCAGGACCCGTAGCCGTCTGGTGATACGAGTTCTTCATGTTGAGAAATATGTCGTAAAGGGACTTGTCGTGGGCGATAGCACCAATCATGGTACTAAATCCCTCCTATAAAAGACAGTCTCAGTTTGGTTATTAGAACTTGAAAAACATCATAATACCAGCGCGACAGTGTTTTCATCAAGAAAAGCATGTTGTTTAACACGGTCGGGATACCAAGTAGCAGCAATGGAATCGTTGATAGCAAGGAGGCTGTCGACCATTGCCTTAGGCATAGTGGGAACGGGAGTGGAGACCATGTTTAATAAAGAAGGGTAGTCGGTCAAGATGCTGGTATAAGGAGTGAAGGCGCAAGCAGCTTTATATAAATCGCGGATGCTGTCCATTCGGAGAATAATTGCGCTCTGAGTAATAATGTAACTGGGGACAGTTACAATTTATGAAAAGGGGCGATGGGACTTGGACGATGACAAAATTTTAAAATTTCTGGGCTCTGATGATGACTACACGAATCGCTAGCCGAAATAGGCGAGATGAAGCGGTAGATCAGAGCAAGCTCAGTTGGTCATCGGCAAAGGGAACACATCATTCGCAAAATAGCCGGCTTGGCTAGCATCCATCTAAGCAACAAAGAGGCGCTCAGCGGTTCAGACCACGTAGGCATACAGGCCGGACCTTGAAAGCATGTTATCCGATGGAAATCGTGATGAAAAAGCTTCCGCAGATGCTAAGATTGATGATTATTTATCAAAAAGATGCTTAATTCCGATTAAAGTAATCAGGAGCTAACGAGTTCTACACATGGTGGTAACAAGGGAAGGGCACAGCTACAAAGGGCCTACTCTAGGGCGTGTTGAAAGATCAAATGATGAAGCCTGGACATCAAGTACTACGCTTTCGGACAAGGACTGGTCAGAAATTAAAGCATTTATAGCGGAGTATCCAGAGGCAAAACACCAGCTCTGCTTTTGGCATGCCTTGCGTGCCATCAAGAAACAACTCGCCATTCTTTGGAGGATGCCCGCGTATTATAACGTGGACCTTGCTCATGGCGAATTTGAATGGATCGACCTCAACTTCGTCCCCCTTGGCCAGTCGAAGGAGGTTAATCCCGTAAGCCATTTTTATTCGTACATATGTCGGAGCTTTAATAAGCATCCAACAGGATACATATGTTGCGACGACTGCAATTCCTCATGTGACCGTTCGATTCCGTGGGGTGCCAGTCTCAGCCCTTCCCCGGCCGCCAGCAGGGGAACCCTCCTTAACACTTCGTTTGAACGGTGTTTTTCGTGCTGTTATTCCTCGACAGCATCGCATGGAAAATGGGCCCTCGGTCGAAGTGCCTTTGGACGACGAGGATCAGACCGGAGTGGATACAGAGGAGGGTGACCTCCTCGACCAAGTGAACGAATTTTTGGACAAGGACGATGAAGCGGACGCAGAGGATGGCCCGGACTGGATGTTCGAAGGACAAAACATATACTTTCTGTCCTGCTCCCCACTGACAATTCCTTCTCTGACTCTTCACAAAACACTTTTGTCAACACCTGCTGTTTCCTACACAAGATGGCGCGAAGTCAGCAGAGCAGATTTGTCGAGAGGCCGTGTTCGAGATAAGTGGCCATTTTTGCCATTTTTTCGCTGTTTGGGCATTTTTCGCTGTTTTTGGCCACTTTGCGGTCTCTGTAGCGAGTTATTGCCTGTATATTTTTTCATGATTCAACTTTAACGGTGCTCCATAGTCATGCCAGATTCCGGACCCAGAAACACCAAAAAAATTCATAACTTGTCTCAGGAATTTGTGTGAGTGACTTCCCCGAGCAGAGTACTTTTGAGGGGTGGTATGCAGCCTTCCCGGGCGTACATACATGTCATTGGGGGCCGTGGCGTTGCGGGATAAGACGAAAGAGGTGAACTTACCAAAAGGGGACCAGATCACGTCACCCGGAAAAACGTGCTGGGTCAATTGGACTGACTGCATATGTCCTCTTGGTCTTCCCCGCGTCTGCCACCAGCCGCAGCGACCCACCACAGTGAGTCCAATTGACCCAGCACGTTTTTCCGGGTGACGTGATCTGGTCCCCTTTTGGTAAGTTCACCTCTTTCGTCTTATCCCGCAACGCCACGGCCCCCAATGACATGTATGTACGCCCGGGAAGGCTGCATACCACCCCTCAAAAGTACTCTGCTCGGGGAAGTCACTCACACAAATTCCTGAGACAAGTTATGAATTTTTTTGGTGTTTCTGGGTCCGGAATCTGGCATGACTATGGAGCACCGTTAAAGTTGAATCATGAAAAAATATACAGGCAATAACTCGCTACAGAGACCGCAAAGTGGCCAAAAACAGCGAAAAATGCCCAAACAGCGAAAAAATGGCAAAAATGGCCACTTATCTCGAACACGGCCTCTCGACAAATCTGCTCTGCTGACTTCGCGCCATCTTGTGTAGGAAACAGCAGGTGTTGACAAAAGTGTTTTGTGAAGAGTCAGAGAAGGAATTGTCAGTGGGGAGCAGGACAGAAAGTATATGTTTTGTCCTTCGAACATCCAGTCCGGGCCATCCTCTGCGTCCGCTTCATCGTCCTTGTCCAAAAATTCGTTCACTTGGTCGAGGAGATCACCCTCCTCTGTATCCACTCCGGTCTGATCCTCGTCGTCCAAAGGCACTTCGACCGAGGGCCCATTTTCCATGCGATGCTGTCGAGGAATAACAGCACGAAAAACACCGTTCAAACGAAGTGTTAAGGAGGGTTCCCCTGCTGGCGGCCGGGGAAGGGCTGAGACTGGCACCCCACGGAATCGAACGGTCACATGAGGAATTGCAGTCGTCGCAACATATGTATCCTGTTGGATGCTTATTAAAGCTCCGACATATGTACGAATAAAAATGGCTTACGGGATTAACCTCCTTCGACTGGCCAAGGGGGACGAAGTTGAGGTCGATCCATTCAAATTCGCCATGAGCAAGGTCCACGTTATAATACGCGGGCATCCTCCAAAGAATGGCGAGTTGTTTCTTGATGGCACGCAAGGCATGCCAAAAGCAGAGCTGGTGTTTTGCCTCTGGATACTCCGCTATAAATGCTTTAATTTCTGACCAGTCCTTGTCCGAAAGCGTAGTAATGGCACGTATCTTCCACACACGTTTAAAGTGCGCAAGAAGGTGGCGCAGGAACCGTTCTTTACCCCCGGCGGACGCGGTGGACGAGGACTGGATCAGAAGATAACCCAATGGCATTCCTGAGCCATACACTTCGCCGAGAAGGGCAAATACTTCATAGCGCGAGCCATTGGTATCCCCTAAAAAAATCAATAAAGTGTCGAGAACAAGATTTTACGACTCACAAGCAGAGTCCAATGATAGCTCACGGACTCGGCCGCCAACCTCACGGAGAATATTGGGGAGACAAAATGCGATGGCCGTGAAGCCAGGGACATCGGGAAGTGGAATGGATTCAATAGTGTAAAGTGGTTTCTTGCCGGTCTCTTTGTCCGGCGCAGAGTTACTGAACTCTTCGAGAATTATTTTGGCAGATTTTAATTCGTCCGGGTCGCGCTTCCACTCTGTCGCGTTAATTTGTGCCCACATGGAATGAATAGCCTTGCGAGAGAATGGCGGGTTGGGGTGGACTTTCAGGATTTCGTCCCACAACTGCGTGAAAATTAGATATGTAAAATTGAGACACAAAACTCACCTGTGTCGTTGTTAGCTTGTGGTTCTTGTGGACGTAGTCGACGACATCGGGGGGAATGTCAATGGAGTAATAAGGTATATGTTCTTCGTCGTGCTTGATCTTGACATACGCGAGGTGGTCCCAGTCCATGATTGTGATATGAAGCCACCCGTTACATGGAAAGGTGTCCATCGCAATTTTATCACGAGGTTTCGCGCCCTCGCGCTTATTTTTCTTCGGTTTGTGCTGTCTAGAGCTGGACTGCGCACAGTGATACATGAACCGTGTCGATTCGGTCCGCTTGTGATCATATTTACTCTGATAGCTGTAGAGATATTAACACGGAACTCGAATGAACTGCCAATGCACGCACTTGAACCGGTATTTCATCTGCTCCCGAATTTTTCCCGCCAACGCATCGGCACACTCTCTCCGAGACCCCGAAATAGATGAAATGTCGACACGCGCGCCGAGCTCAAGAATCTCGTCATGTTCCGTGAGAGCATCAAGGAAGTCCGTCAAGGACAGAACACCGAGATCCGTGCCAAAGTCATCTTCATCCGGACTTGAGCCCCTATTCTCTGTCTCCTTGTCGCGCTCAAGTTCGTCGCGCTTTTCTTTCTTCCGCCCGGAACACTGGAGGCAAGTTTTGCTGTGGCCTGCACCTTTTGGTTTGAATTGATCGAGAGGCTTATCGGTATGGCAGCTGGAGCAGTTCTGCTCCTCAGGATCGGCCATCGAAGCTGCGCGATTGGGACGTAAGAGAAAAGCGACGCGACCGTGTTATGTGGTTGTGTAGTGCTACCACATGGTGCTATACTACTTTGGGATATCATCTCATCACATCAGCACGTGTCCGGAAAAATGTGCTGGGTCAATAACGGCGAGTACTGTACTATTTCGACCAAGTGTTCAGTGACGCGTGACACCCAAGATTTTTTGATGTGTGCAAAAATCGCCTTAATTCAAAAGAAAAATTTTCGGCCTTCTCGGATGAGAAATTACATAATTTTGATGAACACTTGGTCGAAATAGTACAGTACCCACCACCCACGACCTCCATCTCCTCTCTCCTCGAAGCACTCGCTTACTCACCGCGGCCTCCTCACAGGCTCAAGCACGAGTGGCACCGGGTGGGATGGTACGATTACGATCGATGAGCTGTCCAAGCACGAGCGCGGGCACGGGCGTGCCGGACGACTTCGCATATATGAGTAGAGACGGGGCGCGTTGGCATTACGACCCCTTTTCGCGCGCTCTCAACGACCTCACGCCTCCCTTTTGCGAGCCCTCCCGACGACCTTGTCCCGCCCGCGCTGCTTACGCTGTCCGCGCGAGCGCCCGTGCCCGTGCCCTCACCGCGCCCGCACCCGCACCCGTCACCTGCAGATGGGGTAGAGCCCGCGCGCAGCATTAATGCCGCTAGCACCGACTTGCCCACCCACACCAGCACCGACGTCGTGATCCGCGAGTGCGGCACCGTCACCTCTTGAAGCAGGACCGGGACCTGCGGACTCAGATCCGAAGAGGCGGCGGGCCCAGTCCCGCTCGACACCGTGCCGCGCGTGTGCATGGGGACGGGCATCGCGCCCGCCCTGCTGCTCCGCACAGTGTTCTTTCTCTTCACTCTTTGCCTTCCCCGCTTGCGCACGTATCCACGTTCATCAGTTCCCGCACCGAGTTTACGTCGCCCACCGCCCAGCAGCGGACCATGCACATACTCGGACTCAAGAAAAGCAAGACAACTCGAGGCAGCGGACCCGGCTCGCACGACACCACAGGCATGTGCATCACCCATCCATACGCATGCGCCGTTTGCTTCGTCCATCGGGAAACACGCTTGCACCCGCACCCGGACCCGCCGCAAGATGAAGGGAGACGGAGGGAGCAGCGAGCCCCGCGCACTCGACGCCGCGGGCATGTGCATCACCTCCCGCCCGCACATGCGCCGCTCTTTGCGTCCCCTTCTCTAGCCAGAGCGCCTGCGCCCGTGTCCTGGTCCGCTCATCCTCATCTAGTGTTTTCCGGGTCGGGCCGGGCTTGGGCGGGCTTGGGCCGGGGAGAACCTCAGGCCTGACCCGACTATCGGGCTTGAGGCCGGGTCGGGCCGGGCTTGGGCCCAGGCCCTGGGCTCAGCAATACATAATTATATATGTATAATAAATAGCAAATGAACTCGAAAATCTTCATCAATATCCCCATTGTCCTCGCCCTCGTCCGGCTCAAGTTTGCGAGGGAGAAATCTGACCTCCCTTGGTTATCACGGACTTGTTGTGGTCAATTTCGGAAGTAAATGATGGGCAGAAAAAGAATTCTCACCGCCAAGACTTGTGAAGTTGTTCAGTACACTGATTGAAGTCTCCGTGTTGCCGGGAAATAAGTAAGAGACTTGAAGTGAGTTACAAAATTCATCTTTATTTCTTTTTTAACTTGTTGAAAAAGCCCGGGCCTAGGCCCCGGGCTTCGGGCCTGAGCAATTGTCAGGCCCGACCCTAGGCCCAGTTGAAAACCGGGTCGGGCTTGGGCCGGGTCGGGCCCGAAAGCCCGAGGCTTGGGCCGGGCTCGGGCCTGAGCCCGAGCCCGGCAAATCACTATCCTCATCGCACATCAAGTCTCCTGCAGCTCGCGCGCCACCCGGAAGCGCGCCACGCACCACACTCTCACTCCGCCTTGCACACCCCCGACTCCTCTACCGGCTCCGCATCGGCCTCGTACACCGGTGCTCGCCGTACCGTACTTGCCGCTCACCTGCCCCTGATACTCCCCTCCTCTTCTTCCCTCCATTGCAACTTCTCCCCTGCGCTGAGCAAGCCAAGAGCGGAAAGCGGATTCCACACGCCTCCCCCTCGTCTCCCTTCGCCGTCGCCGCGCGACAAACACAATACTTGAAGGAGGGGCAGAGCGGGCGGGTATGCGGTTGCCGTCGAATGGGGCGCGTACCGCAGGCGCTTGCGCACGCAGGTGGAGGCGGGGGAGGGCGCGAGCGAATGAAAGCTCGAGCAGCGCAGATCCCCAGACGGAAGGGAAGGGAATGGGGGATATTTGAGTAAGGACGAGCAGGAGCAAGCGGAGGCGTGAGGCAGCCGGAGGTGGGGAGAGGAAGGACACGAACGATCAAGCGCGGCACGGAGCGGAAAGAGGACAACGGCGGGTACCGCGTGGGGATGCACATGTGCGCATGCACGGGAGGTAGGTAAATATGGACCCTCGTCTGGCTTCATCTGATCCCGGCTTACGCTCCAGCAGTGCGGGTGATCTTGGCTGCGCCTGTCTCTGACATAGCAAGCTCATTATTGCGAGGGATCTGTCATGCGAGCAGCCAAGACTCTTTACGGGCTGCGCTGCAAGACCGAGGGAAAGACGCAAGCGCGAGAAGGACAGAGGAAGTCGGGAAAGCGTGAAAGACTGCGATGTACCTTGTTGTCAATGCCTTCAAAGCAATGATTAATCGTCCCGCCTGAATGAGGCTCCTTTCTCGTTTCTCACCGAGACCGACGTCTTAATTTTCGTCCTATTTCACCCCATCGACTGTCTCCGCAGTTCATGTTCCGACTTGGGCAGGCGCTCGGTGGAAAATCGAAGCTAAGAGAATATATGGCTGATAAATGGTCTTCGACAGTCCATCAGAATACTGATAAATTTGGTTCATCTCCAAACACTAGATTTTGTTTCCGCCCGTATCCACCCTTGTATATTCTTTCTTGGATTATTCGACCCATCATAGGGCGGTTGATGCGACGATCTTCTTTGCTACCACCGTGTCCCTTTTTTTCGGTTTTACGCTGCGCTTGAGGGATTCTTCACTGGGCTGAAACGTCGAGCTCGCGGCGTGCTCCCAACTCGACGGTCGACTGCTAGCGCTGCGGATGCCCTTCACTACTGCGAGATTTCGTCGACGCGTTCCAATCAATCAATTCTGCGGGAGGTGCATGAAAAGAAAACCGCGCTTGACGTGCAAAAACTTGGCCAATAACTGAACAGGCTCCCCCGTAGTTCAAGTTTGTGTGTTTCCCTTGTCTTTTGATTATCTCTGGAGTCTGATTCTTCTTAGAATGTAGCGCGAGACCTCGCCCCCAAATGTCATGAGATTGGATCCAAACCCGATACTGCCACTCGAGGAACGAGGTTAACGTCTGTTGCCCACTAGTTCTTCACCTTCCTTTGAACAGCGGCCGTCTAAACTCAAATCCGTCCTCCATCAATCTATTGCCAGCATAACAGCACGATCTTCGGGGGGAATTCCAAGAGAGTTCTAGCGCTCAAAGTACCCAACAGCTTTGTGATCGCAATCTCGTGGGTCGCATACGGTCTTATCTCCGCCACTGCCTTCCTGAGACTCGTAACCTTTATGACAAAGCTTCTCCGCTGTTTTTTTTTTTTTTGCTAGCGCGCGCGCCGCGTTAGTGCCTATCATCCCCGGAAGCTCTGTCGCATTCAATTATGTACGGTCCGGCGAACTGGTGTCACATCGACATATCTGGCTCTCGGACCCCGCGCCAGCGGTCTCAATTACGGCCGGACGGAAGTAATCTGGGCGGAAGTTCCCCGAGAATAACTTCCTATTGGCAGCCGCTGCGCAATCATCTGCCAGCTGTCACGATATATATCAGCACGGATCGTGGCTCCGATGGTGACTCTTGCACGCAAAGCTCATGGGTGAGACCCGATTCCACAGACTTCAGACTGCCCCGAAGGCGTGCAAAAATGTTCACAGACGCAGGTAGGTTGGCCATACTTATCTCGGGAGCTGCACAAAATTGGCGTCGTAGAATCATTGGTAGTGTGCATCCACACTCTCCGCGGTCCACGACTAACGCATCGTGCATGCCAGCATCAAGCATGGGTGGACGGATGGGCAATATTCGGTGACTTGGACGTAGACGTTGTCATTAAGATTCAAGATCGCAGACATTATAATGGATAACAGTGTGAAACCTGAACAGTGGTCAATGACGGAGGAGGGATTCAACAAGTCTTGGATGCCGATAGAGGCGCTTCGGGAGCCCTAGACTGAGGGCTACATATCTGCCTTTATGCCGTTTATTTTGTATTTTCTTCGATCCAATTTCGCGATCTTAGTGCTAAGTGCGACGGATCTTTTTAGTTCCAATTGAGCACGGCTTCATCAGTCAACCGGGCCATTGTATTCACACTGCTTATATCAAATACGACAGCAAGCTGTCAAGTTCATTGCCAAATGTGGAACAAGAGAACACGGCAGAAGAACTCACTGATGCTCCAGCCTTCAATGCGATGATCGCGTGTCAAGTGCCTTTAATATCGGATCTTCTGGCATATATCAATAGGTCATCTTTCACCTGCTCCCACTTCTGCCCTCAATGAATTCCGACGCCGAAACCCCCTCCGAGGATGACTTATCGTTCTGGAACAACCGAAATTTGAAATTCCGTGTGCTTATTCTCGGCCGTGCGAATGCCGGCAAAACAACAATACTTGAGAGACTAACCGGAGTCTCCATGGACGAGGCGGAGGTCTGGCGGGATGGAAGAATATTGCCTGGCCAGGTTCGTCGACCATTGAAAACACTTCAATTATCATGTCTGATCGAGTTGATCCAGACAGTGAAGGGCCAGATAGATGTATGTTCTTAGACTGTTGTTTTATTTGGTCTCTAAAGGCCCAAAGCGCGGTTTGCACAACATCGATGATGAGATCCGCTTTCGCCCCAAGCCTGGATTTGTCTTTCACGACTCGCGTGGGGTCGAAGCAGGCTCAGCCACAGAACTCTCCACTGTCCAGCGGTTCGTAGAGGAGCGGTCATTGACAGCGAAGGATCTTCGAACTCAGCTGCATGTCATATGGTATCAATGTTGTTGTTTCTGCCATGTGACATGGATTTTTTGACACATTCTTCAGGATGTGCCTTCCTCTTGACGAATGTCGGGAGCTATTTGAGAGTGAAAGGGACATTTTCCGGCTGTTGAAGGGTACAGGTGAGTGGCAAAGAGAACCAGCATTGAGGCTTTCTTTGATTGACAAGCCAAAGTTCCACTGGTCGTAATATTTACAAAGCAGGACGGGGCTGTCTCCAAGGAAACATCCCAGATCCTCATGGACTCCCCAGGGAACACTCACAGCCGGTCCATTAGGAAAGAAGCACGCAGCAAAGCAGAACTCGAGGTTATTAACCGTGTGAAGGAACTTGAGGGAGAGCTGAGGGGCCTGGGCCTCACCAACAATACCACAGTGTTTCTGACGACTGGTGGTATATTCATTGATATTGGTGTTAATGGCGGTGTGCTGACTGTCTTCAGGGATGGAAATGCCTACGGTTGATGCGGAAAAAGCATGTCAACAACTGATTGACTTGACGGAGGAGTGTTTAACTGGGCCAAGAATCAAGACATTGCTATCAGTGGTGTGGGGCCATAATCTGTTGAAGCGTGGATTCTGGTGTTTGTATTGGTAAGGAGTTGCTGCGCTAACTGGGCACCAATGGCTGATTTTTGATAAAGGGCCTTGAGATACAATGCTTTTTCAAATGGTATCATTGGGTGCATATTGAAATTTGTTCTGTTGATGTATTTTCCCCATTTTCAGGAGGTGCAAAACTAGGCTCAGGAGCGCCAAGCATGTGGAACTTGATACAACATATTTGCAGTGACATGGTGAGTAAGATGACCAATGAGGAGAACACAGATAGGCTTCTGAACTTCCTGAACACTATTGTAGTCGGTAAGATAGCACAGTTCCCACCAAATGGCCAGACTGACTAGTCTTCCTTCTTGTGTGTGTAGTTTGTGAGTCTGCCCCTTTGCCATTGGCCTGCTCCCTCTGCTCACTGGTCCTCCGGTTGTGCCTGGGTAGCATGTGAGTCTGCCCCTTTGCCATTGGCCTGCTCCCTCTGCTCATTGGTCCTCCTTTTGCACCTGCATAGCATGTGAGTCTGCCCCTTTGCTGTCGGCCTGCTCCCTCTGCTCACTGGTCCTCCTTTTGTGCCTGCATAGGGTGTGAGTCTGCCCCTTTGCCATCGGCCTGCTCCCTCTGCTCACTGGTCCTCCTTTTGCGCCTGTGTAGTATGTGACTCTGCCCCTTTGCTGTCGGCCTGCTCCCTCTGCTCACTGGTCCTCCTTTTGCGCCTGCATAGGGTGTGAGTCTGCCCCTTTGCCGTCGGCCTGCTCCCTCTGCTCACTGGTCCTCCTTTTGTGCCTGTGTAGTATGTGAGTCTGCCCCTTTGCTGTCAGCCTGCTCCCTCTGCTCACTGGTCCTCCTTTTGCGCCTGCATAGGGTGTGAGTCTGCCCCTTTGCTGTCAGCCTGCTCCCTCTGCTCACTGGTCCTCCTTTTGCGCCTGCATAGTTTGTGAGTCTGCCCCTTTGCCATCAGCCTGCTCCCTCTGCTCACTAGTCCTCCTTTTGCGCCTGCATAGTATGTGAGTCTGCCCCTTTGCTGTCAGCCTGCTCCCTCTGCTCACTGGTCCTCCTTTTGCGCCTGCATAGGGTGTGAGTCTGCCCCTTTGCTGTCGGCCTGCTCCCTCTGCTCACTGGTCCTCCTTTTGCGCCTGCGTAGTATGTGAGTCTGCCCCTTTGCTGTCGGCCTGCTCTCTCTCCTCACTGGTCTTCCTTTTGCACCTACATAGGCTGTGAGTCTGCCCCGTTGCTGTCGGCCTGCTCCCTCTGCTCACTGGTCCTCCTTTTGCACCTGCGTAGCATGTAAGTCTGCCCCTTTGCTGTCGGCCTGCTCCCTCTGCTCACTGGTCCTCCTTTTGTGCCTGCATAGGGTGTGAGTCTGCCCCTTTGCCGTCGGCCTGCTCCCTCTGCTCACTGGTCCTTCTTTTGCGCCTGCATAGGGTGTGAGTCTGCCCCTTTGCTGTCGGCCTGCTCCCTCTGCTCACTGGTCCTCCTTTTGCACCTGCATAGTTTGTGAGTCTGCCCCTTTGCCATCGGCCTGCTCCCTCTGCTCACTGGTCCTCCTTTTGCACCTGCATAGGGTGTGAGTCTGCCCCTTTGCCGTCGGCCTGCTCCCTCTGCTCACTGGTCCTTCTTTTGCACCTACATAGGGTGTGAGTCTGCCCCGTTGCTGTCGGCCTGCTCCCTCTGCTCACTGGTCCTCCTTTTGCGCTTGCATAGGATGTGAGTCTGCCCTGTTGCTGTCGGCCTGCTCCCTCTGCTCACTGGTCCTCCTGTTGTGCCTGTGTAGCATGTGAGTCTGCCCCTTTGCCATTGGCCTGCTCCCTCTGCTCATTGGTCCTCCTTTTGCACCTGCGTAGCATGTGAGTCTGCCCCTTTGCTGTCGGCCTGCTCCCTCTCCTCTGCTCACTGGTCCTCCTTTGCACCTGTATAGGGTGTGAGTCTGCCCCTTTGCCGTCGGCCTGCTCCCTCTGCTCACTGGTCCTCCTTTTGCGCCTGCATAGGGTGTGAGTCTGCCCCTTTGCTGTCGGCCTTCTCCCTCTGCTCACTGGTCCTCCTTTTGCGCCTGCGTAGTATGTGAGTCTGCCCCTTTGCTGTCGGCCTGCTCTCTCTCCTCACTGGTCTTCCTTTTGCACCTACATAGGCTGTGAGTCTGCCCCGTTGCTGTCGGCCTGCTCCCTCTGCTCACTGGTCCTCCTTTTGCACCTGCGTAGCATGTGAGTCTGCCCCTTTGCCTTCGGCCTGCTCCCTCTGCTCACTGGTCCTCCTTTTGCGCCTGCATAGGGTGTGAGTCTGCCCCTTTGCTGTCAGCCTGCTCCCTCTGCTCACTGGTCCTCTTTTGCACCCACATAGTTTGTGAGTCTGCCCCTTTGCTGTCAGCCTGTTCCCTCTGCTCACTGGTCCTCCTTCCCACCTGTATAGGATGTGAGTCTGCCCCTTTGTAAATTCAATTCATTCTCTTAATATTCTCTGTCCACCCACAAAAGACCATCATACAACGTGTTGAATCTGTGGTTTCTTCACTATTTCATATGCCTACCCCAGTATTTACTGTTTCTCTGCTCTGATTGCTCCCTATGTTCTGACTGCTTGCCTACAGAAACCCACTGAAGTTCCTGTCATGGCTGTTGCAGTTTGTATGCTCCACCTTTTTACCCCGGGTTGTTCCCTCCATCTTTACTATTTTTTCTTCACAGTGATGATGGTTGTGTTCCATGCAGTCCAGCCTGCTGTCCTCACCCTTGTGTCATCCACTGCCAAAGATTGGATACAGACTGTGGCCTCTTTCATTGAGGATAACAAAGTGCCTCTGCAAGAGAAGGCCAATACCATTACTGCTCAGGTAGCAGCTGTTGTTGGGGCAATGAAGCATAGGAATATCATCCCACAGCTGAACCCCCAACATCTCCCATGGGAGTTTTCAGACGAGGAGGCAACAGTCTTTGCTACTGAGCTGTCTCAATTTATTGTGGCCAATCTCATGTAATCCCTTGTACTTCTTACAATGAAACTTTATGTGGACAATTTCGTTGAATTGTGTCCAAAATTAAATTGATTGGCCCGCAATGTGTCAGAACATCTGAAATCCAGATCTAAATGTTGTCCGTTCAGTACCCAGACCACTAATGAACAACAGGAATCTAACTGAAAATAAACTGATCACCCTTGTGGGATGCCCATGTGCACACTCCACAGCAGATTGCAAAATATTTTCCTCATTGACAGTAAAGCATGTTTCAGATGCCGATCACCCAGCTACATGGAAAGCTTGCCTAATCTGAGTTTGCTGAGACTCAAGTTTCCATCAATTCTGTAACTTTTCGCCCATGTAAAGTTAGAGTAGTACTCAATTCCCATATTTTCTCTCCCAGTCCTTGGTGATGTTACATTGCCGGTTGATCTCACATTTTCAGCAATGGAATTTCGTTGCAGACAAGATCATCAAACAAAAGAGATTCCAGACCTGATGGCCAAGAAAAAAGAAAAAGAGGCCACCTGAACAACAGAAAAAACAATACTGCAAATCACCCATCATTGCCCAATCCCAAGTTGAGTGGGAGTCCTGCATTGCAGGCTCAACCACTTACACCATGGATGCAGGCATGATCCCACTGCCATTGAGCCATGTCAAGCAATTTGGTCCTTTCATTAGTGTGCCGGAATTGCTGTGAAGTTCCACAAAGATAGTGTCAAACTGCAGTGAAACGGTGCACTTCTTATATGACTAGGAATAGCTAATTGATAGGTATTGTGAACAAACACCCAAAACAACCAACCACAACCAATCTACCTCCAAAGATCCAAGTGCTTCTCTTTGTGAGTTCGGGTCCAGGCCGTAGTATGCGACCAGCAGATTCGAACCAAAGAGAACACCCTTATTTCATATGTGGAGGGCTAGGACCAACAACACGAAACTCTCAACTTAATCACTCGATGTTCCAGAGTCAACAGTCTACTGATTCCAATATAAAGACTACTACAAGTGAAGTTTGGTATCAACTTCCACTAGCAGCCTGAGACCACCAGCACCAGCTTTGTCCAAAGTCTGAGGCGTAATGTTCTTAGACCCTAGTCTGTCCTGCACTCCCTTTTATACTACTAGGTTTGAGATACATGTGAAAAGAGAGCTGAATAATACAATAAGCAATATTCGATGATGAGAAATACAGTCAGCCAATGAGACAACTGCTGTTTGGTTTTGGGATTGTAGACAACACAGTGTTGCAACCAACATCAGATGGTCATAGCTCATTAGTAAAGACATCAATTGGACCTCTGGGTATTGGTACAGTCTATATGATCGTCCCTAGCTCCGTTCCAATACCCTGCTCGCTATTCTGTTCGCCCTAGCTGCCCAGATTGAGCACTAGCCTCATGTTTCTTCATCTCCTATGTTGTGGTATGTCTTTGTCAAAGCCCTAGCCAGTTTCTAGTTGGGTTGTTCCGCCTATCGCTGTCCTGGTCTCTTATCTAGAGATTAGATAGTACCACCGGATCCCACACCAAACTTCCTAGCTCAAGGCGCTGTCCCCTAGTTGTACCTCCATCATAGATATCGCCAAACATGTTAAACAAACAGTATGTAGGTCTTTCCAGTCGGCCACACACTTTATCTACCTTCACATGCCATTCTTAACTTCCTTCTGCCTGTAATTGGGGCATATATAAAACTTTGGCAGTAATTTGCTTTCAATGCTTGTACACTTGTTCGCAATCTCCCATTTGAGTCTGATTAGAAGACCACATATGCCATTGCCCTTCCCCAAGATAAACACCTGCCTTGGTCTAGAGGAGACTGTTGCTCTCGCAGAGTTTCAGCAATGCACTCGGGAGGCTGTGGGTTCAAATCCCACCGTGGTCCTTGGAGAAGAGTACCACTGTTCCAAGCAGTGGTACTCTTTTTATTGCAGGAGTCGCACTCAGTCTTCTCATATATTTCACAAATCCACGTCCACCGCCACTTACAAACTTAAAGAAACACCCAGAGAAGAGAAGACAATGATATATCCAAAACTTCTTGTTAAATTTTTCGTAGTAGGTCACCATGCCCTCCGCATCTCCTACTGCAGCCTCCCAGCTGGCTTTCAAAACGGGGTCACTGCTGCGGACAGTGCATCCCCAGAAATAAAGGGATGTGATGACACTCAGGACTCTGTTAACACCCCAGTGGTAAAGCAAGCCCCACTCCCACCCTCCCTCTCTGTAACCATCCATCACTGACCACCTTCCATCCCCCTCTTTCTGTCTCCACTCTGGCTGTAACAATGATAGGGTGTGTACCAAAACATGCATGAAAACACCAGTTTTTATTTCATTTTGAACCTATTAGTGGGCAGAAGTGAGGTGTTAGATTATGGGCGTACACCCTCCCTGGGGTGGTAGGCTACACTATTGATGGCCGAAAGTCAGTGTAACAAATCAACTATGAAGGATTGAGTAGACTTGACAAGGCAGCCCAAAAGGCTGTTGTGTCCTGACTATGATATTCTACACTGAGCTATAGACGGTGGCGGTAAACTATTATCTTATGCACTGGAGGTGAAACATCAGGGGACTACTCAGAATTATTGCCTTGCCGCTTCAACGGCCTCTGAATAGTCTGATGACTATTAAAACAAGATATACGGAAGTCAGAATTGGTACAACCACATTAGGGCCGGCAGAGATATAGCACCGCTTGATTTTGTGTATAAGTCCAACTGATTAGATTGGGATGAAGACATGTTACTGAGTTGACCATCACTGTGGTTACTCGGGCAGATCTGACCGTTAGAAAGATGCGGGCCTCACATCAAGGATTTACTGATATGATTGATGAGGATCGACACTATAGAATAGCGCCCGCACTATATTTCACTGGTCACTATACTGGTCTGCCAGTATAGCGCCACGCTATCTTGTCAATCCGCTTGATATTTACCATGAGTTCCACTGAGCTTATGAAGTACGGGACTGATACAGAAGTTGAATAGGAATTGACTAAGACTGACTTGACCAGTCAGCAATGACTAAAGACTGACTTGCTCAGTCAGATAGATGGAAACCAGACAACTAAGCACGTCTTATGGCGTGCTAGAGAAATACATGTGGACTAGCCCCGGTAGCAGGTCATAATACCCATGGTTGAGAATGTCTTCTATGCCATTGGCCATTCACTACTTGGGCTCCCACCCTTTATTGTTCCTATTCATTCCGTCTATCTCCTTTACTTCTCTCTGAAATGTATAAAAGCCAGCTGTGTACTCTGTATTAGCCAGTAAACTATCCACCCAGATATACGGGCAATATAGTAGACTCTAGATTTGTGAAAAAGATATCAGACAGATTTGAAGACGCACAGAAAAGATTAAAAGATATGGGACGTCGAAAAGACTACCACTGCATTGATATAAACGCCCTCGTTCAACCTGTACCAACTCGTCTCCTGTAGCAGTGCTTTAGGTCTCCAGGAATAAAGACTTGTTGTGCCAATAGAAGTGAAACCACCGCCTTCAGTGTAACTGTCCGCGCCCTAGCTCAGCCCCCACCTTCTGTGTAACTGCCCTCGTTTCGTTGATACTGCCGCCGTTCGTGCAGTTAAGGTTGATATTGAAGTAGTGTCTGTCTGTTGATAGTCTGCCCTACCTTCTGCTTCTTGGCTAGTTGCCAGTAGTGCTAGGTTCTGCTGCTCACAAAGAAACTGAAGACTTTGAATGGTCGAAGGTTTACTTGAGTCTTGATATTCTGTTGGCATGAAGTCCCTGCTACCCCAGCATAACTGTGCTCAGACTGCATAGTTTGCTATTGAAACAGAGCCTTATAAACCTTTGCACACCCTCTTGACGGGTGATACATACCCTACTTCCCCGAACACACACACATGAGCATTAGGATCGGATTAGTGTCTTGTTTTGATTTTGGTTGGATTGTGATTAGTGACTAGCTCGCTTCACTCTCTAGTTGATTTCATTAGATTACACAGCCGCACCCTAGTGCACCGTTTCAACAAGTCCCACCACCCCTGCCACTCCACCGGAGGCCTGCTCCATCTGAGTCCACACCGCAATCACCATTTTATAGTGGGGGCCCAGGCCCTCCCTCATGATATTGCCATTTGCATCCATCAACCACGCGGGTGCTGATGCCAAGCACACCAGCAACACTCCACCGGAGGCCTGCTCCATCTGAGTCCACACCGCAATCACCATTTTATAGTGGGGGCCCAGGCCCTCCCTCATGATATCGCCATTTGCATCCATCAACCACGCGGGTGCTGATGCCAAGCACACCAGCAAATCCGCAAGCACCTAGTACCTCCCCCAGCTTGTCTCGCACCCTCCATGGCAGAGTCTTGACCTATGGGGAATGGCTGGCCCTCCTGCGGAGGACACAGACTGCGCCCCTCGGGATCTGCTTGGGGGACTCGCTGTCTATGACAGGTGGGCTGTGGCTGGGGGGGTCGGGCATCACTGGTACATGTCTGCTCAAGAAGGGAGAAGGGGCTCGCTGCCGGATGTCGTCATGGTAGGTGTAAGCACTGTATACCCAGGATTCAAGTGTTTGCGACCTCTGTGGGGCTGGCATGTCAGCCAGCATCTGGTTGGGAGGGGGCTCGCTGTCAGGTGTTGTGGTGGTAGGCACTGTATTGCTGGGATTGAAACATTGTGATCTCTACAGCAGTGGTGTGTCGGCTGGCAGTGAGTCTGGCTTCCTTTTCTGTGCCTTCTTGCTTCCTTTTTGCTGTCAGCAGATCCAGCAGCACCTCCATGTTGCTGACCGCGTTCAGACTGGTGAGCCGTGCTTTGTTTCTCGTGATGCGCGTAGCCTGTAAGTGTTCATAGGCACGAGCATATTCGAGCCGAGTGTTGTGCGCTATCCTCTTCACTGTCGCAATCACTTTGATGAGTGCCTTGTCCTCCTCGTCATCACTGGCATGCTCGTGTGCTTTCGTGTGTGCCAGCTCAGCCTTCTTTGTAGCCAGCTCTGCCATTGCCTCCTCTCTCTCTGCTGCCAACACCTTCTTCTCCCCCACTGTGATCATCTGCTCCATTGTCGGCTCCTCCTGCTCCTTCCTGTTGCCATGGGCCCCACTTGACAACACACCTCCGTGCCTTGACAACACCTCTCTCCTTGACGATGCCCCTCCATCTGCTGCTCCAGGCTTCCATGTTGCAACTCTCCTTTTCTTACGAGAGCACCCCACCTGCTCCTCGTCTATGTCCTGGTTGTCCTTCTCGTCCAAGGTCTTGTCATCAGATGGGAACACAGAGTTGCAGTCACTGTCATCGTCCACGGCAACCATGTTTGCAGCTTCAGGCCGTACAGATGTCTGGCCACCCAGTGTTGTGTTTGCACAATCCTTCTGAGCTGTAGGTAGTATGTCAGCACCTCAGGCTACCCTTTTTGGGAACCCTTAGGGTCAATTCTTTTCCTAGAGTTAAATGACCCTAGCGGTACCTAATTTCATAGGGAGCCCCACTCCCGGTGGGGCAGCCCACATTTGGGGTGGGGCAACCCACATTTTGAAAAAACTGGATGTGGGGCTCCCCACACTTCTTTCAAGTGGGGAGACCCTCCCGCCGCAGGCGGAACCGAAAAATTTGTGGGGTGCCCCACTGCCTTACTTTTGAGTAGGACCCCTGATACCAGTCCCGCCGAAAAAAGTTTTTTGGGCTCAATTCTGGGCCGTTTTGCACTATCCGTGGTGATTCTGAAAGCTGCCATTTGAGGCTATTATTCTAGGCTATTATTCTAGCTGGAAATCATGTATGCACCTGCACCCTTTTCCTTCTGCGTGCCTGTACCTGCACCTGTTCTGCATGCCTGCACCCATTCTGCGCACCCTGCACCCCCACCCATTCTGCGCACCCGTTCCCGTTCTGCACACCTGCACCTGCACCCATTCCACGTGCCTGCCACCCGCACCCCCTTTGATTGTGTGCACTGGTTCCGCACACCTGCACCTGTGCCCATTCAGTGCGCCTGCCACTCGCACCCCCTTTCATTCCGTGCACTTGCACCCACACCCACGCCTGCTTGGCACACGTGCCACCCACACCCCCTTTTATTTCTCATGCTTGCACTTGCACCCATTTCGCGTGCCTGCCACCCGCACCCCCTTTTATCCACTGTGCATGCACCCATACCCATTCCGCACACCTGCCACCTATGCCTTTCTATTCTGCATGCTTGCATGCACCTCCCTCGTCTTGCCCTGCCGCCCGCTCTTTGCGCACCACTTTCGACCTCCTTCTCTTCTGCTGGTCCTTCCCCGAGCGCAAGCCTCTCGTTTTCTTTTTCTTCTTTTTGGGCTCTGGCTCCTTCGGGGGCGAGGGAGCGTCGTCCAGCTCATCGTGGTATCGCTTGCGACTTGCATTGCTGGGTGGCGATGGATCCACTTGATTGCGCAGTGGCAGATTCCCTATGCGGGTGGCTAACGGCGAGCTCATCAGGCGCTGCTCGAGGGGCACAGTGGGCTCCCTGAGACAGTCCAGCAACGGAATGCGATGGAGCGGTCGTGGGCCTGGCGGATCCGTTAGGCGAGCTGACAGTGGCAGCATCATGGCACGAGGCACAGTGAGAAGAGGCCAAGAGTCCGCCAGCGTAGCGAGCTTCTTTGGCGGAGGGGGCGGCGAAGGTGAGGTTGGTGCCGTGGTCAGTTGCGAGACTCCTGGGACCTGGTACCCGGACTTCGGGTGGTGGCGATGATGATGGGGAGGGCAAAACGTTGGACGAGCAGATATCTTGGGACCCCTACGGTAGCCAAGAAGGTCCCCAACACTTCGGAGTCCACGGAGAGGTTCGCTAGCTCCGTGGAAAGGGCTACCGTCGAATGCATGAGTAAGTCCTCGTTGAGGAAGAGGATTGAGTGGGGGAACCCTTGCTCCCTTGGGCAGCAGCACTGTCAAGCGCGCTTGCGCCAGAAGGACTTGTCGTTTCAAAGGGAGGAGAGCCCTCCTTGACCCCTTCCATCTCGTCCGGACATAATCACCAATTGGTGGTGAAACGCCGTCTCCTCCTCGAAGTCCTCATGAAACTAGAGGAGCTGAACTTAAGTTCGGACCGAATGTATTCCCCTCCACACTCATCAGTTCTGGTGAACTTAAGTTCGGTTACTGTACTGTATACCTGCTGCTGTACCTATATCCTACCTACATAAAATTCAAGACTTAAGTTCTCCACTCATCAGTTCTGAAGAACTTAAGTCCGTCCGAGGCTCCCCCACCCCTGTACCCATGGTGCCGTGGCGCTCCGGAACTTAAGTGCCAAAGTCTCATCCGCAACTCAAGTTCCTATTCCCGGTCTCAAGTCACACTACAACTCAAGTTCTACGACGGAACTCAAGTTCTACGACGAAACTCAAGTTCTCCGACGAAACTCAAGTTCTATGACGAAACTTAAGTGTGGCTCACCAGAACTTGAGTCTGGTGCTATGTCACTAAAAGTCCTTGTATGCCCGATATATGCCCTAATCCGTTGTCAGCCATGGTTCGTCTTTTACTCCGTACCACGTACCATTCCATCCATCCATGAGAAGACCCGTCGCACCAACTGTCCACCTTTGCCACTAACTCATCGAAGCTCGTCGCTGTAACCCAGTCGTGATGTGCGCCGGATTCGGGGCTCCTGAAATGCACCTCCGTGTTGTGCTGCAGGCGCTGGTACATGGCCGCCTGCATCCGAGCAAAAGCCCCTGCGCCAGTAAGGCCCCCATTCTCCATCTCGTCATGATCCCAGTGTCCTGTCCCACACCTCACTATCACGGCAGAACCTCGCGATGACATGGAAGAGTTCTGTGTGTTTGCGTTCATAAGCTTCTAGCCAGCGGTACATCTCGGCCTCGGCGCGGAACCACTGAACGCGATCACCTAGTACAGGGGTTAGCATATGGCTGGCACGATTCATAAACACGCTTACTTTCTTGCTTGTACTTGGCCAATTTACCCTCGCTGGTCACTCCCCTCGACACACTTTCCAGCCATATCCAGCCATCTCCCCTCTTTTTCTTCCCCTCGCCTCCCTTCTTTTTCTTCCTCTCGCCCCGCGCCCGTCCCAGCTTCCCTGGCTCTGATGGCGACATATCCAAGTCGCTGTCTTCGGCCCCAGACGACACCGGGCAGTCCCCGCTACGTCATCCGGAATGATGTCCTTCAGACGCTTTGGCGCCCGTGGAGACTTCACTGCACCGCCTGCATAGTCAATTTAGATAAGTAACGACTTGAGCGGCTCCTCCTTACCTGCGCGTTTCAGCGTCTGAGTACCCGTCATGAACTGCGGCTGGCCTTCGTCTCGTCGCGCCTCTTGACCGGTGACAGAGACGAAGCGACACCTCCGCTGTGGACCGTCCCGCCACTTTGCAGATACCAGGTGGTCCCATCAAATAACCGCAAGTCCCCCTGCATCCGATGTAGGTGCATTTCCTTTCTATGCATATCCCGCAGGGTCAGCTGTGGGTAGGGCTCCGTGGCGTCCTTGGGCATATGACCCAGCTGCGTCAGAGCAGCCCGGGCCTTGTTGTACATGTCCATCTCGAAGAACTTCATCAGCTCCGCGTTCTGGATGTTGCGCTGCGAACGTGTGATCCCAACCTGGCCGCGATAATCCAGCTCCCAGGCCTTCCTGATAGCAGACAGCACTAAAGAGGCTGCACGGACAGCAAGAATACCGCTGTCTGCCTCGCTGCATCGTAGTTTGATTTCGGCCTGGTGCAGCTGCGAGTCGGAGTCGGTGGCATCTGTCGTTGTCCGCTGGCCATGCTTCATGCGGTATGACGGCAGCTGGATTGCTGTCAGCTCCGGCTCGTTCACCTCCAGCGCGCTGAGCGTCAGGCGTGGGTATATCGTACGCTGGCGCTCTCTGAAGTTCTTGAGGGTGATATTGAGTGAGTCGCGTACTCTGGTGCAAGGGATGCTCGTGGTGGTTCTTCAGAAACACGATAACAAGCACTCTGCATCACAGCATCAGTATCACAACACTTTCTGCTGGCGGAAAAACACATACTGCTGACACTCGATATCCATGCCATCACGGACCCACTGAGCCAATGAGGTCGTTGGCTCAGACCCGGCTGCGCGTGGCAATCGCTGCCGTTGCTCTTGTTCCTTGGCGAGCAAAGAAGCAAGCATATTCTCGATGGTGAGCACTACATTTTTTTAGCTTCAAAAATCTGCCATGATTCTATACGGGCGTACCTTTGGTCGACTGGTGCTGATACACGCTTGCAAGTTTGCCATCGTCTGACTTGCTAACCTTTCGCGACAGTCACGACCAACCACCGACTTCCGTGGAATGCTGCCTGCTGAGGTCCTCCAAGACGGCCATGTGGAGCTCGAATAGCCGAAGCACGTCGGCACGCTCTCCTGCGAGAAGTTCCGCTGTGAAATAAAAAGTCAGTAATGATAATGATAATGCCACCAACAACAGAGACTCACCCTGGCGCAGTACCTTCCTCTTATTCCACGTGTCTATGACAAAATTGATGGTGTTGTGGCGGGCACCTCCAGTCATTTGGCGCGTTGACACCCCGAGAGGGTTCAGAAATCCCCATATCATCTCTGCCGTCTCCCCGTGGAAGTGTGCCCGGCACGCAAAATACACCGCCTGCCAAACACATTGACAATCTGGCCCGTGCCCGTTAATGTGATCTGCTGGAATCTGCCCTTCTACCTTCTCCAGCATCTTGTGGAACCAACTGTCCTTCGGGAAAAGGACAGTGGCGCGCTTGAGCTGGTTGACCACGAACGAGCAATAGCTGTCATAGCTCACAACTATGATGAAATTTAGATGTGAGAGAAAATATAATTCAATGTTTTAACTACGACACGAGTACAAGTATTTATACTGTAGAGAAAAAGTTCTAGTAAGTTCTGCCCGAAGATTAATAAGTAGCTGAGTAATTAAATGTGTAAGACAATGAATAAGAAACTAGGAGCGGAATGTTCGAGTCGCTCGGCGCATCAGCGTCGGGCTTAGTAAGTACCTCGGCGATGCCTCGGTGTTTGCAACTTCAACAAACTAATGGTGTAGCGGACTCTGGGCCACGCGGCGGTGAGTTCGTGTGTCTGAGACCCTCATGCTGTGCGTAAGTGCCTAGCGCGAAACTAATCAGATAAATCAGCGGGCCGCCTTCACAGCCAAAAGTAGGTAAGTACTTACGCCTCACCGACTAGCATGTCGACAAATGCCAACACGACCGCGTGGTCGCAGGCAGTCCCTACGACACCGCTGATAGCGACATTCCCGTACTTCGCGTGACCCTGGTGCCGAATCGATCCAATATGCGCCTTGCACGGCACTTCCTGCGAGTCGTTCTCAGCACTGAACAGTAAGAGGGCCACGGCCAGAGTTCATTACCTTGTCCTCGTTCGCGATCACATACTCCTTCGCTATCTGTTCATACTCTTTTTGAGGGGGAAAATGCATGTTCCCTTCCGTGAGGGCTGTGTCGCTGCCATCGTCGCATTTGAAGAACATGTTGTTCTTGTAGTTGCCGTCAATCATAACATGCTGGGAAACAAGATGCCTTATAGTCCATGAGCGTCAGCCTGCTCGGCGTGTAACATATATTCAGCACTCACCGAAGAAACCTCGGGACGTTGACGATGCTGGGCATATTCACGCCTCTTTCTGGGCAGGCCGCTCACTGCATACCCAGATACCCTATCGCGCGATTGGGGTACGGGCGGTCGGCTTCGCCAGGCAGAGGGACATCGTCCCTGTGAGCATGCCCCCGCTGCATGATGACATTGAGCAGTTGATGGAACCGGGTGATGGCGAGAAAGTTGGTGTATATGTCCTAAGATCGTGGTGTTAGGATCCCTCGTCTAGACTAGGGGAAGTTGGACCCACCAGAACTGCGCCCGCAAAGAAGGGGTCCACCATCCACTGCAGAACGTGTACGAAGTTGTATGTGGAACCCTTCCCCTGATTATGTTCCTTGCGATAGTACTCGAGCAGACCCAGTGTATAGCCTGTTTTCGGATCTTCGACGCTCCCGGGGAATATACCCGCGCGCAGGAGTTGCTGGAAAGCCGGAGCGCCGCGCTCTCCGTCGACAGTCTTGCACCGGCAGAACTTGATGGCGGTAGCATGAATGCCATTCGTGTCCACCAACGTGAATGTCTGGGCCAGGTCTGCCTCGGGACACCGCTTGCCATAGTGGCCCAGGGCACTCGAGGCATTCTTCATCACCCAGCAGAAGTAGTGCTTCTGGAAAAATTTCCCCTTTGCATCCCTGATCAGTGCCCAATGCGTGGGCATCGTCCTGTGCTTGTACAGCCAGCATTGGGGACAGAGAAGCTCCGCCTGGAGGCATTCGGTGCACGCAACAGTTCGAATGTGCCTGTCGACGCTGCAAGAGCAAGGCGTGTGAAGTTGAGACGAATAATGGAGGGACAGCATGGTGTCTAGAAAGACAGCTTGCTGCACCTTGAGTTCATCCATATGAGCCACAGTCTGGAAACGATATTATTACGGCCCCATAGTGCTTGAAATTGAGATAATAAATGCACCTGTCGTTTCTTTGCACCCTTCTAATTGCACGGCGCGGTCGTTTCATATGCCGGGACCGCACCCGGCTCCTCTTCATGTGCGTCCGGGAACAGTAGGGATGCTCCGCCCTCGATCATGTCCACCTCGGGTGCAGGGTCGACACTGGCGGGTCGTGCCACTGTCGTGTTTGCAAGGTAGCGCTCTTCTGATTGGGGAGCAGAAGAATCTGTGGGGGGCAAGTCCGCAGCACTGGCCACCGGTGGCAAAGGCTCACCAGTGTGGTAGGTGATTTTGTAGGTTGGCAGGTTGGTGGCAAGCATCGAGGTACTCGCAGTCGCGTTGCGGCGGCTGACATTTTGGTTTTTCTTGCTGCGAACACTCTTCATTGTGCGACGATATAGTGCAAGACGTCGACGACGGAAGACCTGTGATGATGTGAGTTTTGAGGATAGATTCAAACAAAAAACGCACAACCGAGTGCCCAGGTCGAATAACAAAGGGCCGTGATTGATGTGGCCACAAAAGCGCTTTGGGGATGTCTAGCAGACATTCACGAGGTCTGACACTCCTAAGAACGCGTCAGTATTCGGCGCGTTAAAGGGAGAAGAGAAATCATTCACTGGATAATGTGGATTTATTCGTTTTCGAGAATTACAAGTCGATGTGCAGGTAGATAAAAAGACCGTTTGACTACGAAGAAGGGTAGTACTACAAAAAATAGACTGTTCGAGGAGGGAGCATGGTGTTAAAAAAATGGGCAGAGGTACGGCGCCAACATGAAGTCTGGCGGGCTGACATAAAGTCTAGCCCTGGGAATGGTGCGGCCGACATGAAGTCTGGCCTGCACCGAGGGTGCGCCTGGTGGTCGGTTCGTCCTGCTGCTGAGTTTTCTCAGCTTGTCATCGTCGCGCTGGTAGAGGCTGAGGAGATAGAGGCGGGAGATGGAAGGAAAGATCACGAGTCACATGACGGTGACTGCACATCATATCCATTTTCGTCTAAGTCCGTCTCCTCCGAGTCTTCTCTCCCTCCTGCCTCATCTGACCGCACTACCACAACCACCTGATCCAGACTTCACGTCGGATCGTAACCTGGATCCAGACTTCACGTCAGATCTCTGTTATATTTGTTCGATCTTTCAGACTTCACGTCGGAAGTTATGGCTCACAACTCGCTCCGCAAAGCGCATACCCACACCTACATGAACCTAGCAGAGGATCAAGTGGTAGTAGCGCTCTCCTTAGTTTCTGTTGTCGACCCTCTGACGATGTTTTAGACACCTCTAATAATCCCCGGACATTTTGGGCGGCTCTTGATTTCATCCTGAGTTATATCGACTCAAGCAGGACTCGGATGTGGGTTTTACACCGTGCTCTTAGCCCAGCATTCTGATATTTTCCACTACACAGAAAAATGGATTGTACCTGCACGCGTCAAATTCTCGCGGCCGCACCACTTTCCACCTGTGCCCTTGGTGTTGTACTCGGATGTTTCCACATCTGCCGGCTTTGAATGCGCACCCCGCCCCTCTTCGCCGCAAGACGTTGTACATTCCCGGGGGGAAGCACCGCGCCCCGCTTGTTTGGCTTGCCCGCCGCCCGCTCGCATGCATGTGTTAGGCAGCATGAATATAATTCCATTTTAATTCAATTTGGCGCAAGAACTCCCGCGAGAATTCCTTTATAATTGGGATCTCATGTAAAATAAGCTTTCTGCACTTGATCCTGAACCACCATCTTCATGGCACATCGCCCCCGACACCGCCCCCCGCCTCGCTACATTCGCCGACTCCCCGCTTGCCTCCGTCGAGCGCTGGCTGCGCCCTGGACCAGGCAAACCCCCCTGCCGTTGATCGCGCCGTTCAGCGCGCGTCTCAGCACGAATCCTTTGGCCCGCATGTCGGTGAATTCCTACGGCTTGTTTCTCGCACTAACGACTCACAAGACGCGGTCTTCGCGCTCCGCTGCAGCAAATGCTCAGCCTCATGGAACTCGGCCCTCGCGCGTACAAACAGGAAGGCCCGGGCGTCCTTTACATCCAATTTCGCCCCAGCCAAGTCAAAGTCGGCCACACCGACTGCCTCCCGTGCCAACTGGAGCAATACCGCGCGTGCCAACGGTTCAGGCACCAGATCGAGACCTGGGTGTGTTGCCCCATGCCCAATCGGAAGCTCTCAGGTGAGTTTTATGCGTCTTGTTGTCTCCTCAATCCCATCC
Organism: Mycena olivaceomarginata; assembly: GCA_029378375.1. Taxonomy (NCBI): domain Eukaryota; kingdom Fungi; phylum Basidiomycota; class Agaricomycetes; order Agaricales; family Mycenaceae; genus Mycena; species Mycena olivaceomarginata. Next base: position 263,244 of record JARKIC010000226.1, on the reverse strand, counting down.
TCTTGCAGAGCGGGTTACACACCTGCTTCTAAACTCCCTCGGTGCGAAGGCCCCTTCCTCGCCCTGCCCCGGGTGCAGTATCAAGCACCGCAAATTTTACTGGTACTCTCGCGTCGGCGGCTGTCGAATGATCCTACGTATCGTCAGACTGGCTCACGGGTGGGACATTTGGCTGGTAAGTCATTTTATGTGCTGTTTGCCTTCTCGCGTCTTAAAAAATTATTCGCAGGATGGAGGTGTAGATATCGTACTCTACTGTATATAGTTTTTTGTAGCTCGGGCCCTCCGCAACAGGCTCAAGGCCGGCACCGGCCAAGTCTTCACCACGCAGTTTGCCTGTAAGCTTTACTTGTAAGCTTTGCTTTGTCCTTTTTAAAAAAACAAACCCCATTTATGCCCCCTTTTTTTGCAGCTCCAATTGTGCAACTATCTACTGGTGCATCCTAGCGCTCCGCCCAGTCGCTTACTTTTCTTTCTTTTTCTAGGTCCTCATGATACAACATTATGTTTCATTTGTGGTCCTACGGCAATTTCAACATGTAGGTCTCAACCGGCCATGTCACTCGAAGGTAAAATTTGTTTTCCTGTACATACTGCATGTATAATATTCTAGTAAAATATATATGGTGGTGTCTCAAAGCTGAATTGCCTTTTCGGCTACATGAGTGTAAATGTGGACGAAGATCAGACTCGCAAAGACGTTTCAAATTTGCCCAAGAAGTTAGCATTTGCGATATACAAGATGGATAGAATATACTACATTACAATACGTACAATATGAGGGGTGAGTGTAATGCAAAAACGTCTAAATCTCGCCGTCTTCCTTCTCCAGCTCGTGCTCCAGATGCATCGGCAGAACAGCGGCGCGGCCAAAATACTCCTAGAATGCTTGCGTATAGTGGCGACACACTGCCATTTTGAGAAGCTGCATGTCGCTGAGGGACCAACGGAAGTGGAGGTCCTTGATGCGGTTAATGATGTTGGGGCGAGCAGATTTCGTCGTCCAACTGAGCATCAAGAACGCTGTCCGCCCGACATAGCGACGGCGCTCTTCGAGCGCAGGCACCGCCCAACCTTGCTTGCTCAGATGTAATGGGGCCCCAACGAGCATGTGGCCTGCAAAGCATGTGCGCACCTTGTCCAAACGGTCTTTGCCGGATGCCCGTCTGTCCAGAGCACAAAACTCGAAGCGAAAGCCGGTTTCGGCAACCAGCCACATGATTTCACGAGTTTCCTCGACGGTGAAATGAGGCAAACGATCGAGGGACATGGGGAGCCCCTCGATGCTGGTGACGTTGGACGCTTGAAGCGCAGGGCGTATGAGGTCCTCGAGCTTCGAGCTCCTCCTGTGTGTTCTGGTCCGGGCCGGGCCGCGTTCGGTTACCAGCCCCTCCAAAATGTCTCTCCACTCCTGCGGGCTGAGCAACTGGGGCTGATGCTGTGTCAACACGTAAAAGAAGCCGTCATGGACCAGATTCGAATGGTGAAGGAACTTGCAGCGCCGGTCAGGGGTGGTGTTAACGAGCAAGGCAGGTTCGGGGAAAACATAGCACCTGTTCGCACCATGGGATGTATATGGGACCACAGAGCGATCCACCTTGGCCAGTGCACCGGCCATGGAGACGATGGATGGCGGCATTTCGACAACTGCCAACGCAACAAACTTATCGTGCTCAGTTTTCACAGCGGGGTTCGGTGCCATCGCAGGGGCCTTTGCCGGAGCTTTGACCGGATCTCATGAATAATCAGTTTCGTGCGCCTTGGAAGATGAGGTACATACAATGCGGCGTAACTGGATGAGAGGTGCTTGCGGATGCTGCAGTAGGGGGCGAGCTAGGGCGAGTGAACCCAGTTTCAAAAGGGTCAGTGTACCACAGTGTTTGAAGGGCGGCTCGATGGATGGCTGCAATCTTGTCCTCCGTGCTGTTGCCCGTATAGAGCGCCGGCGGTGCATCATGGGCGTGTGCGTTGGGGTCGTACAGACCAAAGAGCAGCTGCTGTAAGTGGACGACGGCCAGGATGTTTTCTTTGTTGAACACTTCGCATGGCCGCACAAACCAAATCGGTACACCCGCGCCCCAGAACTGCTGGACAACACTTGGAACCGTTGTGAAGGCCCCGACAAATTGCCCGAGCTCGGCATGGGTGTTGGCCAAGTAGTTGTCCATTCGCTCCTTGTAAACTGTCATGTAAATGTACAACGCGTCGAGTTCGAGAAAGGTGCGTTGCAGGGAGGTGACTGCAAACAGCATCTTGTTGTACGTGGTGGGGAGAGTCTGCAGCTCCTCGAGCCACATGACAAGCTGCTGGATGAGCTTGCCGAAAAGCGGTATTGCGAGGGTGGGGGATTTTTGACAAAGGGCTTTGCACTGCGGGACGAGCTCATTGATTGGCAGCAGAAATTTGGAGAACTGGTGATATTTCAGGCGCCCCAGCCCTCGTTTCACTGCGCTCCCGATTTCAAAGTCAACTTTGGTGGGGGTCCACCACATGATGTCAAGCTCGGGCTGCGCCCCTTTTTTGGAGATGAGCGGCAAATGGCAGTAGAACGAAGTGTACTGCTGGGGCCAGAGGATGGGGTCATCAGTCCCATAGCGCATGTCTGTGCGGAGGTAGACTTTGTGCAGGAGTTCTAGTGAGGGCACGGCAGGGACGTAGTTGGTATTCGTCGTTATGAAATAGGACTGCGCCCCGAGTTGGGTGTGAGCAGCGACCGTTCCATTGAAGGGCCCCAGCGGAGTATTTGGATTGTGATTCCTAAGCAGATCGATGCTGTGGGGGTGCGGTTTGCTGGGCGAAAATTGAGCCATGGGTTCCGACGTGAAGTCTGGAATATGAAACAAATGTAATAGAGATCCAACGTGAAGTCTGGATCCAGATTACGATCCGACGTGCAGTCTGGATCAGGTGGTTGTGGTAGCGCGGGTTGTGATAGCGCGGTCGGACGAGGCAGGAGGGAGAGAAGAGGAGACGGACTTAGAAGAAAATGGATATGATTCTGTGCAGTCACATCACTCGTGACTCGTGACCTTTCATTCCTGTCTCCGCCTCCTGAGCCTCCACCATCGCGACAAGAACAAGCCGAGCAAAACTCAGCAGCAGGACGAACCGACCGCCAGGCACACCCTCGGTGCAGGCCAGACGTCATGTCGGCCTGCACCATTCCCAGGGCTAGACTTCATGTCAGCCCGCCAGACTTCATGTCGGCACCGTACCTCTGCCCATTTGTTTTTTTAGCACCATCCTCCCCTCCTCACACGGTCTATTTTTCGTAGTACTACCCCTTCTTCGTAGTCAAACGGTCTCTTTATCTACCTGCACATCGACTTGTAATTCTCGCAAACGAATAATATCCACATTATCCCGTGAATATGTTCCCTTTCTCCTTGAACACCCCAATGCTGACTTGTGAGCTCTACTAGAAGCTGCCTCTACTACATCAATTGGAGTGAGAGCTGGGGTGCGGCATCGACGTGTATGTGGCCAATATGTGTTTGACATTGCAAACACTCATCTGTTTTTTGCAGGGACCGTGAAGGAGACGCACGGAAGGCAACATAAATGGGAGCAAGTAACATAATGTATAAGGTGGGCCAATTCCAATTGAAAGCTACGGGTACGGATGAGTGCTAATGGACATGAAGTCTACTATTATCATTACTCTGTCAAGTCGACAAAGCCCAAGAACTTGATCTTGACTTTCTTACGCGGGCGTTCCTCCACCTCAATGCTTGGCAACTGTTTCCTCTTGTTCGTCATTTTGGGAACGCGCCGGTCGACGACGGCGCCAGTCAGATCAATGGGGCACAGACGTGAGCCAGCAGGAAAGAGAGCGGGCAAACGCGGGCCGATTGAGACTGGGGTTTCACCGCGGGTGGGAGAGGTCGGCGGAGGTGTGGGTAAGGCAAGCTGGTGACGCCGCCTGTCCGGTGCGGACCTCTTGGACCCGCTCCATCCCAGGTAGCGGCTCCAAGGCCCATGCCACAAGCGGCCCGATAGGGCACAATATAGTCGTGCCAAGCCTGCTCGGCCGCCTGGAGCGCAGGCAGAGCATGGTGGTTGCGTATACTGAGATCCTTGCCCCGCTTATAAAGCAGAGGTCGAAAGCGGCGCGATAGTCCTGGAGAATCTTCTGGCTGGCAGGGCCAGGAGGATCGGTCTCCCTCATCACCCGCTGGTCATTGCGGACCTGAGTGGCATGTCAGCGGGGAGCGTGAAATACAGGACAGGGGACGAGTACGCACAAAGCTGGTGAGTATTTTACCGAACTGGTTTGCATTGATTCCTGATCCCATGGCTAAACACAGTTTGGTGGTCCGAATTAAGTCCTGCTGAAGCCCTTTTTGGGTGTGGAGCTCGAGCGCCTTGCCCAAGAAAGCGCGGTGGCAGGCATTGGTGTCGTCGGCGGGGGCATTCGAGGGGCCGAAGAAGCGGTGCCTGTCCTGGAGGGTCATAGTGGGCAAAAGGTGTGGTGAACTTGTCAGTTTGTGCCTCAGAAACTTATATACGTGCCAGGCGGGCCACTATTTCCTTTCGGAGTCAAGTTCCAGCGAGGAACTGAAGCTCTTGGTTGGTGGACAGCCAGACAATGGTGAGCACTTTGGAGCACTCGCTTGGTGGTGGCCTCTTCAGTTCCAGCGAGAACTGGAGTTCTTGGTTGATGGGCAGACGGACAATGGCGAGCGCTTTTGGAGCACTCGCTTGGTGGTGTTCGGCCTTAACTTCCACTGAAGGTAACGCTGCGAGCTTGAGTTTCCAGTACAGAGTCTGAACTGAAATATTCACCAGATCGGGTTTTTTACTACAAGTCGCTCGTTTTTGAAATAAAATAAAATACAATAAAATAAAACTTCCCAGCGAGGGACATTGAGACGAGTGCTATGCTTGCTGGTTGGTGGCCAGAGCGTTGCGACCACATTCTGTGGGCCAGTGGCTTTTGTTGTCCCTGTTGGGGACTCGCGTTTCCTTTTTAGGATTTGCTTTGACTCTGAGTTTTCGGTGGGTGGCACTCCATTGCATCGCACCCTCGCTTAACCTTACCTTTCACCACACCACTACCCAGTGTTCTCGCACCCCGTACCATCCGCGCCCACTCGCTTGACACGCCACAACCAGTACCATCACCATGGCGCGCCCGAAGAGCAGCAAGCCGAAAGAGATGTTCAAGCCATACGACGCCGCTAGGGTGCCCGACGTAATGCCATTCCCGGACTTGGCGCGCGTTGCCACCTCAAAAGGCGAAGAAGCCGCTGTGCCCACCCTCAAAAAGCACCAACGCAGCTGGATACTCGATGTAGGGATCCGCAACATCGATCTTCCGAGCCTGAACGGCAAGGCTGCCCTTGCTGTGTACGACCGAGTCAAGAACGATGCCTTCGACGCAAAGGCATTCAAGCACAAGGCACAGCCCGAGGACCATGCAGAGGAAGCTCGCCTGCCCGCCCTCGTCGCTGCCTGGAAACAAAAGCACCAGCGAGCACCCTCGACTGCCGCAGACGACGCTGACTCAAGCGACGAGGAGGAAGACGACGGCGCGGATATAGCAAGGCGGGTTGGCGATCTGTAAGTACTTCTTTTGATAGCATGTCTTGTTTTAGAGGCGCTCTAACATCATGGTAACAAAATAGGCCATTCAGAAGGTTATCAGCAACAAACGGTGGCGGATTCCAGAAAGCGCAAGGGCAAGGACGCCAAAGCTGCCACATCCTCGCATGCAACAACACCCGCCAACAAATCCGCAAGCGAGGCCTCAGCGCTGTCGAAGCTGCTCGGCCTCGCTGCCTACACCGGCCGCAACAAGTTTCGTGATGATTGCCACGACGTCATCTACGAACTGTCCACGACGCTGCCAGGCGAGCATGCAGGTGGCAAGTTTCACAAAGCTGAAGGCATCCTATGGGCTGAAGAGGATCAAGCTTCTTGGGAGGAGGCGGCGGCAGTCGAGGAGAGCATCGACTGGGCGGAGTAAGTAGTATGTTGCCCAGTCTCTGTTGCCTCACTAATGTGGTTTCAGACGTCAAAGGCTGGTGCCCAAGGGCTTCAAAAACATGGTGGGGAACCTCCACGACAGCCGCAAGTTCCGCCCTTTCATCGCGACGATGTTAATGGGTTGGCTGGATGAGGACGGGCACATCCAATTCGAGTGGTGAGTTCTTCACTTACGAACTTCTGTGTGCCACTGACGCTTGCAGCAGGACCGAAGCTGTTCCCGATGACATCTGTGTCGGTCAAACGCAAGAGGCGTGCGATCTCTGGATGTTGGATAAATTCCCACGGGGGACCTACCCCCCCGAAATAAGGCAATCCTGAGTCAGTGGCGTCTTCTCGGCCATCAGCTGCGCACCACCTGTCACTCGCCAGCACTGACGCATTGAGCACGTCACTGCTAACCGTTCCCCGCGTCTCATCGGCAACCTGCAAACCTTCAAATGGAAAACTAACACCTTTGTGAATAGTGCATACTGGGCCGTCAAATAATGCAAATATATCTTGGAACGTGCTTGCTCCATCGCAGCGACTTACGGCAGCGCCACTCACGTGGACAGATCAACTTCCAAGATCCAGATCTCGCTCGCCTCTTAGTCAAACGTTCAAAGAGCTGAACAGCCAGCTTGTGAAAGACACCGTCGTCGCCATGCATACTTGGGCAGAAAAGCCACTCAAAGGTATGCTACAAAAATGTCGCCATAACCTGTACTCATACTGCACCGTTAGATTACCTCGCCAGCCGGGAAAGTCTTTCGAAGACCTCTCGGCCGATTTTCCCCCACAACCCTGAGGAGTTGGACGAGCTCGCCCCGAAAGTCTTGCTCCAGATGGTGACGACTTTCTCGGAGGAGTCATATGGTACGTCGACTACTTATCGTCCGCGGCTATTAAATTAGGCGACGCAATAGGAGCCACCTTTGGTGCTGGAGAAATACCGTGGCCTGCGATTGCCAGCAAGCCTGACGAGTTTTACGACGCCACCCACTACCCCCTCGGGTTCGGGTTCGCTTTGACCGCGCTCGCTGGGCTGACGCGGATTTACAGGAGGCTCAAGCAGAACGTGAAGAGAAGGCAGCAGCAGCGAAAACTGTCAAACGGTGAGCTACGGAGAAACCCAAAGCGGCGAAACGGTACGAAATTAATGTTAAGCACTTGATATGTAGAACTGAAGTTTGGTCTAGCAGCAGAAGGAACTGAAGTCGTGCGCAAAAAATACACAAACTGAAGTTCAGCGCAAACTGAAGTCCACCGTAGGACTTAAGATTGGACCGGACTTGAGTCACGGGGGATTTCCTCAGTTCGGTGGCGAACTTGAGTTCTGTGGGACTTGAGTGCTCGTTGGCGGTGACTTAGGTACTTGTTTATGTTTTTTTATATGTTCCTATACCATCTTAAGTTCTATCGAAACTTAAATTCTGCTCGAACTTTACCCCAGATGCAAGCACTTAAGTTCTGAATTCTATGTAGGATACATGTAGCGTAGCAGGTATACAGTACGGTAACCAAACTTAAGTTCAACGGAACTGATGAGTGTGATGGGGGATACATTCGGTCCGAACTTAAGTTGAGCTAATAAAGTAGTTGTCGAACTTGGGACGATTCGAATCCCAAGCTGTGGGTATTTTAAAGCCCTGAACAGTAGGCATAGTCATTATTGGATCAGAAGAAGAGTTCGGTGTTGTTTCCGTCTCAGCTGGGTTTCCGAGATTACTCGGTTCGTTTTGCGTGTTAGGCAAGGAAACAGAACCAGAAGCTATCGCGTTCGCCCGTGTAGAAAGGCTACGTCCACGACCTCGACTAGGAGAACCAGATACGCTCGGTGGTTTCCGATGCGTGAAGTTTGCAAAGGAGCTAGTGTATCCCTCGCTCGACGGGAAGTCGCGGTGCTACGCGATGCGGAGCGGGATTACTGAATTGTACGCTACGAAGTCCTCCTTCTCCACAAAGTAGAGCAGGAAACCCGAAGGTGATGTGTCTGGTTCAGTACCAGAGCCTCGTCTAGGAGGAATGGTGACGACCCAACAGAAACGTGGTTTGGAAGAGTTTCCAAACGAGTTTTACAGCAGAATGCTCAATCTTATCTCGAAACGAGATCAGAACCTTCCCTCGCGGTGGGCTCCAGATGATTGATGTGCTCAGAACCTATATAAGAAACACACAAATAACCCCACTTGACTCGAGAGCGGCACAGAAACAGTCCTGAGACTGTTCCAACAACCAACAAACAAATCAAATGGCAATATCTGCACGTTTCCAGAGATCCTGACGAGTTACAGCCCCTAGTACAGGGCCTTGTGAAGGTTGTAGGGAGAGGTTTCGTATCTCAAAGAGACAGTAGAGCAAGCTGCGTAGAACGTGTTTCTAGACACAGTGGAAACATTGTTTCCAAACAAAGTAGATTTATAGCTTCGCAGCGTGTGTGTGTGTGTGTGTCCAAGCGACAGAGAAACAAGTTTAAAGTAGTCCCGTAGACTCAAGTAAGGCCCCTAGTTTATAGGCCAAGAACGTTCACAGAGCTTTCCCTAAAGAGGTACTTTCTGAGCAACGCCAGCAGTTATGTTTCCAAAGTTTTCCCTTGACGGTACTTTCTGAAACCCACTCCGCAAACAACAACAATAATGTTTCTTTCAACAGAGTCCCAGTTCCAACAGATTCTCAGAGTTCAGACAGTTTCCAGGCAAGGCCCAAGTGCGTTTCCAGAATAATATATATGATTCAGAAACAATTAAGATTTCGACTAATAGTGCTACTCTATAAGAGTGCGTTCGCCGAGGATCCCAGATCAACCCAATGTGCAAGCGTATAGCCTACTAGTTCGGGGGAAGATGCTGTGTCCATCGTAGAAACACCCTCGGATACTTATAAAACTGCCAAGACACTGTTACAAAGCCCAAAACACAATCCCAATGAGTCAAAAGTCCGTTTACCCGCCTCTTTAACCGCGTTTCCGTCGGTTGTTCTTCCGAGCGCCACCTCCCATTGGTTCCCAACTGCGAGCACGCCATGTTCCCTTGCCAATTACGAGGCAGGAACCCGTCAGCAGCACCCCTGTATTATTCAGAGGGTGTGTCGATCACCAATAGATCGGCACTGCATCTCATTCGACCTGTTTCTGCTTCAACTCAACTCTCCCCTTGGTTCCAAGTGCAGAACTTGATAATACTCCTTTGTAGGTCTCGGTAGATACCCGTTTCTCTAGGGTTTCCCAGAAAGGGTTCTTGAGAAAGAACCTTGGAACGCCTTTAGAGTTGTGATCCGGATCCTCAGAATAGTCGACCACCTGTTTCGGTGTATCCGCATCCGATGGAAACCGGCACTTCTAGCAACCGGAACACTCGTGACCCAGCGCGTCCCCTCAGCGTTTCAACACAACACAACACATTGCCCAACTCCCATTCCTTTGACCCGTTTCCGTTGCTTAAGTGGATGTTGGAAACAAGTCAAAAGAAGTTCCTTGACTTATTAATTGGCTGCACGTTTCCCTTATGGTTTTTCAGGGTGAGACTAGCCAATGGACGTTCTAATTCCTTAGAACGTCCACCCGTTTCTCTGTGGTTCGCCTAACAGCTACCAGGAACCAGTACTGTTGCATAGAAACAACAGTTTCAGCAATGAGCACAATCAGAAACACGCAAAATTACATGTATCTAACCATGGCCCAATTACTGGCTTATCACCGACAAGACGGAAGCTCTGTCATAGTGTGTTGAATCGCTTGCTAGGTGGATTGTGTGTTGGCTTGAGCCCACTAAGAAGAAGACGGACTAGGTGCCCCCACCTCTAGTTTGGCTATAACTTGTCAGTTACTTCGCCTTCACCCCGATATAGATGGAAGCTCTGTTGTAGTGTGTTGGGTCGCTAGCTGGACGCTTGTAGTGAGCTAGTGCCGATAAAAGCAGAAAGGTTTCTGTTCTTGGTTAAGGAATAGGTCAGCGGTCAAGGAGAGTCTTGCCATTTGAGACTTGAAGTCATTTGGAGTTAGCCTCAGTAGTCCTTGGGTTGCCTAAGGTGAGGATTTTCACAACCTACAAACTTCTGCCCTGGTGTTCTCGACCTAGCGGTTCGGCCATCTTGTATCCACCCCATATAAACACACCCCCGGATCATCCCTAGGTTCCGAGCAGTGTTTTTGTTGGCGGTTGCATATTGCTAGTACGTTGTAGAGTGTATTGTTAGAAGCCCATAAATCAAAATTGTGTTTGTTCAAACCTGCTGGTCGCATACTACAGCCCGGACCCGAACTCACAAAGAGAAGCACTTAGATCTTTGGAGGTAGATTGGTTGTGGTTGGTTCTTTTGGGTGTTTGTTCGCAATACCTATCAATTAGCTATTCCTAGTCATATAAGAAGTGCACCGTTTCAGCGGGACGACAGCACTGCCCATATTTGATAGTGCGATGGCCAGCTGATGGGAGGACGGCTCAGAGCGTGTGCCGGGAGGACGAGCCAAGGGGTATTTAAGCCGTACTTAAGCTGCTACAGGCAATTCTCTCAAAACCCCGCTAGTTAGCGGGGGATACCATATATATAGCTCCCCCACTAACTAGCGGCGGTTGTTGGGCTGTACAGGTGGCGCGCACCTTACCAGCTCCACACCAACGCTCTGTATGGTATGATCCCCGTAATGACATCATCCTCATAATTTCCAAAGTACGAATGAGAAGGTCGTCGATGAAGGCCCAGTGTTTGGGGATAGGTTGGCTCTGAAAGAGTGTTGCAGTCGGGAATGGCGGTCAAAAGCAAGTTACAGTGTCATTTGTGACAACGCGCTCCACAGCTCTCTATGCACGTAGTGCTTTATTCTGTCCCATCTTTGGAGCTTTGCGAGCAGCATTCTATGTGATCAATTGTACCGATGACATGTTTTTGCGGATAAATGGATAGATTAGTGTTAGATAGCAAGATACATAGCTTGTAATACATCTATATCCGCCTCAAGCCATTTGCTGAATTACAACAGCTTGATGGGGATTACAAGCCACACACTGAGCGGCTCTTAATTATGAGGTGGGAGAGGATGAAAGCAGTAGCAGGGCAGCCCGTTCCCATTCTCCACCCGCTCAATAAACCACTTGACCGCTCAGTGCCTCAAGATATATTTGAACCAGACGTAGAACCGCCATTCGTACGCGGTAGTCACGCGCGGGTTCACGTAGATATTCTTCATCGCGAATTGGCACCGTAGGTCGTACGGGAGGAGGAAAGACCCGGCGGAAAAGCGCTACCTGGGCTTGGACATGCAGAAGCGCATGGGGGACGGTGGAGGCGGGGGTTATGTTGAGGGGGCGTGGGTACGCAGGGTGGGTAGACAGGAGGGGCTGAGTCAGCGGAATGGTGGAGAATTGGCCCTTGCGGAGAGGGATTTGCAGGAAAGGGTCTGTATGCACAGCGATGATGCTGTTCCAACAGGCGAAGACCGGTGCGGGCTCATTGGTCCTGACCGCATGGAAACCCATGTCCTCGAGGAAGTACGACCACAGCGCTGAGGCAAGATGCCTGAGACGATCGTGCAGGACCCAGAGGTCGTATAACCTGGGTAGAGTTTAGTGGTGTGTCAATTGAATGGGATAGGACATGTACCCACGGCTATAAAAATCCAACCCACATGCCATGTCATAGTCGCCGCCCTTTGTATTGAGGAGCTCAATGATGGACTCTGCCTCAACAAAAATGTCGTTGCTGAAGAGCACGTGATCATACGCTTCTTGTATAACCAGAGGCTCCATGGCGAGATTGCAAAGGTTTGCGAGATACTTGATATACTGTAACTGGGTTCCCGTCGATGATGCTGGCCGGGGTATTGAGGTTTCCTGTGTCAGGATCCGGCACGGTATGCCTATTGCTTCCAGTTTCCTGTCAAAGTCGCGGAGCAACACAGGTGTAGCGTCTGTGCTGTACGACTCCACGATAGAAATGAAGACATTGTCCTACTGATGCGTCCACAATAAGATGGGAAGTCAGGCGAGTAATAGGGATGACTCACCGACCCCGAGATAATTTATGAGTTTGGTGATTTTGACAGTCCAGTATGGAATGACACGCGCGTTGTTGTAGAACATCGCAGCATGAAATATTTTCTCTGCCTGAACATTAGCATCACAGAGAAAGACTGTTTACAAAATGTCTGTGACGCACCTTTTGATGCGTACCCGTCCCTCTTGGGCACGTGATTGGCCAGCTGCACATCTGCCTTGTAGCTGTGGTCTACTGGGAGCTCGTATGTGACCAGGAGATATACTCCAAGGATCACCAAAGAGAAATAGCTCGACCACAGTGCGATAAACATGACAGTAGGGCTTGAACCCGTATGTCGAACTAAGGCTCCAACCTCTTGTTTTCCGTGTATAGATCTGGGCAAAATAAGAGAAAAAGGTTTTAAACGCTTTATAAACCGTTTAAAACTGTTTATAAAAGGGATATATTTTTGGAGACATATGAATTACAGTTGCAGTACATGTACTAACCCCGGCCACACTCCAATGACGCCGTCTTGAGAAGCCTGTCCTTGATCCACACCTTGGTGAGCATTGCCTCCTGGATTGTCCGAGGCGTTAACAATGCCCAGGACTCGTGACCACTGACATAGATGGTGTGCACTCGAAAACAACTGCTCAATTGAGATGTCGGTGCTGGGAATGGCGAGAAAGTCGTGTACCATCTTATATAATGCTTCAGCAATCTGTGCCACAGATCGCCGCCCTTCAACGGTCCATTGCGGGCCACTCTGTATGTACCACATACGGCCAATGCGGTACAAGCCTTCTCGTTGCCTTCCGACGTCGCCATGTTGATGGCAGATGACAGCTTGCAATGGCTCACAATGACCATAGCCCACAGTGAATGCCAGTCTTATTTTGATTCACTAATCCTCAATCACGGTGTCACATTTTTACCTCCAGCAGGCCAACTCTCCCCGAATGTGCAGAGTTTACTACCGAACCCGAAGAAACCTAAGGGTCCGAAGAAAAATTTCAGGAGTTATAGGCCAAGTCACGACAGAGGGGAGTGTCGTAGATGGAACATTTCTAGCAATGTTCGCCCTGTATCATCGAGCATGGGCAGCTTGCACACCCTAATTGGCGGAATCTGACTTGAACTCTACACATAACCACATCGTGAGAGGGTAAGGACTAATATGTGGTTCACACATCTACTTTTTCCCCACTGTAACCCAGAGCCGTGTTGTCGTCAAATCCAAAGTGTGAGGGACTAGTTGGCGCTCGCGCTCTGAACACACAACTTGATGTGTTGACGCTGAAATGGGTATCACTGTTGGAGCATTCGTACCCCATGTGTGCTCTGGAGATGAAGATCTGGCATTGATCCAGTTCAGTGAGATCATCTTTCAAAGTGATGGAAGCAGTACGAACAAATAATATGCTGTTGGAGTATACCTTGGAAATCATGAGGCACAGTCCCAGGTGGTAATTTTTGCCTGTGAAGGTTGCAAAAAGCATAACATCTCGAGAAGAAGTTAGGGCAGTGGAAGGTGCCATACAATAATGGGGATACCAACCAACAAGAGCAACAAGTGCGCAAAGGATCCCTGTTTCCGCTGTCCTCTGGCAGATAAATATTGATCAGGGAAATTTTCAATGGATAAACTAACACGAACCTGAACAAGTCGCGATACCAGTGAATTAGTTTTCGCGCTCGTGAATTCGGGGTCACCGCGTGATCTCACGAGATAAAAGATGGTGCCAAATGTAATGATCAAGTCCGCGGTTGCGGTCGCTGCAAGCCACAGCTACAGAGTATGAGGTCAGCATATGCGGTGACATGTGGTTGATGGCTGGACGGACAGCGGTCGGTATCATATCTGCAGACTGCAGCAAAGAAAATTTCTTTCCAATGCAAAGGATGACGCCAGACCATATACCAGCACCCAGCTGGACGGCAGAAATCTGAAGTACATGAGTATGGCGGACCTATGGGCGGGAAATATTACAAGGATGATTAATGCAAAAACAAAGGGGTTGTGCCCAAGGATATAGATTCGCCAGCCATAGAAGACTTGACAGATGCCTGCAACTGAACACAGCGCATTAGCAACGAAAGATTCAAGGAAAGGTGGAGGCTTACTTATCGAACCAACTCGAAGACTCTTGTAAGGCTTTTTATTGCACCCAGGGATCAAAGGACTTACTGATGGGGGAACTGAACCATGCGAAGCCGACATCATCCAGAACATCCATCAAACCAAATCCGACGCCGATAATCTTGACCATGTCTCTGAGACCTGCGAAAATCTCTGCACACTCCAACACAATGATTACAATCACAAGCAGTTTCCGCCATCCTTGGTCTTTGGGAAAGACTGAGAAATATATATCTAGCCATGGACGTGTCTTTTGAGGGGAATACAAAGAATAAGAGCATGCACAGACTTGAACGAGGAAGGTTGTGAATAACGCCCAGTTTAAAATGGTGCCCAGAAACTGCAGTGATGATCAGCATGGCTATGTGGGTGGAATGAAACCTTTGACTATGGGAAGGGTTAATTCTGCCACGGACGTCATCGCAGGAGGCACTTTAGGCGGGCTTTCACGGTAGGGGGACTGCCCTCTAACTTAGCGGTTTTGATATATCATGGCTTTCCGATGATTAGAGGTCGGTGATATATCAGTCCCCCACACTAAGGTGCACCACTGTTGTCATTTGCGCCACATTCATCCTCGTTCCGTGTCCCCGATTCGCGCGACAAGCCTACTAGAACAGCTCATATGGTCAGGATAACCAGTTAACTGCTTGGTCCTGTCGAAGGGCTCAATGTGTTATCTGTGGCAACTCTATATATGTAAACCCCACAGGATAACCGGTTAACTATTCGGCTCTGCCGACGGGCGTAATGTGTTATCTTGTGGACCTTGCCGTACATAAAAAAGGGTGCCCAATGAGTGGATTGAACTTGAGGCCTTTAGCTGTTGGGGGCAGCAGGGGCCAGTGGGGGGCATTACCTTTACACCATGAGAGCTATAACAGGGCAGTTGTCTGTCTCAACTAGGGTAAGCCTAGGCTTAGCCCACCTGGGGCTGCTTATACCCACCTATAGAGCAGGGAAGCTGCCCTAGGTCTTTGAAAACAGTTTGTCACTATTTCTTATGTGTTTTGGAGTGTTTCAAAACCCTAAACAACCCTAACCCCCAACCAAAATAAATAAATATACCTAGGACCAAGGCACTGACCTCTACCCTACCCTCTAACCTGAACATAAATAGTGACAAACAGGTTTCAAAGACTTAGGGCAGCTCCCCTGCCCTAGAGGTGAGTATAAGCAGCCCCAGGTAGGCTAAGCCTAGGCTTACCCTAGTTGAGACAGACAACTACCCTGTTATAGCTCTCATGGTGTAAAGGTAATGGCCCCTGCTGACCCCTGCCGCCCTAACAGCTAAGGGCCTCAAGTTCAGTCCACTCATTGGGCAACTTTTTTTTATGTACGGCAAGGTCCACAAGATAACACATTACGCCCGTCGGCAGAGCCGAACAGTTAACCGGTTATCCCGTGGGGTTTCCATATATAGAGTTGCCACAGATAATGCATTGAGCCCTTCGACAGGGCCAAGCAGTTAACCAGTTATCCTGACCATATGAGCTGTTCTAGTAGGCTTGTCGCGCGAATCGGGGACACGGAACGAGGATGAATGTGGCGCAAATGACGACAGTGGTGCACCTTAGTGTGGGGGACTGATATATCACCGACCTCTAATCATCGGAAAGCCATGATATATCAAAACCGCTAAGTTAGAGGGCAGTCTGATATATCATGGTCCACTGAGCTTTTGGGCTGTCAATGAATAAATTTGTACTTGCTCCATGGCGGCGAGGAACATCCGCATGTTGATGGCATCGACAAAGATCTTCCTGACGTCACGATCAAACATGATCAAATGTCGTCGCCGTCGCCGGCGACGATGAGGACGAAATGTACTTCAAAATAACCAAAAAATCATGAAAAAATTATAGTATATGGAGTGTGTAGGTAGAATACATACAGGATGGTAAGCAGGTACAATAAGGATATTCCAGGACATAAAATGCGGTTTTGAGCGGAATTGCGCCGCATTATACATTTGCCCCGCCAGAACGAATGCTGCAGTGATGGAGCAGGCTGTAGGCTGTGGTTGACCTGTTCACGAGACTGTAGGTAAGCACAGTACTGCCCGTGCATCCGGGCGTCGTAGGTGGCACACCAGATTCCAGCACCACGCTATCCCCCTCGGGCATTCGTACGCGCGATTCCAGCTGCACATCCTTCGTAGTCCCCAGTTCTCTCCCTTCCCCACCATCGCTGAGGGAGGGCTGCAGGTGAGGGTGGTGACGCCATTCCAGTGTTCGCGCGTCGCTCCGCATCTCCCCCTCCGCTGGCGCTGCTTTCCACGCCCATCCGGCTGTGCCACACCTGCCGCGCGCACCCCGAGTAGTCACCACCGCATCCATGTACGCCACACCTCGCGCATCTCTGCCATCGCGCCGAGCTGCGGGGATTGCGGGGATGCAGGGCAGTGTTGGCACTGCCATTTCTGTGCTGGCGCCACACCTCCATGCCCTACCACAAAAACACAGTACCCCAGTGGTGAATCCGGAGAGCAGCCGCTCCCCTGCGCTGCTCGTGGCACCGATCCGGCGCTGCCACATTCGCCAGCGCGTCGGGGGTGACACTTGTTTGCACTGCGCACCCACCAGCAGTGGCGCAGTAGTGGAGGCACCACAGCAGACCGCTGCCCCAGGTGCACAGCGCCCTCAATGGTGCACTCGTGGCCTCATGGGTCCCACCCACGCCGCAACGGCAGACAACAGTAGTGCACCAGCAGCACCGACTAGTGACGGTTTCTAGCAGTGTACCGCAGGCGTGTAGACAACTTGCCCAAAGGCATGAGGGGGAGATGCACCGTATCGGGTGGGGAGCAGTAGCGCGGCGAGTTGGTCGGGAATATATGCTGCGAACGAGGAATAAGCGGAAAGTCAGCATCAAACAATGCTTCTAGCTACTTTGGATGCACCTGGGGTCCCAAGTTCCCCAAATTTTGCACCCTCTTCAGGGTCTTATGATGATACAACGCCCAAGATAATTCGGTGTGCAAATGGCCATATTCCAGGGGCTACGGTCCCCATCAAGTGCACAGAGGTTGTAGGTGAGTTGCTTTGAGGGCTTCCAAGAGATCCTGACGAGATTTGATCATGCCAGAGGAACTACCGGAAGACGGCCGCAAGAGATCGCATGGTGGGTGAAATGGTGTGTAGCGAATCATCGGTGGGGTGAAAATGCTTAAAACGAGAGCCCTGGATGCCCGCCGTGCTTTAGAACAGAATGAGTGCCGAGCCGTACGACGAGGAGACCAGGAAAGAGCTCTGGACGGGAGGAAGTCGTGGTGGAAGCCAAGAGATGTAACACTTGTCACACCGGGTAACGCTGCCGAAACGCCCGGACGGGCGCTTGATGGGCACTTGACGTGGGCGCTCACAGAAAGTTCGGCTTCGGTAATTTGCGCCCCGCACTTGCGAGGAATTCTGAGGAGACAGAATTTTTCAAAACCGTTAGCCATATCTGCGGAGGCTAGTCGACTGGACTTTTAGTGGATTTACACGATAATAACCACAAAAACATTGGATGTAGGGCCAAATTGGCACGCGCACACAAAGAAAGCGTTGAAAATGACCAACTTTTTGGGATACTCGACATCTGAGGGCATATACAAAGTCCAGGAGCCCCTCCGATTCAGAAAATGTCAAAACTTACGCTGGTTGAAAACATGACAATAAAAATAAAGTCGCAAATGGGACAGGGTAAAGGTTGCACTAAGATGTGGGCTGCTTCACCGTCACTTTTATGTAACTTCTTGAATTGCCTCAATTTTTTCGAACCAACTTTTTTTTTTCGCAATAATTCAACATTCTACACATTATCTATGATATTAGACCCCAAATATATGGCCAGGTAAGCACTCACCGAGGGGTTTTGGTGTTCAACGTGTATTAGACGCCCGTTAAGCGCCCGTCGGAATCGTGCCTCCGAAGAGCCGAAACGCCCGAAATGCCTATATTTCACCGCTTCCTCTGCATTCCAAACACTTGTTGAGACACGGAAGAAGTCAAAGGTAATATATAATCATTCTTGAACATAGAAAGTGATAGTACACCGTGCTTTCATTAAAGCTCATACTATTTACAAGTGTACATATTCTTCCGGTTGTCTTTTCATCCGCACGGAATAGATGGAGGGGGCGGGGCATGCAGCAGGAGGAAAAGTAGAAAAGATGACATCAGACACGGCTAAGGAAAGGGTGCAGTAGGCGGGGAAAATACAAAGACGGCCGGCCCAAGAAGGGTGCAAGCGCGAGGAGGACCGTAAAACGAGCAGAGAACAAGTGTGCGGGCAGCGGGGATCGAGTGCGGGGATGATGGGGATCGAGCGTGCGGACAACAGAGAGCGAGCACCTGGGCGGCAGGCATTGAGCATGCATGGGGTGTGGGATCAGGTGGCGGGCGGCAGGCAGCGCGGGGAGCGGGATCGAATGCGCGTGGCCAACAGAGAGCGAGCGCATGGGTGGCAGGCATTGTCCGCGCATGGGATGTGGGATCAGGCGGCGGGCGGCAGGCAGCATGGGGGGCGGGGATCGAGTACCTGTGGAATGTGCAATGAACGGGCAGGCGGCAGAGATCAAGGGCGCAGACGGCGGACGCGAACATGCAGGGGAGGGGGTAAGTTGACCAGAGCGGGACAAAGCCAGCCGGTGTTGGGGGTATGCTGATTATGGAGCACTGGGCAGCAGTGTTGTCAGCACGTGAGTGCGGTGGCCGTAGCAGGCAGGACGCAAGCGTGCGAAGAGTACGGAAAAACACGTGCATCGAAGCAGA
Source organism: Mycena olivaceomarginata (assembly GCA_029378375.1). Classification (NCBI taxonomy): domain Eukaryota; kingdom Fungi; phylum Basidiomycota; class Agaricomycetes; order Agaricales; family Mycenaceae; genus Mycena; species Mycena olivaceomarginata. The sequence continues at coordinate 244,401 of JARKIC010000226.1, read as the reverse complement.
AAGCAGTCGCGCAATAAGCGGCATGCAATGAACAAAATTTGCGGGTGCAGGGGTGATCCAGAATGCTGGGGTGCCGGGGAGCCAGTAAGCACGCAGCTGGCGCGGGAGCGGTATGAGACGCATGGGAGGCCAATTGAGGATAGCCTGGCCACTCAATGAGACCAATTCAGACAGAAAGGAGGTCGGTGGAGGCCAGTACACAATGAAGGGGTGTGGAAGCCGCGATGGCCAATTGCGCGGCCCTCAGGTAGATTAGAAAGCCACCAAGGGGTGAGGGTCAAGGTGGGATATGGAGGAGACTTGAGGTGGAGTTTCGAGGTAGCTGGAGCCCAGGAGCTGATTTTATTCGCAATGTGGTCCGGGGGAAGGGTGCCAGCGCAGCGCCAATGCTGCAGTATCGAGAGCCAATAGACGCCGGAAACTCGAGATAATGGTGGAACCAAGGAAGGAGAACATGCTAGCGAAGGTTAAGAGCAAACAGGAGGGCCAGAGGCGAAAGGGAGCCCGTGCGGTGGAGGGCGGAAGCAAGGTGCAAATGGTGATGGGAACGAAATGATCGCCCCGTTTGGAGTGGCTGTGGAGCGCCATCAATTGAGGCGGGGTGGCGGGGCCAACGGTGGGCGCCCAAATCCGGGGCGGAGCATGCGCGCAGGCGGGAATAAAGCTGAGCTGATATATCAGACTCACCTCTAATCAGAGGTGTTGATATATCATGACTCTCCGAAGATCAGAGGTTCCATCTCTCTCTTTATAAAATTGAGCCTGTCCGAAGCCTTTAAACTCCGCTCTGGGAGTCTGGGACGTATGGGCCCGAAAATCTGGAGGCGCCCGTCAATTAGCGCCCTCGGTGGACTACTAACTGTCCGAAGCCTTTAAACCCCGCTCTGGGAGTCTGGGACATATGGGCCCGAAACTCTGGAGGCGCCCGTCAATTAGCGCACTCGGTGGACTACTAACTGTCCGAAGCCTTTAAACTCCGCTCTGGGAGTCTGGGACATATGGGCCCGAAACTCTGGAGGCGCCCATCAATTAGCGCACTCGGTGGACTACTAACTGTCCGAAGCCTTTGAACTCCGCTCTGGGAGTCTGAGACATATGGGCCCGAAACTCTGGAGGCACTGGTCAATTAGCGCACTCGGTGGACTACTAGCTGACCGGTATCTTAGCGCTCAAAGGTACTAATTTCTCGCCATCTACCGTTTCTTTAACGAAATGACGAGGTTTTGTGAGTGTATGTTTGTTCTATCTCCTTTGGTCTATCCCCATTTTGTCTCCTCTCAACCACGACCTACCACGACTCACAAACAGCGAAGCAGTGCACGTACATGTTGACTCCTTACTCCATATAGTTTATCCTCTTTTGCTTTCCTCTGCTCGTCCTTTTGGTCTAAATCCACCCGTCCTGAACCTTCTGTTATTCCCAACACAGCCTTTGGATTTCCGACGAACCAGCTGACTTGTTTCTCGCAGGCCGCAGCGGATCGCAGTTGCTGCTGTGAAGTTATACATCTTGCCGTGAGGCCACGTACTACCTCCGGCAAAACTCTTTCAATATAAATGCACCCCTCTTCTCATTCAGTGGACTGCTATCCTTTTGGCCATGGGCCACTCTGCCCCCCTCAATATCAATCCTGGATCTCTCCGCTGTTCAGTCCACCGTCAAGTACCCGGACTCAGGCTATCTGCTGCGCTATTGCCTGAATATCTCCATTCTGACGGGGGTGTTTTCTCCGACCATCCGTGCTACTGTTCCATCTGAATTCCGGGATTGTGTGATGTGATTGTTCTTAGAACCTCTCGTTATTGCTCTTTTCTCTCCTAAGCTATGGTTATCAACTATTAATTGATTCTGTTCACGCACTCGGGGCCGTGCATCCTGCCTCCGGGTCAACCACCACTTGAAACATCTTGATGCAATGCTCCCCACATTCCTGAGGTAAATAAAGCTCCTGTCCATCTCGAAAATTCCGTAGCGGCGCCTTTTTCTCGGCGGAACTAACCAGCGGCACTAGATCAAAGCCTACTTCTCTTCCCGTGTCTTTTTCTAAGCCCTTGCACGGCCATAATTCGACCTGCAACAAATTTAGTTGCTCAAATATTATTTTTTTTCGCTCCCGCATCCCGGAGCGAAGTGGAGGCTCATCTTGTGAACTGTGAGGAAGTGGATGCGAGGCCGCGAAGCGGCCGAGCAGCCGCTTGTGATATATCAAATCCCCATATACGGCTGAGCGGTGCGAGGGATAGCACTTCTCATGAGCTGCATCTTGAAGGCTTTGTTCTGTGTCCTAGTATTTTTGCACCCACCCGCGCTCAGCGCAACAACTGCGATCTTCTCCCGCTTCGATCTCCATTTACTCCAATCGCTGTCGCTTTCCCCATCACCATCGTTCCCATGTTGTTCTCATGTTCATTCTAAACCCGCCCTCCATCCCCATCTCCTAGTCACTCGGCGCGGTTGACTCACAGTTCCCCAGCCAAGCGCCTGAATCATGAAACAAGAGAGGCAAATGCTTACCCCCTGGACGGCAGATAAAATGATGGCAATTTGCAGTTGTTTTGGATTGCTCTGGATATCAGAAGCCAAGTCAGTCAAGATCGTTGAGAGCATACGTTTATAGGCCATCGACGTTCTCCCGCTAACCCGAGTAAAGCGGCGGGAGGTCGTCAATTCGGGAGATCGCCTGAATCATGAAACAAGAGAGGCAAATGCATACCCCCTGGACGGCAGATAAAATGATGGCAATTTGCAGTTGTTTTGGATTGCTCTGGATATCAGAAGCCAAGTCAGTCAAGATCGTCGAGAGCATACGTTTATAGGCCATCGACGTTCTCCCGCTAACCCGAGTAAAACGGCGGGAGGTCGTCAATTCGGGAGATTGTCAATTCGAGAGATCGTCAATGCGGGGATCATCAATTTGGGAGATCGTCCATTGGAAGCTTGTTGTTGAAGCATGCAACGCACATGTGATCTTCTTTCTGATAGAATGGGAAATGGTATACCCGGCGACCCCCCGAGGGGTGCACTGGTAGACTGGTTCTAAAATAAATAAATAAAAAACCTAAGAATATACCGTTTATAAACTGTTTTAAACGGTTTAAAAACGCTTTCAAACCGTTTCCGTTTAGTTTACAGATTTTTATAAACGAAAACTAAATAGTTAGAGCCTTACCGTGCACACGTAAGTAACTAATGGTACATGTGCCTGGTGTATTTTTTGACCTCCAAAGAACTGCAGTGCAGCACGGACAGATAGAGACGATACTTCGAGTTCCCACAGTGACGAAGAGGAGTAATCTGGACATGTGGATGCACAGTGGAGGTGAGGTCTCACCTGGCTTCGCGATGTGTGGACTTGCAGCTGACTTTGATCCCCTGCGGCAGGCTGCTAAACATATATGGTAACTTAATCGCACCAGTCATGACTGGTGGCGTTTGAAAACGATGAGTATCTCCGAGCAGTGAGCACCTCTGTTGTAGTTATTTTCGCTTCTCGTGTCGAACTCAGGTCTGGGCAGATCGGGGCAGCCGAAATCACTGCGGATGATGGATTTCTGTCCGAAAAGTGCCTCGGGGAACGCTTGACTCAACACGGATGGATAATCCTTCCCCCGCTGATTTCCGCTTCCGTCTTTTGGATTGCGTTGTCTCCGCTCGGAACGGTCTATGAATCGCAATCAATCACAGGTCGCAATCGTCGTGGATCTTATATGTGCTGTGGAGCTAAAATTGTTTGCGATCATTGTTCGATGCGTGAGTGCATCGTGCAATGCCCATGCATCGCCCGCAATAGCACAAGCCCTCGAATATGCATACCCCTCACTTATATTTCCCACTGTCTTGGTGCACAGCGATGCGTCAATGTATGGAACGACTTTGATCCGCTAGTAGATATGCGCCCGACGGGATTGCGATATCTCCGGCGCGAAGCCGTTGCGAAGTAAGTCGCTTGACGTTGGTCAAATTTAGGCAGAGTATTGTTACTAATTTCGCCCCATGCGGCAATGTTTCGCATGGATATCCCTGGTGAGCAGACGCAGTTGTACAAGGCCGTTGTTTATAAGGCCAGACCAGTGCGGTCACTTTCTGGCTAGCACAAAAAAATCCATCCCCTCGCAATGCTTCTTAATTTCCCGAAATTCGGGCTTTTCTGGTTGAAACCCAAATCCTCAGTGGCGCATGGAATGGCTCCCCGACACATCCCGAAGCTGACATCGTCCGCGGGCACCTTTGAACAGATTCGAGCATGCTGGGAACTTTGCCGTCTGCATAATAATATCGGTTTTTGGGTTGTTTGGTTACCAACAGGTAATCCTTCCACATGGGTGGTTCTACTGTACTGAAGTTGCCAAGCTTGGTCAATTGCGATGGTTTATAATGCGAAGCCCGAAATTTCTTGGATGCAAGCCCTCCGGAGAGCCGTGGAGTATGTTCCGCTTTGCTTTGGAATCAAGTCCCTGGTACACTGCTGCTTCTTATCCATACAATCTTGAACTGAAAACACCGGGACACAGATTATGACCATAGACGATTTGCTGGATTACGATATCGATGCCCTCGTTGAGCGGACAAAATCCCGTGCAATTCCACGGGGTGCCATCTCAGTCAAACGCGCTTGGATGTTTTTTTACGTGCAAGTCATCATCGGAATTTACTGTGCCCAGGCCTACCTCAGACCATCAGCGCAAGTACGCGTCCGTTGTGTTCACACTATCCCTGAAAATTTTGCAGTTTCTATGTCTCCGCGGCTGTCTACCCGCTATATATCATCTATCCGACGTGCAAGGTTAGACCCCTGTGAGGCGCACATCCTTACGCTAACCTCTACTCCATCGATTCAGCGCTGGACAAATCTCGCTCCAATTCCTCTGGTATTTTTACTATAATCTGTGCGCTTGGTGAACCACTTAAGTTAGGACTAGGGTCTCATGTTCAAAATCGGAGTGTTCATGGGATGGGCGGATCTCAGTCCAGACGGTTCAATTGCTTGGCAAATTTTGGGGCCTGTGTATTTTGGTGCCTGCTTTTGGACCCTAGCCTATGAGACCGTGTACCAACATCAGGTCCGTGAATCTGATTGTTTCGCAGTGACCAACCATCTGACTCCTGTGCAGGATAAACAAGATGACATGAAGCTTGGGCTGTATTCCCCGGCCCTTCTTTTGGCCGAGAACACAATCCCGTTCTGCACCATGTTCTCAGTTTTATTCATATCGATGGTTTGTTATGGAGGGACTCAAAATGGTCACGGGCTCCCATTCTGGATTGCCATGATGGTCGCCGGGGCCTTGCTAATCACTCGATTGTGGAACACGAATATCGATCATCCGGAAGACTGTAAAAGACTGTTCATTGGAACTCCTTTCGTAGGGCAGATCATTTTGATTGGTCTTATTTCGGACTCTGTTTGCACCCGCGTCCTGGCCGGAATACCGCTGTGATTGTGTCCATTGTTACCTCTTAGTTGTGTCATATTTGGTCTGGTCGCGGTATTTATAGTATTTATGACTGCCGTTACTGTGGAACTTTTGCTGAGGAATGCGAGAGGACAAGGGGTGGCGACGTCGCCGGATGAAGAAGAAAAAGATGGGTGACATGCAAGTGACAGATGGATCGCATGTGTCTGCATTCCTCCAAGTGTAAACACATGCCAACAAAGGAAAAGATCTTGGAATGTTTCACTATTTCCTCCCGAATACTTAATCACGAGTATCCGTCGGATCAACTTTGCCAGTAAGGTAAATAAGAGGGACGGAAAAACAGCTCCCATCCCTGACTTCGTCTTGCATTGTGCTGCCACCAACGATCGACGGAAATGTCGCAAGTGCAATCGGTATCTCTTCATTGGCATCAAGAAATGGGTGTCCTGACTTCTTGTAGAACATACTCTTCGATGGAAGAGCTGCCAGGTGTAAACTGAAAATCCTCATAATAGGGGGCGGGATTGCCGGGATGGCGGCAGCGTTTTCTCTCGGGAAAGCGGGGCACCGTATCACTGTCATCGAGGCAGTGCCCACCGTCGTCGAGGTCGGGGCCGGGATCCAGATCGGACCTAGTGAGCTCCGATTCTAATTCTGCACCACGTGTTTGAAATCGAGAACAGATATGTCGCGACTTCTGATGCGGTGGGGACTCGCCGACCAGCTGAATCAGCATGGGGTCAAACCACTCTCAGTGTCGTTCCGCCGATGTAAGCAACTTAACTCGTGTACTGTATTTCATTATGAACCCATTACTCAGACTGCACCGGTGAACGAGTTGGGTTCTCATTATTTGGGGATACAATGGAGTTCGAGCACGGAGCACCATATTATCATCTCCATGTCCGCTGCCCAGGTCTCTGTTTGGTGGATATGTGTACTGACCGTTAGTAGCGTGCGGATCTCCACCGCATATTGGCCGAAATTGCCACACCTTACATGAATCTCCGCCTAGGAAGTAAAATTGTATCAGTTGATCCCAAAGGAGTCTCTGTCACCCTTGCATCTGGGGAAATGATTTCTGGGGACCTCATCCTCGGTGCAGATGGTGTGAAGGCAGGTCAATACAGCCCCAATTTTACCTCGAACTTCATTGCTCCGTGTTCCAGAGCACGATCCGTAGGAACATTTTCGCGGGTCCGAGTCTGGACGACAGCCTCCCTACCGGAGATGCTGTATATCGGGCGATAGTACCAACGGCCGAAATGATGAAAGACCCTCTCTTGGAGCCATTGGTATCCATGCCTGAGGTATCTTGCTGGATGGGGCCTGGTAAACATGTTGTTGGTTATTGCATTGTGCGTCACCCGTGTGTCTTTGGGCGGCTCAGCTAACGTTGGCTTGCAGCGGGCGAAAAAAGAGTACAATCTGGTTCTGATCTGTCCAGACAATTTCAATTCACCGGATTCGGAATCCTGGACGGCGAGAGGCAATCCCAACGAGATGAGGGCCTTATTTCAGGGATGGGAGCCGCGGTTGCGTAGTTTCACCATGACAAGGTCAAGGCTGATGATGAGCACAGAATTGAAAAATTACTCAAGCTCGTCAGAACAACAACGACTGGGCCGCTGGTGATCAGAAAACCTCTGGTCACCTGGCTCTCTTCCACAAAAAGAGTAGCACTCATTGGTGATGCGTGCCATCCGATGCTTGTACGCTGCACATTTACGACAGGAATGTTCAATTAATCACCAAATCTTCCAGCCTTATCGCGCTCAGGGATCAGCCATGGCGGTGAGTGAATGATAACCCTATATGACATCTCTATAAACACTTTGTTTGAACCAGCTCGAAGACGCGGCCGTTCTCGGGAATCTTTTTTCTCGAATATCAGACAAGAGCCAAATCCCTCAACTTCTCGATGCTTATGAAGAAATTCGTATTCAGCGAACAAGATCTACACAGGAAGCATCGTGGTCTAACCGTACAATATTCCATTTGCCCGACGGTCCCGCTCAAGAGGCTCGCGACAACTCTATGCGGTCGGCAATGGGTGAGATACTCAATGGGGGCCACTCGGGCAACAATGGCCATCGGGGAAACGCCAACATGTGGGCGGATAGGGAAAAGAACTTTGAACAGTTCAGTTATGATCCCGACGAGGCAGTGAATCAGTGGTGGCGGGGGGAGAAATCAGTTTCCTTGCATAGACAGTTCGCAAAGATGTAGTCACCAGCCATGCGGAACATATGTCAGGTGCAGTGCAATAGACTACCGGAAAAGTATTTACAATCGAATTCATGGTTGGAACCAGACCGTCTTTGGAGATGGAACAGCAATTGATATTTTGAGCATTAGCTTCTAGATCATTGGGCTTGCGAAACCCAGAAATGTCCGGGCGGAGATTTGTTTTCAGAATTTGTCAGCCACGGGACAGGTGCCAGGGATGCGTCTTGACATTTGTTCTTGGCCAATAACCGAGCGCCAATCCAAATGCCATTGAGAGGAAAAGATCAGGGGTGGCCACCGCTTGATATCGGCACCTCATATCTAACCCGGAACCCTCAGCACCCGATTTTTTAAATTGCTTCTGTCTGTCTGTCTGTCTGTCCGTCTGTCCATCTGTCCGAAGCCTTCCAATCTCCGCCCATCTCTGCTGATGCCGTATTACCGTGGCAAACTGGCCGCCCAGTTTCGGAGTCTCTTTCCCGCCGACACAAGACCACGGCATTAGCGGCATTTGACGCCACCCTTCTAACCAACTTTGCCCTTGACAGATGGCTTGCACCACCCTGTAACAAAGGTTGCCGCGGAAAACAAGTAGGAGTTGCCCACCACTTTATTCAGTTGCAAAAGAAAATAGGGGAATGGGAGGCCGCGAAGTGGCCGACCAGTCCCTTGTCATATTTGGAGATAGAACGTTAAGAGTTTTAACATTCCGAAATGTAGGGGCGGGCGGTTGTCTTAGGACTCATCGGCCACGAGATCAGTGCCAGCTACAAATAGATGGAATATCCCCTTCGCGGTGAACAAGTTGCTCCCATAGTTCCTCGGCGAGCGGGAGATAAACAATGATGCGTGTTGAACCCCGGCCCTGTGAAAGGCTGCTCCGAAACGAGATACACGTTCCTGACTGTCTTGACATTTGTTACTGGCCAAGAATCGAGGGCCAATCTCGATGGCATTGAGAGGAGTGGCCACCGCTTGATCTCAGCGCCTCCATTCTAACTTGGAACGCTGATCATACTTATGTGGAGATAGAACAACAATTAAGAGATTTAACATTAGCTTCCGGCTTGCGAGACTCCCGAAATGTACGGGCGGCCACTTGTTTTTGGGCCCATCAGCCACCGGACCGGTGCCAGCTACAAATAGATGAAAGATCCCGCTTGCGGTGAACAAGTTGCTTCCATAATTCATCAGCCAGGGGGAGATGAACATGATGCGTTTTAAACCTCACCCCTGTGAGAACCAAGATGCTAGAATGCAAACATGTGCCCCCTCCTTGATGCTGGTGCCCTGCGAGGGTGATTTCTGACGCAAAATAGAAGGCGCGAACATGGTCAGATTGCTCACCCATAGTTGTACCCACATATATATGTACTCTGCCCTGGCAGGGGGGTACATAGATATATATCCAATGGTTGACAGCACAGCCAATGACCCCAATATAGATATGTACCATATATATATGTGTGTGCCCGCTGTAAAAAGAAAGGTGGCTTCAGGGGTCGAACCAAAAGCCTTAAAATGATCTTACCATCTATGATAAGCAATCATGATTACCACTGGACCACTACAGCTATACTAACAAATAGTACCAAGAGGCTAGGTTCATCAAGAAAACACATAATAAGCCTTGCAATCACCCTGTATGGCCCACATAGGGCCTGGTTAGGGGTTAAGGTGGTTAGGGTTCGGGTTAGAGGTTCGGGTTAGAGGTTAGTGCCTTGTTCGCAGGTATATTTAGTTTATTTGGTTAAGGGTTAGGGTTGGTTAGGGTTTTGCAACACTCTAAAACACATAATAAACAGTGATAAACACTTTTCGAAGACCTAGGGCAGCTTGCCTGCCCTAGGTGTGGGTATAAGCAGTCCCAGGTAGGGTAAGGCTAGCCTTACCCTAGCTGGGTAACAAAGTCTCACACATATGGTCCCTTTGGTCTAGTGGTTATAGGCTCTGGTTTATTAATGATTACTGAGAGGTCTGTCGTTCAATCCTCCTTTTGGCCCAATAAACCTTCTTTTAGCCCAATATTCTTAGCCCTACATATATATATATGTGGCGGCTGGCAGGCCTACCAACAATAGGATATATATCTATGTACCCCCCTGCCACGGCAGGGTACATTGATATAAAGGTACAGCTACACCTCTTTCAACCTATGGGGAGCAGCGTAATTGACTACGCGATGGTCTCTAACTTGCACTTGTCGGAAATGGTCGAGCCGTGTTTCGTGGTGAACGATTTTGGGCACGCGTGGTCGGACCACGCCGCTATCTCACTGTTTGCTCCCATCGACACGGAGACTATTCCCGTGGGGGATGGCTCATTGCTGCTGGATTGGCTGCCTTGTTCTCCCCCGCCCTCCGCTCTTGATAACATGGTGGTGGAAGCTCTCGCGGCAGCACGGACACAGGAGGAGGAAAATTCTACTATATATTATAATCCCCCGGACACAGAAGGTTCCAAACAGAAACTCTGACATCATACCTCGGGCAGACTCGGACACAGGACGAGCTGTATCCCCGGCTTGATACCGGCATGCTCCAAACACGACCACCTTCAAGCTCAACCAACCAGATGTAGCTCATGCCAAGCTCATGCGTGCTACAAGTATCCCTGTCTCCGAGCTCTCTCACTTACAGGTAGATCACTTCAACAAAATGTCAAGCAACTTTCACATAAATTGTAGGACATCGAGTTGAACTTGGGGGCAACGATCCGGGTCACCAACCACTATGTACTTTTTGCTTATACTATGAAATGGACTCCGTGAAAGAGTAATAATAAATGTGAACAGATAGGAGGAATTATTATTAACGAGGCACGGAAGCAAGATGAGCCCCAACATGACAAGACAATCTGTCAAACAACATGAGCCATTTACGGGAATGTGAATGTGCCTGAGCCACGAACAAGATACGAGGTATGTATTGCTGAAGTGTCTGTCGCCCAGAGACTGCTGACAAGACGATATGGTGACTGGTCGGACGAGACAAGGCCCACCGAGACCGAACCCCACAGAATAAAAGTTTGTGGTGGTGAATCAAGATGAGAACCGACACGACAACCAAGACACAGCTGGAAGGTTCACGGGACAAGAAACTGCCATACACTAGACCCGGGGCAGTGAGACAACGTGTTGACGAGATGAGACAAGATACTGCACCCGCAAAGCGAAATGAGAGCCACAACAACAAAAGGAGCTGCTGACGAGACACGGCTGCGAGGTTGGTGAGAGTCTGAGACGAGATGAGGGGGCAGTGGGTCTAAATGACTTCTTTTTGTAAATACGGACTTTGCAGAAAGAACATTTGTGCTAGCACAATGACCCGTGAATTTTATTCACGGGTAACACCTAGTGTGATATATTATGGTCCTATTCTGGCTGCTACACGTCTGATCTCTGTCTACTTGGCAACCTCGTGTGTCAGAGGAGGCAAGCCAAGCGCGCGCGCGGGTTGTGGGCTTTTCTGGGGCGAGAAGAGTGCCGGAAATGTCGCTGGTGCCATTCCAGGGGTGCAGTCAGATGCCCGGGCCTCTCTGTACGCAGTCACTCTCGCCATTATCTCGGCCCCGAAGCAGCGCACACTCACCGTGTACACCGTATCTCAATATGCAATCCGCTCGTTCTGCTATTGGGCTGGTGGGAATGCGACGCGGGGATGGCCCTGCAAACATGCCGATATTATTCGCGTTGGAGCAGAGTATCTTCGCGCGCGGTCTGCAGTCGTGTCATTCTGTTGGTTAGACGGCAAACAGGCAGAGCAAAACAAGCACCTGAGGGCTGCTCAGCAGCTGGCCCGGACGGCTGCGCATGCAAATCCACTTCCTCCAGAGCCACAGTTGCCGACGCTCCCACCCTTGCCTGCCCCAACGCCGGAGTCCACCTGGCTACCCGGTGTGAAGGTGTCCACTGCTCTCCCAGCCGAGAACCCTTCCAAGGCGGTTGCGATCCGTGTACGCGATAATGACCTGGGGCCGGATCGAGACTCCCATCGAGGCCGTGCTCGAGAACGTGAGCTACAGCGGGAGAACCTGCAGGCGCTGCTGAATGCCAACTCGGGGGCAGAATTCTGGAAATTGGTCCGTGGGTGGACAGATCCTAAGCCGCGCTCCGCTCTAGTGACTGCGGGACAGCTTTGCAACTTTTTTGAGGAGCGCTTGAGCCCGCCGAGCGTGCTACCTGAGCATTTCAATGTCGAGGAGCACAAGTGGAACTCGTTTATGGCGGGAAACATACCTGCCCAAACATTCGACCGCTCTCGCAATAAAATCTTCACCTGCCCTTTTACAATCGCGGACATCGAAATGATCAAAGTCAGAATCCGAAAGCATGAGGCAAAGAGTGCGACTGGGATTGACCGGGTGACATACCTTAAGATCCTCGAGATTCCCAATGATGTTCTCGTCAAGCTATTCCAGGCATGTCTCTCTGTGTTCAGCCTTGCGCGCTGTGTGTTGATCTTCCCCTGTTAAGGCCTGCGTTGACTATAAGGACGTGCCGAATGCATGGCTGGCGACCATCCTTGTGGGAATCCTGAAGCAAGGGAAACGCGCCACTGATCCAGATGGATACCGTCTAATCGGCCTGGAATGCTGCCTTCTCAAAGTTCTGACGCTACTCATTGACCAGCGCATTCTCGAATGGGTTCGTGAGAATGATGTGGTACCAAATACACAAAACGGGTTTTGCGAGGGGAAGAAAACCAACAACAACTCCTTCATCCTCCGCTGCGCGATCGAGAAAGCCTGGGCCGAAGGGAAGAGCCTGTACGTCGTCTTCATTGACTTGAAGAATGCCTTTCCCACGACGGACCTTCCTACCCTCTGGCTCAAACTCTATCGGGCGGGTGTTGCAGGGCCCCTATTTGACTGGCTGCGAATGCTGTACGCGCGGATGAAGTACGTCGTATGGCATGGCGGGAAACTATTCAGAAGCTTTTAAATCGGCAATTGGTGTTCTGACGGGAGACTCCGCGTCGCCGGGCCTCTGGAACATTTTTTTCGCCGACCTCTTCTTCCCTCCTGACCCCGATGACATTACCCTTGATGGAATCGCCGTCAGCCATGTCGAACAGGCCGATGATGTTGCCCTCTTCTCCACCACTGCTGCCGGTTGTCCAGCGTCGCGTTGACGCATTCTTTGCATGGTGCACAACCAACTTCATGGTGATTAGTGTTATCAAGACGCAATGGATGCTATTCGGCCCACTGCCGCGTACCCTGCCCATCATTTACGTTGGTCCCGCGCCCATCGAGCTAGTTGACAAATACAAATATGTCGGCATTTGGTTTACCTCCACCAGCCGTCTCATCTTCTCACGGCACTACTCTGTTAAGGCGTCAAAGCTCGCAGCGTGTCGTACGCGACCTTCTCTGTCGACTCGTTTGTCGGTGTGTTACCTCCCCGCGAAGGCCTCATGCTGTACAAGGCTCGTGTGGACCCGCACTTGACCTCGGGCTGCGAGGTGGTGCTCGACGTAGACCGTTCCCTCTCACTCGCCCTCGAGACTCCCCAGATCCACTTTCTGCGTCATTTACTTGGGCTAAATAGGCGGTCAATGCTAGCCGTGCTTTTTACTGAAACTGGAATCATGCCAATTCGGTATCGTCGCGCGCTATTATCTCTGGGCTATGCAAAGGGCTTTGCTGAAATCCCACCTGAAGAACAAGACCTCCCCAGGGCGGCCTTCCGTGAGTCAGTGCGAATTGCGCGGCTTGGCCATTCTGGCTGGGTGTCTGATCTTCGCTGGGTTCTGGCGTCGCTTCCTGTGCCTGTTACGTTGGACGCTGCCGCTCTTCTCACAGCGGACGGCATAGACGGTATCATGAAGAAAGTCGTGGAAGCGTGTGATGGCGCTCTGCAGAGCGACATTGACTCGCTGGTCAAGACTCAATTCCTGAAGAACTGTCTAGAGCCCGACAACAATGGCATTCTGACGACGGTAGCTCGACGCTTCCGGGACTACCTCCGCCTGGTGAACGCACCACACAGGATTGTGTATACGCGGTTCCTGTTGTCGGATCATCGATTGGCGGTGGAGGCTTTGCGGCATGGCAACCGAGTTTGGCGGTTCGTCGAGAGAGAGCTGCGGTTGTGCCGTTTTTTGTCGTGCAGCTGTCGAGGACGAGTCTCATGCTCTCCTCGTATGCACGGGCCATCCGGCTCTCACTGGTCTTCGGGCCGACTTCCTTCACGACATGTATACTGTGGATCCCAACTGGCGCACGCAGGTGCAAGCGATGTCAGCGCACAACTTCCTGATGAGGATGGTGCGCTGCCGAGATGCTACAAAACAGCTCGCTCGCTTCGTATATGATGTGTTCACGGTTTTTGAGCAGGAGGAATTGTTGATCCCACGCACTCACTTTATTCGGGTGGTTGGCCAGTAGGCGTACTTGTATTTTTTCCAGTCAACTTAACATGTTCTTATCTTAATACTGTGAGACGTCCGTGCTGACTTGCTCCGTACTTTGCATTCCAACAGGTTATGTGGCATGGGGGAGGACCCTTGTGTGACTCCCGGCTGATTATGACCGGGTTTCTGTTGAGTGTGCTGCCCGTAGGTTTTCCTAGAAGGGCCAGGAGTTCGGAGTTGGTGTAGTACAGGGCTGTTCACAACGGTGGCGAGATAAGTGCATCCGTAGCGTAGATGTAGACGTCACATTTACGTAGTACGGCTACCTGTTGTTTCAATTTGGGACCGCACAGGCAATCCTCCTCCTCCTCGGCGATCGACGGCAGCAAAGGCGGCCATCCAGTTCCACACGCTCCGGCCCACGACTTTGCGATAAAATCCGCTTCTAACTCCAGCGGTGCCTATACGTGCACCAACGACCCAATCCGGTGCATTTCTCTGCCAAGTGTCCACTGGAAATACAAATGATCGGTGCTTACAAATCTCTCGCTCAGAGGACAGGATCTTCCGATCACTCACCTCTTGACGCAGCGCGCGGATAAGCCTGCAAAGGACAGCGGGGACGAAGGCAAAGGCAGGAAGCCTGAGACAGTTGTTGAAACCCCTCACAGTGGGCTCCAAAATGACGAACCAACCAACCGTGCAAGCGGAAGAAAGGAACAGTGTGTGCGAGGTGGAACAACAGACAGCTCAATAACTTGGGCCTATCCACAGCAACGACGTTACGACAAAGGCTGGGAGCGACAAAGGACGGAATCGGGAGCGAGACAATTGTGTTGAAAGGGCTGACGGGATACAGAATTATTATATAGTGAGTAAAATAAGAGTAAAAATGGAAAGGTACAATGTCGGAGACCATGATAGACACAAGGCAGTGTGAGGGCCTTAAAACCAAAAATTGATAAGGTGGTATGGCGGCGTACAGGGGGGGATGATAAGGCACAAGAGAGTGGTGGTGGCGCGACGTGATGTCGGGGATGCTTTTTACGGACGCAGCGGGATGAGAAGCGCATCAACGGTCAAGCCATCTATTCAAGCTACTGTCTACGGTGGTACCCGACCATGGTGAACTGAGAACAATGCGAGGCAGCAAGTCCCATACCTTCACCGTCAACACCCATCCCGCCGAAGCCTTGCATTGAATGTGTACGCTTGACCTGTTTATTACCCCCGTGTTCTGTCTAGCTCAAGTGAGGTTAATCTGCGATGACGTGCTAACCTGATTTTGTTTTGTTTCTCTGTGTTCGTCTAGTTCTACCGCAGCGTGTTGGTACGAAGATTCGAGGCCCGAATATTCGGCAATCCACAGCGACCGTGAGCTCGGCTAGAGGGACTCGGGGAGACCAGGGGCGACGATGTACATATGTAGTGCGTGTACATCAAGATACTGTCTGGCAACTGGCAACCGGCGTTCCTGACCCAAACCGTGTCGTGCAATACTACCTACCTACCTACCTGCACAATTTTGCTCACGCCCGTTCGATTCGGGTATGGGTCATTACATTACAGTTGAGAGTTTTTTTTCGCCACGCCCAATTTCAAACGTGTGAACGAAGCTTGAACTCGGTCAATTCGCCGTTCCCTTGATTTGGCCGGCCATGCCAACAGCCCGGAGTCCGGATCCCGGATGCCCTGCTACTCTTGCGAAGGAAAGCAAGTGACGGGAGTTGCTGTCGGGCGGGGGGCTGGGGGGCTGGGTGGGAAGATTGGGGGGCGGGGGAAGACTCTAAAGAATCAAACCTGCAACCACCAGCCGGCCTACCGTCCCACACACACATTGTCTACTATCTGCAAGAGAGAAGACCCGTGGTGCTGGGCACATCCGCCCTAATGTTCCCCAATTGCAGTTTGAAATTCGCTGGTCCTCGTTCGATTCAGGGTCGGGTCATTGTTGTGCTGCCAAATGTTTTCTTTTGGTTCGACCTCGACTTTGTGTCGGTTTTTTTTGATGCGACCTCGCTCAGCGTAAACGTCCATGTAGACTCCGAGTCTGATCAACACTTGTTCGGGCGGTTCTCACCGGTTGCTTGGCCATTCTTTATACCAGAAAACAGGGAAAGCTGGGTGAGGGAAGAGGGTGAAGAAACGCAAAAGCAAAGGTCATCGCAGGAGGAAGGAGGACTTGAAAATATGAGATGACCGACAAGACTAACCAAGGCAGACCAGGATGGATGGGCTATGTTCGCGTCACAACTCGAGCGGATCGAGTGATCGAGGTGTAGTGCGCGCGCCGGGCGCGTTTGTAGCTGAGATATGGCACCAGAGTCACCAGGACCATGCAAGTGTCGGGTCACATTGAGCAAAGGAGCAGGTGCAAGCGTTAACGCAGAGGTCCAGAAACCTGACCCAAAAGAAACGGAAGGCACATGCTCTCGCGTGCGCGAGGAGTAACTGGGAGTGAGATGAAATGAGATCTTCTAGACGCTGCCGCGGTGGGCCAAGCAACGGACCATACGAGTAGAGAGCGAGACCCCAATCGAACTGAGTAGCTTGTTAATTTGTTCACCCCGGGCCCCACTCCACATTAATCCCATCCCTTCGGCAGCGCGTCGCGTCGGTTATCTACGAATCGTCTCGCCTCAAAGAACCATCCTCAAAGCCACAGCGCCGATTACGCCCAGAAGCGAGACACTCGGAGCGTGGGCCAGGCTCGGGACCGGCGCGCTTCCACTCTAGCCTATATGCTGGCGTGGAGACCGCCGGAGTCGATACAGCGGGCGGAGGCCCAGAATCAGGCGCCGAGGACAGCGGGAAAGGTAGGTGAAGAAGCGAGGTCAGAAGCGGACGCGGGCGGCGTGGGCGCGCCCGCTGTGGAGGGTGCGTCGGCACTGCGGTAGGCATAGTGCGTCAGCGAGCGACATGACGCGCACAAGACCGACAACTCACGTAACACTCGGATCCTGCGCCACGCCCTACGGGCACGCACTGCTCTCACTCAAGAAGCTCTCGCTCGTGGAAAAGTGCGTGCAGAAGTCTGTGCCGCCTTCATACACGAACGTGGGGTCATCTTCGAAGGGAGCGCTGCTGGTCAAGGGGACACCGTTTTGTCAACGGTGGCGCATTGGATTTCCGCGCGGGCGGGGGGAGGGCGGCGGACAAGGAGGCGGACACGCAGAGCTAGGCAGACGAGGTCGTTAGAGCTTGAGGTGAAAGCAAGCAACTTGCAGAAAAACAGAGAACTCCGAGAAGAAAAGCAAGCAACAAAAATCGAGGTGAGGGACTGTGTTGATCTTGTACCACCACCATCCCTCGGCGGTGGGCAAACCTCACGGCCCCCCGCTGTGCGCACCACAGCGAGGGAAGCCACACGCTCCCTCCCGGATCCTCATCCGGCCCCCATGCAGCGGGGGAGCCAAAACTTTGGCAACGGGCGACATGCACCGTCACCTAAGGCTCATGCAGCAAGCGCCTCACAAGGGCAAAACGCAGTATACACTACTCGCGCAGCGTCAGCTTAACACAAGCTACGTATATATAATATAATTCTACTGCTCTAAAACACCCCGAGTATGATGAGCAAGTACCGGAGGGGGACGAGTCGCCGCAACGACGAGCACGATGCCACGTCGACTGCCACGAAAGCAAAGTCGCGTATCAAAATAAGACGTGGCCTCCACCCCTACTTCCACACTGGCGCGCTCCCCGAACATCGACGACAGCCCCCATAAGGTTGTGGCCCTCGCCAACGCCGAGAAACAACCACCAAAGCCAAGAACCGAAAAGGACCGAATCTCACCCACACATCGCAAAGGGAGCAGTCAGTCCTTCCCCCCCAACAACAGCACACGGGCAGAACCCCCTTCGGCCCAGTCCCTAACCCATCCGACTCGAGCCACAACCAACTAAGGAACGACCGGGGACGGGACAACTCGACCTCGCCAACCCCGAGTTCACGCCGTCCGGGCAGCCACGCCAGAACCGCCTGCCCCCTCTCAGTGGGAGCGACAGACGACGAGGAACCAGCACACGCCGGCCTCATAAACGAGGACGTAGAGATGTACTCCCAAGACGGCGGCCGCAACGACGGGGATGAGGGAGGCCCAAACCCGGACACCGACAGGTCTCAAGGCGAACCAGACCCGCAACGTCCCTCCGCCCCCCCCCCCCCCCCCCCCCCCAACGGGATGCACAGGACACGCAGAACGCGCAGAACGCGCCTGACGACAGCGCCCAGTTCGCCTTCGGCGACAAGAACCCAGGAGCCCAGCTCACGTCCTCCCCCCCCGACCGAGATGCCGACCGAGGCGCGCTTCCTCGCGCGCCAACCCACACACAAGGCTGAGAACCCCCACCGCAAGGCTCGCCCATACAAACAGACCCTCAGCGGCCCGGAGGACGCCGGGGCAGACATCTCCTTCCAAAGAAATGACGGGTCCTTCGACGCCCCCGTCATCAACTGCATGGTCGCCCTCGAGAACGTCGAGCCTGGCTTCGTCGCCACCCTCAGCGAAACACCCGAGGACTGGACGCTGGTGGCTTTCCACCTCGGGGGCACACAGATGTTCGAGGCCTGGGGCGCCGAAAATCTCGCCAAGGCCGTCAGCAACGTTTTGACCCGCGCACGCCTGGCCGACGAAGACGACATCGAGCTCTTCGTCCTCGCAGCAGCGAACAACAAACACTCCCCCAAGAGCTGCCCCTGTAGTACCATTATAATGTGCCCTGGATTTTCCAGCAGTGCACATTAATATGTGCACTTTGCATCTCCTGGCCTGGTGCACATTGTAATGTGCACCCTTCCCCTGCCATTCCCGGCATGCTACTGCCAGTTCCGGCATCAATGGCATGAGGTTTCCTTATTTGTACCTGCTTATACACCTTCTGCATTGGGCTACAGATTGATTGACAGCACCTGCCTGTCAATCAACACTATAACAACAATTGATGGAAAGTTCCCAGGCATGTACATCAACTTTGCCATCATTTATCGCCGGCTCTGGGAATTTATTTTGTGTTTTGCGCAATAACTAGGGGGTCTCTTGCAAAACTGTAAATACAGCCAAATAGCCCTCGGCCGGCTCTACAACTTTGATTTTGAGACCATTTTTAGCCAACTGCCTTTTTTGGTCACTACGCTTTGGCCCAAAAGGAAATTACAGTGTTTTCTGTCTCCCTAGCTCAATTCTTAACCATTTTGGATGATCTAACCACATAGACCTATAGATCTGTGGTCATCCAAGCCACCTGGGACACAGTAGAGCCTATTAGAGAACAATAATAGGGTGAAAATAGCGAAAATCCTTAAATTACATTCTGATCATGATATCTTGGGTATATACCCTTGTAAATGACTCATGGATACACAACATAGTTTCTTTGGGCTGCAAAGACATTCCTCAGATAGGTGATCAGATGCTAATAATTAAAACATCGCATTTTGGCTATACAAAGAAAATCTATTTTGACCTTACTATGCACTCCTCCATCATGTGAGGCCTTCCCAAACACATCATTTGGATGTTTCTCATGTATATGGAATAGAAAAGTAAGTAATGCACACCTGGAACGGGGAACACTCCATGGTACAGGGTGATCTTCTTGTGGGTGCTTGTTCACCATGTTCTGGATGCCACAGGGTCATAAACAATGTTCTGAAGACCATTTCCAGTCTAACTGAGCTACATAAACAGTTCTGAATCAAAAAGAGCGCCCATACAGTGAGGGAAACTCCAAGAGTGTCTATTGTCACCTTTTGCTCATTTCATGAATAGGGCACTATGGAGACCAGATAGGGCAAAATAAACACCACAGATGAAATCAGACAGTCAAAATACACCAGATTAGGCTTTATTTGAAGCATTTTGGTCAATTTTCGGCCAGATGGTGTTTTGAGCTAAGGTGAGCATATAGTGTGAAAACTTGCTCTTGAACCTATATGCTCGGAAGCAGCATTCAAACCAAAACCTAACCAAATCACTTGAGGTAAAGAATAATCTGGTGTATTTTGACTGTCTGATTCCATTTCTGATGTTTATTCTGCACTATCTGGCCTACATAATGCACTATTCATGAAACAAGCAAAAAGTGTCAAATCACACTGTTGAAGTTTACTATCAAATATTGTGACAATTTCTGGCCCAAAACCGTTCTTAAGGCTCATTTAGACTAGTATTAAGTGTTTTAACAGTAGGCTTGGCCCTATGGCAGCCAGAACATAGTGAACAAGTACATCCAAGAAGATCACCCTGCACTATGGAGTGTTCCCCATTCCAGGTGTGCATTACTTACTTTTCTATTCCATATACATGAGAAACATCCAAATGATGTGTTTGGGAAGGCCTCACATGATGGAGGAGTGCATAGTAAGGTCAAAATAGATTTTCTTTGTATAGCCAAAATGCGATGTTTTTAATTATTAGCATCTGATCACCTATCTGAGGAATGTCTTTGCAGCCCAAAGAAACTATGTTGTGTATCCATGAGTCATTTACAAGGGTATATACCCAAGATATCATGATCAGAATGTAATTTAAGGATTTTCGCTATTTTCACCCTATTATTGTTCTCTAATAGGCTCTACTGTGTCCCAGGTGGCTTGGATGACCACAGATCTATAGGTCTATGTGGTTAGATCATCCAAAATGGTTAAGAATTGAGCTAGGGAGACAGAAAACACTGTAATTTCCTTTTGGGCCAAAAGCGTAGTGACCAAAAAAGGCAGTTGGCTAAAAATGGTCTCAAAATCAAAGTTGTAGAGCCGGCCGAGGGCTATTTGGCTGTATTTACAGTTTTGCAAGAGACCCCCTAGTTATTGCGCAAAACACAAAATAAATTCCCAGAGCCGGCGATAAATGATGGCAAAGTTGATGTACATGCCTGGGAACTTTCCATCAATTGTTGTTATAGTGTTGATTGACAGGCAGGTGCTGTCAATCAATCTGTAGCCCAATGCAGAAGGTGTATAAGCAGGTACAAATAAGGAAACCTCATGCCATTGATGCCGGAACTGGCAGTAGCATGCCGGGAATGGCAGGGGAAGGGTGCACATTACAATGTGCACCAGGCCAGGAGATGCAAAGTGCACATATTAATGTGCACTGCTGGAAAATCCAGGGCACATTATAATGTACCTACAAGGTCTGGTGCCCCCAAGAACCCGTACGGCCACCCCTGTGTCATGGCCATGCGTGTTCCGAACCCCACAATCCAAGCTCGCCTATGCGACATTGGCACCTTCCCATGCGAGAGGGACCTAACCTTCGCAGTCGTGTCATACGACCCCGAGCGCCGCACTTGGACCATCGGCCTCTGGAAAGCTCTATCGGGAGCGGAGAAGCCGACGACAGGACCCCGCCTTCGCTGGGCGATCGCCGAGGCCATCCTAACAAACCCGGCCATCGCAAAAGCAGTCGAGAGAGCAACCGGCGCTGCCGACGCCCGTCCCATTTTCGACCGCCTGCTCTCACTCGCCCGCAGTGTCGATGTCCGCTTCAACCCCCACTCCCGGCACTGGTGCGCGTATGCCAAGCCGTGTACCATCGACGCCAAACTCTGGGAGGAGGTCCGCGCCGCGATCCGCGTGATCAGCCTCAGGCACAATGCGGGGATGCTCGCATTCGAGCCGGTGCAAACGGCCAGAGGTAATGAACCCCCGTGGTGCCAATGCTGCAAGAACAATGACCACGTCCATTTCGGATGCCCATTCCCCCTCGACAACCCGAGCACGTACTGGGGCCCGGCGGAGACCTCGCTCTCTCAAATTAAAACTGGGATCCTCGGCAGACAACCAAAGAAGGGAGGCGACACCGCACGAGGCGGGAACCCAAAACGCGGCGGCAACAGCCGCGGCGGGCGTGGAGGGGGATCCCAACGTGGAGGAGGTTCTAACCGCGGGGGGCCGTTGGTAAATTTCCAGCACCGAAAAAAAATCACAATACGTACTCTTCACCCCTCACCTCATACGATACCAGTAACTCATGTCGTCGATCCGAAAATAGACAGTGTTTTCTTGCTCTATGCTCACATGTCTACAAGATACGCCTTCGCTTCGCTCCGGCAGATAAGAAAGAGGTGCTGTCAAATTGCACAAATGGGGGCTGTGTCGGGGGGAAGTGCATCGTATATTCTGCGGGCAAAGTCGGTGCACAGTTGTAAGAGAAAATAGCGTAGTCCGCAGTGGCTCGGGGAAATGAGCACCGCTGGGAGTAAGGCTTCTGGAAAGGGGAACCGCATCGTATTGGTGTCTGAAGCGATCACAGATTTCCAAGAACCCGAGAGAAGCGCTGCGATTCCAATACTGAAACCCGGGGAAATGAAGTCGGCGAGTGTGAGACGCAAGCAAAAGATTTGGAGATGAAATCACAGCATTGCTCGTTTAAGTTATGATCATTTTTTGGGAGTGATCGCAAAGATCCCGGAGCCAGAGAAACAGAAGATACCGATATCCTTTTGAGTTCGAATGGAGAGGACAATATAAAGAACAAAGCGATATATAGAAAGCTCTGAGAGATCTGTTTTGCGGGAGGGAGCATCCTCAATGAGACTGATCTGGAAGTGCAAAGGTCGAGGATGGCAAAGAGCACGAAATGAATTTCGTTATCAGATCAAAAGACACGCGTCCTGTGAACGGCTTGCGCTGGATCTTGCAGCTCGGATGTTTTCAGTGGTGTCAGTTTCCCAAACGGTTGACTGATTTTAAAGATAATGTCAGCCCCCAAAAAAATTAGAGGGCGGACCGGTGGGGTAGGTCACAGGATTCATCCCGCGAACGTTGCTGCGTGTAAGTTCCGTGTACTGCGGTCAGAACGGCGAAATTTCAACCAACCAATTTGGGAAACTTCCATATTTTACCACGGGGGTTTTTCCCATCGTCTCCATTGTGATCTTGAACTTCATCAAGGAAGCCAGAGACGACATCTTATCAAGGTCAAAATCAGGGTCAGCTGCCCTCAGAAATCCACATTCGAGTCAGCAAAGATCCGACGAGCATTGACAGATGGTGTGAATAACATTCACTGCAATAGCGGCGGCAAGGATGGTTAATGAGTCGACTTTATGCGGGTCGTATTGAGTGAAACTCAATTCAAGCAAATTTGAGCGTGCGGGTACATTTATTATTTCAGATACTATACTAACTTACTAACAGAGGGCAAGTGGTGAAGCAATCAATTCCTCCTCGGACGAAGGTTCGGGCCTTAGCCAGTTGAGGCCGCAGTCCCGGACACCGATGAGCCCGAAGGCGTGGAAGTTGCCGCCGTGTTTGCCACCGTGGTTGCCAGTGTGTTCGACTGTGTTGCTGGAGTGGATGGCATTGTCTCCAAGGAAGAGGAGGAGGACGACAGAGATTCGGGGCCCGAGGGAGGTGAGGGAGGATCGAATTTCCTCCATTTCGATGGTGAACTCAGAGCAGACAGGGCATTGGTTGATGTCTGGGTGTTGTCGGAAGTAGTAGACACGTTGGAGCCAATGTTGAGTGCCGTTGAATCAACCTTGATTCGGAGAATGTCCTCAGGACTGAGGTCGCGACATAGGCCATCAAACTGCATCACAGTATTGGTCTGCAGTATCGGAGCTCGTGTCCAGCGAGCCGTGGATAAGTCGAAGACACATCTGATTATTGGATGAGGGAAAAGATATTTTAAAAGTACCAGGCACGTACTGGACAGTAGAGGCGTTCGTGTGGCCACGGACAAAATCCGAGCGGGCGACAGTAATGAGTCAGGACGCGTGACCATCATTGAGTGTTTGAGGACTTCCGTTCACACGACCTCGGACCAACACCATACACCATCGAAGTGAATTCATCGGGCAAGTGGTCCTTCGATTACATGAGGATGAGGAGCAAGAAACATACAGTACGTACATTATAAGTATCGCTGTCGGGATTCCCTGGCAACACTACGAGCATCAAGGCATCGAGAGTGAGTGAGTTACTGGCCAGAGACTTCGCTGTGGGCGGGGTCACGATTGACTGCGCAGTACAGACGGCAAATGCGACCATGCCATCTGGGATCAGGGGCATTGTGCTGGCAGTGAAAACACGGACATCAGCAGCCAGCTTTGAGCTGAAAGAAACTAAGAATGTAGAAACTGGACATGGGTGCGGAGGGAAGGATCTGAAGAGCGCATTTTGCATCGGCGGTATAAATCGGATGCTGTCCTCACTGTGCCGCAGAATGCAGTAATGGTCGCAGTGAAGCTAAACCAAAAAAGAACAGTACAGGTTAAGGTCAAGATCCGAAGAAGCATAGTGCGTAGGGCCCATGTGATTTCTCAGAGTGCTGCCGTCGAGCAAAAAGGACATATGGGGCATACAAAATGAAGAGGCAGTGTGGACGACCACAGAGATTCGAGCATGGATGGGGTTAAAAACAGAGTGCGAGCAGATGAAGACGAAAGGAGTACAGACATATGGAGAAATAGCACAGCCGAGGAGCCATTTCGTTAAAGAACGGTTAATGAGTTCACAACACGTAAGAACTCCCCAGTTCTGGGGCTGGAAGAAGCCGTGTGCCCGGACACCGGACACATGCAGCCCAATCTCACCGGAGGTTACAGCCCTCTGCGAAAGTATGGAATAGGCCGGTGGGAGAGGGTACAAGCGTGTTCCGAGCGGAGGTGCCTTGGCACCGAAGTGAAGGATGCGCCGCAACGGCGGGACTTATTTAAGTCGGGGACCGCCGGCCCAGCAGTCCTGGCATGTGCGGACGGAATCTCACCCATTCCCCAAGAGAAGAGTGAGAGGAAGCCCTCATCCCCAAATCAAGGTAGGAGTTCCCGACGCAAGCCCTAGCGAGGCAGCGGCGGTTCCTTTCCCCACACAACTAACAACCCACAGCAACATTCTAATTCTAACGGTGATTTTTACAGCCCTGGTTCGAGTCGTACAACTGCCGGAGGGTGTGACGACTCAGGCTCCGGCCGCCGCGCTTCCAATGATGGCAGCCAACAGTGGAGGAGAATATCTGGTGGGGACAGCCCCATCGGATGCTGCAGCCAACGTCTCGCAGCAAGGTCTAGGTACACCCTACGCACCTCCGCCTGTATTGCACATACGGCAGGAGCATCAAATGCTCAACGGCGGGCAACAGCCCGCCGAAGCTCGTGTCAACGACACGCAGCCAGGTCTGGGCAGCACGCCCGACCTGCCGCACACCTCGCGGGAGCCACAAGCTCAGGGAAATACCATCCCACAACACGATCTCACGAGAGATCGCGAATCGCCGGACCCCACGCAGGACCAGCGCATACACACACCCCGACAACAAACTCAAGGAATGGGGCCAACCCAAACGGAACTGCCACCAATTCCACCGCGCAACATGCACCGAGACGCGGGTCTATACCCGGGGCCAGACAATCGAGTCCCAGGCGGCAAGAACAAAGTAACAAAGGCCTCCGTTAAACTAGCAGCTATAAACATGAGTGGCATGGGGAACCCGAGTCTATGGCACATAGACAACAAATGGTTCCACCTATGGCAAGACATCAGAGTCAATAAAGTAGGGGTGATGATCGTAGGTGAAGCCCACCTGAACGACGACCGCCACAGAGATATAGAAAACCTATTTGGCAGATCCATCAGAGTTGAATTCACTGCCGACCCAGCCGCGCCAACGAACAGGGCAGGCCTGGCCTTCGTGCTCAACAAAACCCTAATGAAAACAGATGGAATAAAAACACACACCGTAATTCCGGGCCGCGCCATGATCCTAGAAGTGGAATGGCATGGCGAACACATGCTATCAATACTTGGAGTATATGCACCCAATGCACCCGCCCAGAACGCCCAATTCTGGCGAGACATTAAATTGTGGTACCAAAACCACCCAGACATAAGAAAGCCCGAGGCAATGGGCGGGGACACAAATGTGGTCGAAGACGCAATAGATCGCCTACCGGCCCACACAGACGCAGACGAACCGACAGAGGAACTGGACAGCCTCAAATCATATCTTGGACTAGTAGATGGTTGGCGGGCGACATACCCGGACACAAAAGCCTATACATACCTGCAAGCAGCAACAGGGATCCCAGTCACGCATTCGACAGGATCTACGTTCAACACCGAATCACTGACCAGACATATGAATGGAATATCCAGCCAGCAGGATTCCGCACCGACCACCAAATGGTATCAGTTCGCATGACGACAGGCGAATGCACCCACCACTGGCCCTGGCCGCTGGGTATGGCCGAAATATATCATGGGGGGATAAGATCCTGAAAGACTACATCCAAGCCGAAGGCCTCAAATTGCTATGTCAACTGCTGAGCATGGCGCGCCGGCCGAACATAAGGGCCGAGGACTACAACCCACAAGCAGCGTGGGTAGACTTCAAGCACAAAATAATCCGGATGGCCAGAACACGCACCAAAATTTTAATCCCGAAAGCAGACCGAGAAATCAAGGAGGCCGAGATCCAACTAGAAAAAATTCTGGGTGACCAGAGCACCTCGGAAGAAGAACGCAGGCTCGCAGGGGCAGTGATTACACAGAAACTCACACACCTATATGTCAGCAGACACAAAAAAGCAAGGCTCGATGCGCGCATCCGAAACCGCATAGAAGGGGAAGTGATCAGCAAGTACTGGTCTAGAATAAACAAACCGAAGAAACCCCGAGAAGTAATCCACCGCCTAAAAAATCCCGCAGCCCCAGAAGCCCAACCACCAGCGAACACACAAACAGTTTATGAAACAGACTCCAGAAGGATGGCAAACATTGCCAGGAACTACCACAACAATATCCAGGCGGACCGCCAGAGCATACCGAAAGAGGAAAGAGAAATCATAATCCGCCAGGTCCTAAGCCGAACAGCAAGGAAAACAACAAACGAGCAAGCGGAGGAACTGAGAAAGAGGCTCACCAGAGAGGACATTGCCGAGTCCTTAAAACTGTCAGCGAACGACCGCGCCCCCGGGGAGGACGGCATCACGTATGAAATCTGGAAAATCTTAAACTCAAGATACATTACCCTTACAAAGGAACAAAAGCCCGCCTTCGACATCATCGGCGCACTGACCATGGTCTACAACGACATTGAGACACACGGGATGGAAAAGGGAACAGGCTTCTCTAAGAGCTGGATGGCGCCGTTCTATAAAAAGAATGACCGAGCCGAAATTGCCAACTACAGGCCGATTTCACTCCTCAACACCGACTACAAAATTATGACCAAGGCACTTACAATCAAGCTCGCCAAGGCAGCCCCGAGCCTCATCCACCCCGCTCAAGCGGGTTTCGTTCCCGGACGTCAAATTTATGATCAAATTTGGCTCACCAAAAGAATCATAGACCTCGCAGAAGCCACGGAAATACACAGGGCCATCGTCGCACTAGACCAGGAGAATGCATATGATAAAATTGAGCACGACTACCTCTGGGAAGCTCTCAAGAGCTTCAACATCCCAGAGGAATTTATTAACACCGTCAAAACACTGTATAGTGATGCATACACGTCTGTAGTAATCAACGGGGTCTTCAGCGACCACCCCTTCAAAGTTACACGAGGAATCCGGCAAGGAGACCCACTCTCCTGCCTCCTCTTCGACCTTGCAAATAGAGCCACTTGCAGAAGCACTCCGCAAATCCACCTCGAAGGCTTCAAAATTCAAGCCGCGGAAGAACGCCTGATCGCAACACTGTTTGCAGATGATACACTGGTCTACCTCTCATCAAAAGATGACTGGGGAGACCTCGTCGAAATCCTAAACGAATGGTGCACTGCATCAGGCGCAAAGTTTAACATAGGCAAAACAGAAATCATACCAATTGGAAAAATCCAACACAGAGACCGAATACGCGAAACACGCGTCGTGAGCGGCGTGGTGGGAACAAAGATTCCAGACCACATCAGAATCGCTGAGGAGGGTGAACCCATACGAACACTGGGCGCATGGGTCGGCAACGGACTACACCAAGTAAGCACATGGACACGCACCCTCGAAAAAATAGACGCAGCCCTCACCCAATGGGAGTTGGGAAGCCCAACCATGGAAGGTCGCCGCTTGATCCTCCTGATGGTCGTTGGAGGAATGACCCAATACTTGGCCAAAGTGCAGGGTATGCCAAAAGAAGTGGAAAAGAAAATTGAGCGCCGGGTCCGCTCATTCCTCTGGGCAGAAAAAAAGGTTCCTACAATAAACAAAGAGACGATCTACGCACCGGCAGAGTTAGGGGGAAGAGACCTCCTTGACATAGTAGCCCGCAACGAAGCAATAACCATCACATGGCTCAAATCATACCTAAAATTCGGCCCGGACCGGCCAATGTGGGCATTTGTGGCAGACGAGCTACAAGCAATAAATATATTAGGGAACCTCGACACAGTCGTTGATAAACACCTACGCCTAAATGTCTTCCTCCAATCGTGGAGTAGCAAACGTACGAAGTTGCCCAAAGACCTGGATGACCTAATGAAGACAGCGCTCGAGCGCGATGCAAAAATGGAGGGCCTCGCCTTTGCAAGAGAAGTCATGCGTGGGCTACCGATCTGGTACCACTTTAAATCGCGATCTGATAGGGGAGTTTTTAACCGCGGAGAAGAAACAAAATGCCTGAAAGGCAACCATAAAGTACTCACAGTAGGGGAAACCGAAACCCTCGCACGCCGCCTCGATACAGCGGGCCATAGGAATAGGAGGAACTGCACCTGCCAAGCCTGCGACACAACCCGAACCGAATGCACAGAGTGCAGGTCCCCACACGCATGCTTCTCGAGGGCAAGATTCCTACTCAACACGCTACCAGACAAATGGAATCCCCTGGCCCCTCAGCCCGAAGACTATGAAACCCAAGATGCGGAAAATACCCCCCCGCCAGAAGAGAACGAATACCACTTCGATCCCAAGATAACCTGCCCAGGAAACCTCACCGACACATTCCGCATCTTCGGCGATGGCCTAACAAGTGGGGGCACACCACCAAACACCCGGATCAACCCCGAGCCTGACGAAGACGAAATCGTTGTCTACACGGATGGGTCAGCAACAAACAACGGAAGGGAAGACGCTGAGGCAGGGGCCGGCATCTACTACGGCCCGGGTGACGTACGAAACAGAGCGATTCGGGTCCCAAATGAGCTGCAAACCCTCAAACAACGTTGGAAAGATACTTGCAATTAAAGAAGCCATCGAAGACAATCCAAAGGACGTCCCCCTACGCATAATCAGCGACTCCAAAACAGTTATCGAGGGCTTGACGAAGCACCTTCGTGAATGGGAAGATGACGGATTCCTAACCACAAAAAACGGGCCACTATTCCAAGTAACAGTCGCACGATTACGCGAACGCACTGCCCCCACCTCTCTAGAATGGGTTAAGGGCCACTCGGGCGTAGAAGGGAACGAGCAAGCCGACAAGCTCGCAGATGAGGGACGCCGCAAACCAGAAGGATCAGACATGATAAACATGCACATCCCGAAGCAATACCTCCTCGCAGGAGCAAAACTTGCGTCAATGACTCAATCCAAAGCTTATAAAATAATAAAACAACGCAAGACACTCACCCCAGCATACCAGGAGGCACTTGACAGATATGCAACCACCAGGAACCTAATGTATGCCCAAGACGCCGCCACGGACGACAAAGGGAACACCCCATCAATAAAACAGATCTGGAGAAGTGTTAAACACAAAGACCTTGGCAGAAGCGTGCGCTTCTTCCTCTGGATGCTCATCCACGACGCCTACAAAGTCGGTAGGTACTGGACAAAAATTGGGGGCTCGGAATGGAAAGGAATATGCCCAAAGTGTGGCGTAGTAGAGAACATGGAACACATCCTAACGGAATGTCAAGAAAACGGACAGAAACAGATATGGGACCTTGCCTCAGAGCTATGGAACAAGAAGACCAACCAACCCCTCCGCCCGCTAATTGGAGAGATAATGGCATGTGCCCTAATCAAACGAGGAACAAAGCCCGGCGCCACGGACAAACGTCACGGCTATATCGCATCCTAGTCTCGGAATCAGCACACCTGATCTGGCGCCTACGCAACGAGAGACGACTCCAGAACAGAGACCCAGCCTCGGAACGAGAAATCTTCATGCGCTGGAGAAAAGCAATCAACCTACGTCTCGAACTGGACTGCCAGATGACGAACGCCCGATGGGCACGGAAAGCGATATCCAAGTCTCTTGTCCTCAAGACATGGGGCGGAGTAACTTGAGAACGAAGACACGCTCCCCACTGATTGGATCGGGGAGCCCCAGGTTTTGGTGGGTATCGGTTAGAGAGCAAGGATGGGCTGGCCTGCGCAGCCTGGAGCCTCTACCGGAGCCCCACACGACGTATCCGGTGCGCCGGATGTAAGAGCAGTAATGCGTTTCCTGGGGGTGGTAGTGTCGGCGGGGTTTCATATGCTTTATCCCCGCTCCCTAATGAGGTATTTACAGGACGATAAAGATCGGTCTCCGAGGATCTGCCTGCGAGTGAGGAGATAGCACAAATGTATTAAGTACGGGTGCTACCTACGAATACCAGATGATTTCCACGTAAAATCGAGGTGATGTGATCACTAGGGCTGTGTCGGCTGATGTGATGCAATGATCCTCGAGTCTTCTCCCGCCACGTCCCCGATCTAACCCGAACTGAATCCGAGCGAGGACCTAACCGCACGGCGTATGGAGCCAGTGGAGCCCATGCTTTGGGCCTGGCGTCCGATACGCGAAGCCAGCCGTTTCCAGGGGTCGTTGTCAAGTACCGCGAGGTGCATTCAGCTCCAAGTAGCCAAGGCAAGGTAAGGATTCAGGCGTGGCGTGCATGTGGCCAACACCTCTCTCCATCCATCTCGAGACGTACCGGGTTCGAAGGCCGGCGCCTGAATAAGTCGCTTGCAGTCCATTTTTCGTTCTCTTTTTCCGGGATTTTTCCACTGATTTGGTTCGCAGTAGCCAAGGCAAGAAATCAGGCGTGGTGTGGTATGTGTCAATACCTCCCTCCATCTATACTGGGAACATACCGGGTTCGAAGTCCGGTGCCTGAAATACTCTCGCCCGGTTTGATTTTTCTTTCTCTTTTGGGGTACTTACTTTTTTTCCGCTGGTCCGTCTTGTTATTTCATCCATTATTTCACTCAAAATTTGACAGGCACACGAATTCAATTAACCCGGCATGCGTTTGCGACTGCCAGAGGTGCATCCGAATCCATCCTTTCCCCATCCCAGCGGGCTCGCGAGTCGCGAGGTGCATTCAGCTATCAATAAGGGCATCAGGCGTGGTGGGGCGTGCCGCCAACATATCCTCCATTTATGTGCGGACGTACCGAACTCGACGCCCGGCGCCTGAACAAGTCCGTTGCAGTCTATTTTTCGTTCTCTTTTTCCGTGATTTTTCCACTGATCTGTTTCGTTTATTTCCTCGCGAGTTCACCTATGCATCCCTTTGAATTGAATTTTGCCAGGTGGAAACGGACTCAAAGGAACGACCAGCTGCTCATTGTCAACATATTGCTGACACAAGGTTAGGTTGCATGCCAGGCCAGGGAATCGGGCGTGGTGTGGCCACATATGAGTCCATCGAGCTGGATGCATAACTATAAGCCGGGTTCGACTCCCAGTGCCCTGAATAGCTCAAGGCTGAAGTTTTTTTTCTCGCTTCTTTTATTTAAGTTCTTTCTTCGTTTCCGTGGAAGTACCCTCGCCTTTTGCTCCATCAACCCTCTGTTATTGAAGGTTCACTCATGGTTCCGAATTCGTTCCAAGTTCAACGTCCCATCCGCCCTATCCACCATTCCAGCCAAATTATCGGGTGCAGTGTGGTGTCGGCGTCACCTCTCTTCCATCCTACATCTCTTGAGAGGGGGACATTGGGCGACCGAGTTCGACTCTTGGTACCCGCGATAAAATCTGGGATGCAGGCCTTTTGTTTTCCGTTCCTTCTTTTCTCTCTTTCCTCGGTTGCTTGAATCCTCTCCCTTTTGCAGTCCTACACTGAAAGAGTTAGGGGCTTGATGTGCGGTTCTAGCTCGTTCAAGTTGTTCCATCATCTACTAATCGATCCTTCAGGTTCAGAAGGTCCGACGTATCCATCCCCGCTCACGCAAAAATAATGGGGTGTAGTGTGGTGCAGCGCTCTCCCTCCACCCAGTTGGATGGCAGACCGGGTTCGACTCCTGGTGCCCGCAATGGCTTCTGAAACGCTTTCTTTTTGTCCCGGCTGTGGCCCGGAAATTCTTTAGGGAAACCAAGACAAGGAATCGGGTGGGCCGTATGGTTTATTTCCTCATTACTTTCTCCTCGGCTGACATCTGTCTCTTCAGCTTAATTCGCAAGTCTACTCGCCATCCTTCGTTGGAATGGAATTTTGACGCGAGTTCAGGTCCAGTGCCAGGTGATTATGCTAATCCACAAAGTGGTAGCTCCAATAATCGAGCATGGTGTACCAACACCATCTGCAGAGAAAAGGCTGAATAAGGCCAGCACTGAGAATTGAAGGACGACACAGGGAGAGCGCGATGGATTATGGGCCGAGAATAGCCAAAAAAATTTGAAATGCTGTGACAGGCGAAATTTCCCAGTGCACGAGCGAATGCCTACATGGGGTAATTGCACCGCCGAGAGGGGTTAATGGTCTGACAACCGGACCGTGCTGATGTGGTCCCGTGAGGCCCTTGTTATTTCGGTTGCTACCAGTCTCTGTTACAGAACCGATATACAGATGACGATCAAGATGTATCTGTATATAGCGACTACTTGACCCATATTTTTTCGTTCTTTCTTAGATCCAAATCCTCCTGCTGGGTCGAACTGCAGGTGCACCTGACAAGAAGGTTACCGTGGAAAGTGTGTTAAATTCGAAAGAAATGCCTCTATTCACATGAAATACGTATCATGAATGGGCCGTGATATTGATATCATCCCGCATTTTCCTAGTAACTGTCCACCTTCTGCGTCGCCCTCTTAACCCCCAGAGTGATTTCAGACGCTAGTTATAACTCCCCTCCACCCTCTCCCCGCCAGGCCTCAGGCAGGCCGACTTTTCTTCAATTCTCTTTCCGATTTGGATTTCCTTTGGTTCTTGTGCCAACCCTATTACATTTCCGCGCCTGCCTCCGTCTTGCTGCAGCTTGACTGCCGAGTCTGCTCGTCCACGGGGCTTTTCCTGGTGCAGCTCTATGTGCGTATTGATGTCCTCAATCCTCCTTCTCGCCCTTCTCGTGCTCTGGATCCCGCACCCGGGCGGTGCCCAAGACCAACATGGGAATCCCAATTCCGTTCCTGTTATTCCAGATCCCGTTGTTATTCCCGTTATCCCGTTGTTATTCCCATTCCCCAGAAATAACAATGGGAATAACGATGGGATTGGGAATACCGGGAACGACAATGGGAATAATGATGGGATTGGGAATACCGGGAACGACAATGGGAATAACGATGGGATTGGGAATAGCGGGAACGGCAATGGGAATAACAACGGGATCGGGAACACTGGGAATGGGAATGGGAATAACAACGGGATCGGGAACACTGGGAGCGGGAATGGGAATAACAATGGGATCGGGAACACTGGGAATGGGAATGGGAATAACAACGGGATCGGGAACACTGGGAGTGGGAATGGGAATAACAACGGGATCGGGAATGGGAATAACAATGTGATCGGGAATAACGGGAACAGAAATATAAGCAGGTCGGCAAATGTTTCTATCGCACACCTGGGGTGTCTCAACCTTTGCATGTGAACAGAATACCGCCGGGGACAGTTGCTGGCATTGCGGTGGCAGTGGTCATCTTGCTCGTATGTTGTACCATTGCTCTGCTCTGGTACATCAGGCGCCGCCGCCGACATTACCGTGCTCAGAAATCATCAATGATACAAAAAGATCACGCGACCGCGACGATCTCGCCCTTTATGCTCCCTGGCATAACACAGGCCCACAGTCTCACAAATCAGAATGATGCTCTAGGCGTGGACGCCGACTTGCGGAACTCCAATGAAAGTACCATTGCGCGGCAACGCCTCGAGACGCATCTGCGAGCAGCATCCGAGAGGATGGTCATCCTTGAGGGTCAGGAGAGATTCTCGGAGGAGGATACAGCAGGTGGTTCAGTTGTAAGATAGGCGTCGCGCCGATCCCGCACCCTTAGTCAGCATCAGCACAGCCACCGCCACCGCCAAATCTCGAGGGTCGGGAAAAAAAAATCTACGTATTCGCTCGGAGAATGGGTTAGAGAGCAAAATATATATTTCTCATACAGTAGTGAAGTCAACATGAGCTGCCCGAGCCATAGCTGCCATGGTAGGGGGCAAAGTGCGATGTCCGGGATACCTTCTGGCGGCCCAGGCAGCCTCAGAACCAGATAAGCCCTGGTCGTAGGCTGAAATAAATCGTGCGGCTCTATTGGCAAACCTAGAGTACACATTAATGATTTTTCTGTAGCTGCATCAAAGACGTACCGCCGAATTGTCAAGAGTGGGACAGCATCAAGACATGCGAGCATGTTGTTCTCCATCTCGTCAATGTTATTGGTACGCGCCGTGAGCCGATATTTGTACTTGGCGGCCCCCCAATACATTTCGATAAAATTCAGTTCACAATGGAACTTTGGGTAGAAATCGCAAAGATGACCACGAGAAATGACATACTCTTCAAGCCGTGATTTTTGGGCGATAAAATCAGGCTGGGTGAAAAGAAGCCTACGACAACAACAGTCAGTAAGGCCGGGCTCACATTTGAAGCCCTCGCATTGCGCATTAAGCCCTGTCGCCGGCCACAGGCCCCGTTCCTTGATGATCTCCTCCATCCCTTTGAACCAACCCGGCATCGTAGGATGATCGTCTAGGTGATAAAAGGATTGACTGGAACCATCTGGCAGAGTGCCGTTTCGCATTCGGGGGCCATCCTTGTGATGTGTCCAGCCCAGTGATGGTCGCTTTGGCATTTTTCGAGCCGACAAGGCATCGGCTGCTCTTTTCTGATGGCTTGGAGCATTGTCGAATAGGAAAAGACCAGTTGCCCATTTGTGGGTCTTCCGTTCAAAGATGTCGATGGCTCTCTCGACTTCCACAAGCATGTCGTCAGAGCCAAACCAACCATCACGAGTTTTCCCGGCCTTGAAAAGTAGACACGCTTCACTGAATCAAGAGATTAGATTGGCTTGAGCTCGGAAAAAAGGAAGAGACTTGCTCATCGTCGTCCCGTAAACGGCCCCATTCTGTCGTCAAAAAATCAGACACCATGATTGATGTCCCCTCGCCCTTCCGCTGCGGTGTGGGTTTATCGGTCTTGTGAGTCCAGCCGGTTTTTTTGCGATCATTCTGGAAAAATGTCGACTCGTCGTGAGTGACCAATATGAGTTTGAAAGGCCGTCCGTCTGGAGGAATTGGACCTTCGCCTGGCTGGAGTGTGCGCTGAGGGCCTCGCTCTAATTCCCCATCATTGTTGTACACCTTCATTCGCGTCTCGTAATCCTTCCACCGCGCAATGAAACCTTCCCGATACTCCACCACATCCGGCCGTTCATGTCCGTCAATGTACATGCCGTTCTTCTTCTTCCCGAATCTCCAGCCCATCTTATGCAACCACCGTTGCGCGGTGCGGAGTGAAATAGATTTGCGCTTGGCACCGGATTTCACCATTAGATCTTGCATATCCGGGGAGTCGGCAATGAAGTCAACAATGTCTTGTGCGCGGATATGGCCGTCATTCTCCTTGGCTATTTTCTGGAGGTGCAATTGAATGGGAAGGGAAAATTCCTCATCATCGAGGACTGTAGCGCGGAAAGCCCCGAGACGATGAAATGGTAACACTCCACGGCTAAGAAATGCGTGGAGCCATGTACGGATGTTCCTTGCATGACTGACACCATGTCCCTGGGATTTCGAAACAATGAGGGATGACTGTCTCCAGGTGTATGAGAGCTCGGAGTCCAGGTACAGATTCAAAGTGCCCAGCATTGCTGTGATTCTCGCCCGGAAAAAGACATCAATTTTTTGTCTTTGCTCTTGACCTCGAGGGATGCTCGTGCACGTCGGAGAGCTGGAAAATCTTTATAATGAAGTTGATCTAGAGCCAGGTCTGAGGCCGTGGCTAGACCGTCGTCCTTGGGCGTCCTGCCGGCACGAAGATCCGCCAGCATTTCGGCGACTTTTTGGCGAGCTGGATCAGCCGAGGGATCAGCCGGTATGTTTTCCGATGTCGACTGTGTGAACTGATCAATCTTTGGACCCGTTTGGACGAAGAGACACTCACGGTTCCATGGAGATTTCCATCATTTTCCTCGTCTTCCTCCTCTTCATCCTTCTCTGACTCCTCATCGCTGCCCCCACTTTCGCCATCTTCCATCTCAAGATTCTCTCCCGAGCCTCCTGGAACCTCTATGATCTCTGCTCCAGAACTGGGAGCTTGAGATCCGGCGCTAGTCTCGGATGTGCCATCCTGGTTTGCGATCTTTTGGCGGATATGCGCAAAGAAACTCGCCACCGACAAGAAACCCTTCTTTTGCATGTCCTTACCAATCTTTGCCTGTCTCTCCCTGGTTCTCTTCGATTTTTTGGTGTATCTGTGAGGCCGCTTTCTACCTTTGTCTCGTTCTCGCTCGTGGGTAACGGCAATCCGCTGGGCGCGTTTCAAGGTTTCGGCAAAATTTTCCAGCTCGGAGATCTCTTGAATTTCTGTCTCGTCATCTCCGTTTCCATCCTCAGCCTCGGAGTTATCCCCGTTGTCATCCGGAGAACACAAATCATCGGCAGATTCATATTTGTCCATGATCTCAAAGCGGCCAATTATTTCAACGAGGTTTGGGTCGAGATTCAATGGGTGGACAGTGGAAGGGTGTTTGGAGCTTGCTGGCTGCGACGACAAAGTGTCTGTACGGCCCGGATGATGGAAATGCGGGCAATCTTCCTCATCTGGAAGTTCTTCAATGCTCGGCCGTCTACTGTCTGGGGGAATACATTTGGAGTTGTTCTTTGCATTAGTGCTATAAACCCACCATTTTGCATGTTCTCTACTGTGCTTTCAAGCGGTAATAAGGTCGAGGATTGAGACATGCTGTCATCCTCGGAATCGGATATTTCCGTGACTTTGGATGCCTTTGTCTTTCCTTTGAAGAT
Source organism: Mycena olivaceomarginata (assembly GCA_029378375.1). NCBI lineage: Eukaryota > Fungi > Basidiomycota > Agaricomycetes > Agaricales > Mycenaceae > Mycena > Mycena olivaceomarginata. Next base: position 207,338 of record JARKIC010000226.1, on the reverse strand, counting down.
GTTTTTAGTGCGGGAAAGTATAGCCTTTGCCTTTCGGGGCATTTTGACGCGTGGATTATGCGCAGGGAGGCCAAAAACGCGCTCGAGAAGGTTTTTTTTGCGCGTCTGACAAAGTCACGTGGATTATGTAATTGTGGCTGTGTTCCGCCAAATCTTGGACCTTCCGAAAACCTAACTTCATGCCAGACGCGTCCAAACGTCGAAACAGGCCTTTTGGATGAAGAAAAATAAAATAAATTTTCAAGGCTTATAACTATCCACAGAGATGAAATCTGCCAAATCCCCTACATCAAATCCAAGAGACGAATCGAATGAAGAGATTGGTGTTGTTGGAATGTTGAAAAATGCGTTGAGGAAAGAAGAGAAAGCAATTTCGTCGGAGATGTTTTCGGCTTATATAATCACGTGCTGGATCAAAGTGACGCCTATCTTACGCAGAATGTGGCAGTTGATGTCTGTGCAGAGTATCTCGAGAAGTAGTCTCTCGCAGACAGATGCTTCAATATTACCTGATCTCGTACCTCGATATATTGAAGTCTGTTGGTAAGCGCGGGGGTCCGATCAGGGTAAAGCCTTGTTACATAATCTGCACAGCCACGCCGCCGAATTTCGATGTTTTGTGCCTACAAGATAGATACTTGAACTCATTTTTGGTGCAAATGGATCTATATTAGTACACTGGATGTTCCTGCCTACTTAGATTTTTTATCTAGAGCTCAGAATCCAGGTGGATGAAGCGCCGAAGCATGACATGTGACTGTCACTGGTGTTGTACTTCGAGCCTCAAACAGCACTCTAAAAGTTCAAATAAATTGGAGGAGCTTTTAAACAGTGAATAAGACATTCTGTATGCTGGAATTTCTTGAAAATGTTGTTGCTAGTTTTGCGGTCGCCTTTGAAAGAACAGTGTGGCTGTGCTGATTATATAACAAGCGCTTAGTCCGATCGGGACCCCGCGCTTAACAACAGACTACTCGAGAAGGCCACCCCCAGATCCCGAGGGGCAGTTTCAAACAGCCAGGGAGCCGACCAATATGCCTGTGACGAGGATGAACGCAGCGGAGATGAACTCATATTCTTCGTGGGGGAGGGTCATGGGGGATGAACTTCCACCGGAGTATGTTTCGGAAGACGAAGAGCGGGTGACACGGGCAAGCAAGTAGCGACAAGTGGGGGATCAGAATTGTGTGCAGAAGTAGGAGGGGAATACAGAGTAAGTATATATACTTGAATACGTACAAGATGTGCCTTCGCTTCGCTCCGGCAGGTTCCCGCCCACTTTTTTATTCATATCCGAGATATATCTCATAGCATCTGTACTGCTTCGCTTGATGGAAGCATGAAATATGCATATCGAAAGCGAATCGTGATACAGCCATAGCTCATGCGCTGTGCATTGGACACAAATATTGATTTATTAGTAGTGAAGCACGATGGCAGTTACAGAGCAAGTCAGACCGAATAGATACGATGCTTGGCTCATCTAGGTGAATATTGTACATTAGACTGACATCTGTGTGTGTGAGGACCGAGACATTACTTCTCTAGCTTGCAGGCCAAATCTCAACTCTATTAGGCCTTGATTCGTTCAGACCATCCGAAGCACAACATTTTACATAGTGCTACAGTATCATACAACACGAGCTTGACTCGAAAGGACGGTGTATGTTTTGAAACGTTGGCTATTCCTCGTAATCTCGCTCCGGATCGGTCTTCCCTTTCCCCTGCATCGGTCCCAGTACGAGCTGCTCCGATGTGGGTCTTTCTATCAAGCCTTGCACTAACACCCAATGTTTATCTATTTTGCGTGCTTCCTTCAATTTTGAGTAAGTTGATGGGTTTCGAACCGTGACTGCGGAAGCCAACTTACTGGGATGTTTATCAGTTAATGGTTCTATGTAAACCTGTGGTTTGGAATGCTTGCATGGATGCACATCGATTTCGTAGACACGAATGGGAGCATCTGAAGTGAGGAGTTTCCGCAGAACCTTTGACGGCCGATTGATTGAAGCGATTGCCAAGAAGGGTTTCTCAGTAGACAGTTGTAAAATTGCCTAAATAGGGAGGGATTCTCATTAGATTTATCCGTCGAGCTCGGCCAAGTGTTTTCTCGACGCGAGCCATATAGAGTTGTCTGTACTCCTTGGGTGTCAGGCGGCCGGTTGAATCGTCCAAGCCCATGATGCGGTGCACACAGTACCTAATAAATCTCTATGAAGTTTGATTAATCATGGTGCGTCCCAACACAACATCCGGTTTAATCATTGATTTTGTTCAATCCCACGGATAAACGCTGGGAGGTTGAATCCGGTTTAATCAGAGAGAAATCATGGTTTAAACCGTGTGCAAAATGCAAGTCTTTCGCCCACCATGCGGGAATTGAACGGGGAGCTGCCGTTAATACGCCAAGCGGCCAATCATACAAGATAGACCTTGGACCTGACCACTACACCAAGGGAGCATATATGATTTAGACCTATCGGTGGCTCTGTCCATCCGGTATTTGATCTGGGTTCAGTAACTTCGCAAGACACACTTGACTCTGAATATTTTCGGCAGTGGTTGTTCTCAATTTCTCTACGTCCCATGACTGCAAGTACCCTTGCTTTCCTGATAGTCCAATAATACCACACACAACTACACGTGCACATTTGCTCTGAAAAGTTGAGTGGTGGTTTAATTGAGTTCTATTTAAATGATGTCTAATTTAAATGTGATTGTTCAAACAGCAGCCCATTTAATAAGTATAATTTGAACGGCCTGGGTCAAACAGCCGACCCAGTGGTTGGAACATCAAGATGATTTGGATTTACAAAGACTGAGTAGCAATTAGAGACTTTGCGCAAAGAGCCACCCAGGTGGCTTTGAGGCATGTGCAAGCCGGTGGCTTCGGCTTCCAGGTGGCTTTCTGGGTGGCTCATTAATGGTGTATTTGATATCATTTCAGCTGGTGGGCCTCTTCGCCGAACCTGAGTTATGTTTACCAAGAAGAATTGGGCCCTTGAACACCACTCATTCACCGGATATTCACCCTTTCTTCACTTGATTCACCCACATTGCCAAATCTTCATTCCATTTACCCAAAATAACTTTTAGTATCTCTGCAAGACAGAATCTAGCCTCATGTAATGTCTTTGCACATGGTAGCAGGACAGCAGATTTTTTGGACATAGGGAGGGACATGGGGCAACAATATGACAGCCACCTGAAAAGCCACCTGAAAGCCAAAGCCACTGGCTTGCACATGCCTCAAAGCCACCTGGGTGGCTCTGGGTGGCTTTGTGCAAACTCTTCATTGACCGCACAATCATGCAAATACTGATTCTCTCCTTTTGTGATCGCAAAATGTTTCTGAGACAAAGTTGACACAACTAGTCTCTTCTACCTACATAGGCAGACACCTCATGCTTTCTGATATCTTACCTCAATACATTGACAGCCTACCACCTCCAATGTCTGCAATAGAGAGGTTGTGGTAAGCCACCACGAGCCATCTGATGGCTTTTCCGGCATGTGCTTCCGGATTTGGGTGGCTTTTGGGTGGCTTTGAGAATAGCCTCCTGGCAGCCTCATGTCATACTATAGACCACCCTCACACCACCAACCATGCAGAGAGCTATCCTCGAGTCTATACTGCAGTTTACACAGTTGCTAAAGGTCATTTCCGAGGACTGGATCGACGATTGCGACGGCCCAGCATCAGGGCAAGCGAGAGTGGATTTGAGGGCTTTGAGTGATGCCGACTGGTGGAAATTTTTCCGGTACCTACCAATCCAAGAGCTTTCTGGCCTTGGTTGCTCACACTCTGTGCTAGATTCAAACAGGAAGAGGTTCAGCGCACGCGGACACGCGTTTGAGGGGGCATAGTGGGTATGGGAGAGGTCAACAGTGGAGCGCATACATCATTAATCCATGACCTCACAAAGCCAACGGCGCCCTGAAGCCACCCGGATGCACATGCCGGAAAAGCCATCAGATGGCTCGTGGTGGCTTACCACAACCTCTCTAATATATTCTATCTCTCTGTCATCTTGTGTTGGGACACACCCTGATTAAGCCAACTTTATATAGTTACTGGTATCTAGCAGTTGCTTTCTCTTTGTAGTGTGCCTCAAACATATTTCATGTGTCTGAGTGGATGTAAACCCCAACATATTTCTCTTGGTCTGTGATGGTCAGAACAGTGTTGCCTAGAGTAAACTGAGGAAGTGGCAATGATATGGGTCCAAAAATAAGGATCACAGTGAAACAGCGCACTTGATAAACAACTAAAAATAGCTTCGGTTCAGTATTGCATAGTGTTGCTGCGACTCTAGTCGGGTGAATTCAACTTAATGTGCTTAGTGTCCGAGGATCATCTCAATTATGGGGTATTAGGGGGTCAGCAAATAGAGTGACAATAGGTCCATCATGCTCACACGGCATTTGGCAAAATAATGATTGACTGCAGAGAAACATGGGAATTAATGTAATTCAAGTCAACTTGCTGAGTCGCGACTTCAGGAGCAGTAAATCATGTATTACCCGATGACAAAGTGATGTCACTGGGAATTGTTAACACATGTTAGAGAGGCATTATGATGCTCTCTTTGACAGGTCTAATATTCGGAACAATACACAAGGGTGGGTCAGCAAATGAGTTAAGTCGAATTTGATTGACTTGAGTCACCGTTATATCCCATCCCATCCAAGGTCCACCTCTGGACTTATCCATCTTCTCTTCCGCCAACTCCGGACTTCTGGTCCATCGGAGTTGTGCTCTGGAGTTTGTCGGACTTCAACTCCGTCTTTCGGACTTACATGAGTTTTTACACAATGAAGGATTACTGAGTGTTTTCCCTTTTATCCATTTAACTGTTTAAACGGGAACCTGTGACTATGCTTTCCTTTCGTCTTTCATGATTCCATCAATATACTTCCACTTATAACTTCTTACTTATTGTTTAACTTACTTCTTTCTCCTTCTGTAATAACAATTAGAATACTTCTATAAAACACTGTAGATACTCTCCTGTGCTTCAGTTTGATTATAAAACATTCATTCTGAGCCCTAGCACTTCTCCCACGTTAATCTTCCATCTCCTCTCAACTCTGTCACTTCTGGCTTCCTCCAGACTTGACTCAAACCTCGTCCTTCCGTTCGGACTTGACCTTCGCCAAGTCTACTCAACATTCGGACTCTGATCAAGCTCCTAGAGTATCCACGACCTCCACCTCTGGTTCCGGTGAAATGGTGACTATGGGGCTAGCAGTGAAATAACCACAAACCAAACCTTGTAAATGAATATGTGGTGATAAGCCAGTAATTGGGCCATGGTTAGATACACGTAATTTTGCGTGTTTCTGATTGTGCTCATTGCTGAAACTGTTGTTTCTATGCAACAGTACTGATTCCTGGTAGCTGTTGGGCGAACCACAGAGAAACGGGTGGACGTTCTAAGGAATTAGAATGTCCATTGGCTAGTCTCACCCTAAAAACCATAAGGGAAACGTGTAGCCAATTAATAAGTCAAGGAACTTCTTTTGACTTGTTTCCAACATCCACTTAAGCAACGGAAACGGGTCAAAGGAACGGGAGTTGGGCAATATGTTGTGTTGTGTTGAGACGCTGAGGAGACACACTGGGTCACGAGTGTTTCGGTTGCTAGAGTTGCCGGTTTCCATCGGATGCGGATACACCGAAACAGGTGGTCGGCTATTCTGAGGATCCGGATCATAACTCTAAAGGTGTTCCAAGGTTCTTTCTCAAGAACCCTTTCTGGGAAACCCTAGAGAGACGGGTATCTCTCGAGACCTACAAAGGAGTATTATCAAGTTCCGCGCTTGGAACCAAGGGGAGAGTTGAGTTGAAGCAGAAACAGGTCGAATGAGTGCAGTGCCAATCTATCGGTGATCGACACACCCTCTGAATAATACAGGGGTGCTGCTGATGGGTTCCTGCCTCGTAATTGGCAAGGGAACATGGTGTGCTCGCAGTTGGGAACCAATGGGAGGCGATGCTCGGAAGACCAACCGACAGAAACACGGTTAAAGAGGCGGATAAACAGACATTTGACTCATTGGGATTGTGTTTTGGGCTTTGTAACAGCGTCTTGGCAGTTGTATAAGTATCTGAGGGTGTTTCTACGATGGACACAGCATCTTCCCCTGAACTAGTAGGCTATACGCTTGCGCATTGGGTTGATCTGGGATCCTCGGCGAACGCACTCTCATGGAGTAGCACTATTAGTTGAAATCTTAATTGTTTCTGAATCATATATTATTCTGGAAACGCACTTGGGCTCTGCCTGGAAACTGTTAGGAACTCTGTGAATCTGTTTGAACTGGGACTCTGTTGAAAGAAACATTGTTGTTGTTGTTTGCGGAACGGGTTTCAGAAAGTACCGTCTAGGGAAAACTTTGGAAATGTGACTGCTGTGCGCTGCTCAGAAAGTACCTCTTTAGGGAAAGCTCTGTGAACACTCTTGGCCAATAAACTAGGGGCCTTACTCAAGTCTACGGGACTACTTTAAACTTGTTTCTCTGTCGTCTGGACACACACACACACACGCTGCAAGGCTATAAATCTACTTTTTTTGAAAACAATGTTTCCACTGTGTCTAGAAACACGCTCTACGCAGTTTTCTCTTTGTCTCTTTGAGATACGAAACCTCTCCCTACAACCTTTACAAGGCCCTGTACTAGGGGCTGTAACTCGTCGGGATCTCTGGAAACGTGCATATATTGCTGTTTGATTTGTTTGTTGGTTTTTGGAACAGTCTCTGGACTGTTTCTGTGCCACTCTCGAGTCAAGTGGGGTTATTTGTGTGTTTCTTATATAGGTTCTGAGCACATCAATCAGCGGTTCGATAATATAATATGTAGTCTCAACTCAAACACTATAATCCTCGTGCAAGTTCAGGGTTCCAATCCAGTATAGATTGTGGCAATTCAAACTTTAGTTCTCTTTTATTGAAAGTAAGACTTATAGGTCCACAAGTTGTATAGATAAATTGCTCAAGACTGTTCTAGGCTGTCTCGGTAACCCAGACGTTCCAGCGTGCTCATTCTCAATGGGCGGTACTTATCTTATCAGTGCCACGGAATGATCCGGCGGAGTTTCAATAAATGATAAGAAAAGTTGGGCCGATCACGCTTAGAACGTCTGGGGCATTTGGTATAGCAACACCCCCCGTCCCGTCACAACCCTTCTCCCCGTCCTTCCCCCGACGCTGCTGCCCTCAAGGCTGGTCATATTAACCCATCTGCCTCTTCTAAATGGCTCTCCAATTTTTCCGAAAATTTACTGCTCATTTCTATGCCTGTGTACCCCATTTGAATCACCAACTACTTGACCCCTTCTTTATGCCATTCTTCATCACTTTAGCCCCAAACTACACTGGAAAAAAACTGGACTATGTTTTATTTATACATTCCATCCTTGAGCACACTTTTGGTCGTCAGTTGGCCCTCTCATGGTCCACAGGACACTTTTCTGAAGGTTGTGTGACAGAGAAAGTGTGACTTGATGGGGGGTGTTGCTATACCAAATGCCCCAGACGTTCTAGCGTGATCGTTACCCCACCTTTTCTTATCATTTATTCAAACTCCGCCGGATCAATCCCGAACCATAGATAAGATAACTGCTACAGGGAATGTGCTAGGTCGCGCGAACGTCTGGGTTACCGAGACAGGTTCTAGGCGCAATTGTGGATGGTCAGACAAGATTTTATGTTCAACGGTTTTGTGTGATGTGGGTCTGGGTTTGGAGATGGTACTCCGATGCGAAATGCAAGTGATTCTTATGAAATTCCGATTCTTAATAGTTTCTGCAGTTGCTAATCTTTGCGAGATTATGCACCAATTGTCAAGTCCAATCTGTTTCCTTATATTCCACGTGTGTGTTCCGTTTATCCAATATGTCCACACATAGTTTATAATGATCCAAATTGTTATATCCTGTCCTGACCATGGTCCTCTTCCGGACCTATCCATCTCCATCCTGCCAACTCCGGACTTCCGGTCCCTCGGAGTTGTGCTACAGAGTTCGCTGGACTTCAACTCTGTCCTCCAGACTCACATGGGTTTTTACGCAATGAAGGATTACTGAGTGTTTTCCCTTTTATCTGTTTAAGCATTTAAATGGGAACCCGTGACTATGCTTTTCTTTTCTCTTTTATGCTTCCATCACCATGCTTCCACTTATGACTTCTTACTTATTGTTTTAACTTACTTCTTTCTCCTTCTGTAATAACAATTAGAATACTTCTATAAAACACTGTAGATACTCTCCTGTACTTCAGTTTGATTATTAAAGTTCTCTCCGAGTTTAAACACTCATTCCGAGTCCTAACAACTCATCTGCATTCTCCTCTCATCTCCACCACTTCCGGTCCACTCTGAACTTGACTCCAGTTTTTGTACTTTTGTGCGGACTTGACCTTTGACAAAGGACTACTCAATGTCCGTACTCCGACCAAGCTCCTGTGGTTATCCATGAAGCTCTGCCTCCAGTTCCAGTCCTCCGGTAACTCCGGACCTCATTCGTGATTGACTTCTATACGATCAAGGAACCTATTGGTCACCTCCTGTTGTCATCTCCTCTGTCCATCGAACCAACATGGCAGTCAACACTCACCCTGTGCCTCAGTGGTGTTGTGCATTTGATATCTGCGATTTCGGATCTAGTGTCCCAGGCACCCAGTTAACATCCATCCTACGTTGACTATCTGTTCCTCCATCTAGTTCTGTCCCTCCGGTACTCCATCCTCCGGTGTCAGACAACTCTCCTCCAGAATCTCCCTCTACCTCGTCTCCTTCTTCCTTCTCTTCAACCCAGATATAACAGTCACAGCAACACTAGTATTGCACAAAACAACCACTAAAACAACTCCACTGCAACAATCTTATTCCTCCAAAGATGTAAGTGCTTCTCTTTGTGAGTTCAGGTCCGGGCTGTAGTATGCGACCAGTGGGCTTGGAATAAACACTATTTGACTGCTAGACTTCAACAAAGTCCTTCAACAACATGCTAGCACTATGCAACTGCCAACAACAACACCACTAGCACCTTGGATGGTCCTGGGTTTTTGTGTGGATACAAAGTAGCTGGATCGCTAGATTGAGAACACCAGGGCAGAGTATGTAGATTTGTGAAAATCCTTGCTAAGGGTCCATCCAAAGACTACTGAGGCTAACTCCAAAGTGACTTCAATCCTCAAATGGTAAGGCAGTCCTTAAACCGTCAACCTATTCCTTAACCAAGAACAGGAACACTTCCACTTTTACTGGCAATAGACACTATAAGCATCCAGGAGGTGGGGAGACCTAGTCCGTCTTCTACTTGGTAGGCTCGAGTCAACACACAGTCACCTAGCAGGTGATCCAACACACTATGACAGCGCTTCTGTCAATATCGGGGTGAAGGCAAAGCTGCTAGCACAACTACAGTTGGGTCTTGAAGAGAACACCCTTGGTTTTATATGTGAAGGCTCCTCAAAGCAACAACAAGAACCTCAAATTAAGAACTCAATGTGTCTGGAGTCAACAGTATTGATTCCAATAAAGACTACTACTTGTGGAGTGTGTTAAAATCTCCACTAGCAGCCTGAGACCACCTGCACCAACTTCGTACAAAGTCAGGGTATAATAATCTGAGGCTCTAGTCTGCTCCGTGCCCCCCTTTATACTACTGGAGTCCAAGTTACATATGAAAAACAGGCTGAATAATGAGATGAGTGAAAATGAGGTGATTGAAGACAAACAGCCAATGAAACGACTGCCATTTGGTTTTGTGATGGGTCTAGGCCAAGCAGACCACCATGCTGATCCACTAGCATTTATGGGTATCACTGGTAATTCCTCAGCCTGTCGCTTGCTGCTGGAACCCCTATTGTGATGATGCGGAGTTGAATCCATTGTCTGGAATCATCTAGCAAAGGTCGGAGCACTGGCTAGCAGTCCATTTAGCCATTGTCAGGCATGATTGACATCTACTGCAGAGATACAGAGAGAGAGAGCCCAGAAAAGGCTGGCAGGGAATATCTAATATGCGGATCATTCCTCTGTACCATCCCCTGCATTCCAGAATACCTGGCTATAAAACCAGGGCCATGTATGCGCTACCTGGTAGTCCAGTGAGCAGATGCCTTCACCTGCACCACTCAACACCACATCCACTCGGGTGTCACATGATTAATTGAATAAACAGGCATGTGTGTGATGACACAGTGGCCCCACATGGTAGTCTGAAGTCGCAGCAACATTACCCCTATCCCTTAGTTCCATCACTGACTTGGCGGGAGGCCGATGCTGGCGCACGGCATAACTCGTACTTTACTTTTGTCTACTTATTCTTATGTTTTTTGTTGCTAATTTGTACATTTGGTATTCGCCTTCCAGCTATCCACAATACCCCCAGCCGCTTCTCAACGATGTTAAGAATCGTATATGTATTTCCAAGTCAATGAATCCGCCGTCCGGCTTGAAAAGAAGGTTAATTGTTCCAACGGAATCATCAGTTATTCTTGCTTGCATTGCTCATTGACATCACCGAGCCTTTTTTTGCTGTTGTGACAGGTCAGTTGTTTGTTTTGCAGTGAAAATCCCTGTCATCAAGTTTATTTGACTCGGCTCGTAATTTATTTTGTGTAACATCAAGTTGATTTCAATATATTGATGCCATCATTTCATCAACGGTGATTCCCGGATATCCCAACCGTATCTGGCGGTCAAAGTGCACTATATGAGATGCGAAGAGTATGTAGCATATTTACATTTGTTGACCTTCCGATTCCGAAAGCGGCTACCATAAATATTCCGGAATGACGGGCACTAAACCTCTTCTCTCTCAAACTCGGCTACTACGACCTAAACTGTAAGTGTTGAGTATTGGTTTCTTCGCAGCATTGAATCGGGCGTAGATGCCGGCTGTGCGCAGAAACCGCAGGCTCCAGAACATCGTTAGAACGTCACTTTCTGACCCGGTTGCCGTCGCTGCAATGTAAGCTTTTTCTTATATATTTCACCCACATATTGGTTCGACTTCACCTCAGCCCTGACCCTTATCCCAGCGACAGGCCAGGTCTCAACTACATCGTCACACGCGACCTCGTCGCCGATGTTGCCACCTACGAACTGGGCTTCATCAACTACCCGACTTTACTCGCAAGGCGCGAAATCAAACTCGGGGAATGTTGAGATTTCGAACAGCACTTGTGCGGGTACCGGGCGTGCCAGCGGATGTACAGGCACAAATGGAAGGCCTATTACACCACACCAGAGCGCAAGCTGACGGGTGAGTACATTGTGCTTTTTAGTTTTTTATCCGGCTCACCCGCCGGTAGAACATTTGGTGCAAGATGAGACGTGCTCCGTGCGCAGGCCCCGCACTGTATGCTCTTGCCAAAAACGGCACATGGAGTGGGTGGATTATATGTCGGTAGGAGGCAAAATGGGGCTGGAGGCTCAGTTTTACCGTTGGATTGCTGTACGGGGTCACACATCGATTGCTACATATATTGCATACAAAGTTCGGCCTGTTGGCTTGTATCATATTACGTTGTACGGCATGTGCAGTATATACGACACAAAACCGGGGCAGGTGCCTTGTATTATAACACATTATATTAACCCGGACATTACCAAGACATCCGGATATCCTCACTGCAAACAGCTCTCTATTGTCTTGCATTATATCTAGATATTACCAGATGGCCCTACCCATCAAGTTTATCTGATAGAACATTGGGACCTAGGCCTCGCACCATATGCTCCAAGAAGTGGCACATGGAGTGGGTTAATTATTTGTGCTCGTGTTGATTGCATTCAATCTGCAGAATAAAAAATGTATATTGTATTTTGATTACTAAGACTTTTATTAAGATATTCGGGCAAGAAACTGCATTGGATTCGTTCGATTGCTATGTATTATCGGGCGCTATCGAAGTGAAAGTTATTGATGGGATCAGATTCTCGCCTACAAGGTTCATCATGTCGTAAAATAGAGCTCCGTTTTTTTTTTTTTTGAGTTCCGATATGATGTCAGCGCCGCAGTCGCACAATATCTCTTCACCTTCCACTACAACTGTCGCCCTCATATCTTCAAAACATGGCCCGCAACAAGGTGCGTGTTCTGAGCCTTGGCGCCACTTCGCCACTCATCGGCCGTCGAAAGCAAACCTTCCGCAAATCCACCGGCGGCAAGTGCAGGCCACACCCCGCGTTGGTGGATACTAACTCCTTGTCACCGACAGGAAAGGCTCCCGTTGTACGACTTCCCTGCATGACTCCACTTCCGCAACCAACACAACCCAAATTGCGTCGCCACCGCACCGGCACTGTGGCTTTGCGTGAAATTCGCAAATACAAGAAGGATACCTCTCTCTTGATCCCGAAGACGTCGTTTCAGTGTCTAGTTAAAGAGATCACGGGAGACTATCAGGTGTGTATTCATGCTTATAACAGCACGATGTCGCGCTAACACCATCTGCCTCGAGCCGGATGTCCGATTCCAATCTTCCACACTTGCGGCACTTCAGGAGGCTGCCGAAGACGTGCATTTTTTATTTATTTTTTGAACCAAGCAATCCAATGCAAATAACGGCTGATTCAATATATTGTTTCCGTGTTCGAAGACACCATGCGAGTGGCTCAACACACGCACCGTGAAACTATGTTTTTGCCACCTATCCGAAGAATCGCGCGCATAACACTATTATTACCCAGTCAACCTAGAGACATGGCGCTGGTGCTCCGCGTTCACGGCGACAGTTCTTGAATGCACGCAAAACCCACGTGTCCGGAATTTGTACTGGACTCTATCCTCCTGAATGCTGATTTATATTTGTAGCTCACATAAACTCAGGGTAGAAAAAAACTCTATCTATAAACATCAACGGCTCGCTATAACCATTCGCTGCTCAAACATTATTGACTAGTATCTATCCATCACTGTAGTTATTCTGTATCGCAACCAAAAATACACGGCTATTCGCCCTTACATAAATTAACGGTACATCAGCGGTCCTTGCAACGAATGTACAAGGTAGGCCACATGGAAAGTGAGTATTCACCCTATCCCTAGATGCGCATGGACAATCAACGTAGCATGCATATATCGTACAGCTTCCAATGAAGTGCATGTAGTGGCTGTGCACATGACACGTACGAGTCACTTCGGGAATTGCCGAAAACTGATCGCTCATCATTTATACAAACACCATGTATTTCACCTACTATAATATTCCGCCCAATCCGGTACAGACAGCATTCACCGGCTCACTTAAACGACTTCATGTCCTAAAGTAATCATCCTGCGGAATATTTTCAAATTCTATACGATATTTAACGAGAGCGAAGCAAGACGATAGGAATGCGAGAATTCGACCAGGAATCCCTCCCACGAAGCTGGGAGGTGGTGGTTTGAAGCCAACGAGAAGGTGTGTCCATTCCACATGTCCAGACATTTTACATGACGGCGTAACAAATTCCCACCCGAGGCGCCTGTTCTCTTGGACCATTGGGGCTGCCATTATGTACAAAAGGTATGTAAGGCCCATGTCAAGGCAAAAGCCGTGCATCCGAGCGATGTACCACCCCATAACTCACGGTATGCTCCAAGAGCAATGTCTCAGTCTATGTGCAACTCGAGTGAAGGTACTGCCCGCCAACAGCCCGGTGTCCCCCGCAAGACACCCTCGAGTGCAAGACCTACAATCCGTGAGCCACAAGTTGGCGCACCGCCCGAACGAACGTCAACAAAAGGTAATAAAAATGAGATACAGCATGAATGGAAGATCCCGAAACCGTTCCAACAAGAAGAACTTCGTTTGGAGCTTCTTGCGAGCTCAGAGTTGAACCCCCTGCCGGCACAGATGCCGAGAAACCGAACATGCGGAGCAATTCCACACGCCGGCCCTCTGCCCCTGCCACAGTGCGGGGGGTTTTGATGTCGCCCTCGACATCGGAAGAGGGAGTAGGGGAAAAGATGGCCGATGTGGTGGAATCAAGGAGGAGTAGGAGTAGCAAAGGATGTGAGATGAGGGTTGTCAAACGGGAGGATGATGGACTTGGTGACCAAAGTGGAAATGCCGCCGCGGAACAGCTGAATGGTAATGGCGCCGCAGAGATGCCCGAGCGATGCCCCGACGCTTTTCAGAGTCTGGTGATCCGGCCTGTAATTAAAGAGCTTGAGGCGATGGACAGTAACCGTCCCCCGAATCACAGTGCCATTGAGCTCGCGCAAGGTGTAAACCTCATGCGGGTGGACCTCGTGAATGATGAATGGGCCCGACCAGTGCATCTCTTCCTTCCTCCCATGCTGCCCTTCCAAGTTCGTCTCGTGACGCCAGACCCACATTCCTGGCTCGAAGTCCGAGAACGAATGATATCGCATGCGGCGATTCATATTCTCGATGGACTGCTGGCGCGACTGGGTCAACTTCTCTAGCGCGGGAGTAAGGAGCTCGTCGCGACGCAAGATCTGCTTGGCACGCAAGGAGATAAGGTCCGAGTACGTTTTCACGTCGTGCAAATCTAAGTCTGCCAAGTGTGATCAGTGATATCAAACACGAATACCGGGTGTACACCATAGAGCAAGAAATAGGGTGAGTACCCATGAGCTCTGTGCGCCGTGACGCGCATTGCGAACAGAACGGCAGGGATATACTCATCCTACCCCCCTTTTACCTCTACTCCTTTTATTACCACATTTTCAACTTACCGGTCGACACAGTTTCCTACCCTCTCCCTTTTGTTCCGAACCTGCTACTGGGTACATTCCCCTTCTTCACCGTAATGTGACATGATAAATTAAATATTGTATGAGGAGGCCCTTTGCAGAAAAACAAAGACATTCGGGATTAAATGACGGCGGCAGCGGTCGTAAATAATGGTAAAATGAGATGTAATACTGCCGAATGAAACAGCGATAAATGACGAGTGTCTAACTAGAGGAATCAAAAAAAGTATGAATGTGTGAAAATCAATGTGCCCGCAGAAAGTCGAACACTCCCCAGTCTGATGAATTATATAAGCACTAAACTCATTAGATTTTGCTCTTAAAAGACTTCAAAAAGCTAATGAACACAGCCACTATTTTCATTACATCATTCAAACGCACTGATAAACGTTTCGCCATATCAAAAATCTGGTTCCCGATTGATGAAAAGAACGAGTACATAAAGTACTCGTAATCAAATCCATTGATTCTCCTGGATTTGTGAAACCTGCTCACTCAAGCCACAGTTCCGGTGGCATGGCATTCATAGGCAAGTGTATTTGAATTCACTGCATAAATGGCTCATCTAGACAATCACCTCACTAAGCAACGCAACTTACTGAAACAACAGCTCCTTCAGTCTCGAAACAGTTCCCCATGGCCTGTGGGGGATACCTCATCAAATTGGTTGTAAGTGTCTGTCAATGGTGATAAGTCGAGGAACAGTCTACGCTCTCAGCCTGATTCTAGATCATGTTGTCATTCTTCTCCATGCCACATCTTACACACATCAGCCTTCAACGTCTGATTTGCGCTGTTTTGATAACCTTGGTCTGATTATCACCCAGTGCCTTGGACCGCATTTCTTGTCTTTGCACAGCTGGAATTAAACACACCCAGGTAAGCTTGATTTGCGCTGTTCTATTGAACTGCGAGCTGATTATTGGGGTTAATCCTCCTACACTTCTGTGTTGCACCGGCTTTCAAGATGGCTTGGTTCTACACGGTTTTGGTAATCTGATCTTGATTCCCAGTGTCATGGACTGTATTTCTCGTCATGATGCAGTTGGCATTCAATGCACTCAGGCAAGCTTGATTTGTGCTGCTTTGTTGAACTGTGAGGTGATTATTGGGTTCATCCTCTTATGCTTCTGTGTCGCACTGGTCTTCAAGATGGTTTGTTTTAATGCTGTTCTGGCAATCTGATCATGATTAACACCACAGATCTCATCCTATTGCTGATTTGAATGCCACTTTGTTAATCAACTGTTCAACTAATCGGACAATCTGTGTATTTGAATAACAATACAATATCATCATTTTCATTGTGAGGCCGTTTGAACAAACAATGATTAAGCAAGTTTTTGCATTGAGACACCAATTGATTAAGCAAACTTCATATGGCTACTGCTGGGGAAGCATCAAGACATATGGTTTCAACCTCCTGAGTCTTAGATGTTTCTCTGTTCAATAAATTATCCAGTGCACTCAAAGTGGTGTGCTGTAGCAAAGATTCCCGGTGAGCTTTGTCCACAGTCAAAAGCCTGACATCAATTTGAGCCATATCTTTGGCCTGCAGTGATCGCTCAAACAGTGGGCGGGCTGCTGTCCAGAAGCCAATTGCCCTTGAGATATGACCTTGTTTGTTTGCTAGGTCTCCCAGACGTACCATGCATAGTGCCTGGCTGCGATGAACTTCCATGTGGGTAAATCCCTCCAGGGCCACTTTATAGAGATTGGTGGCTGTTTCATCGTCTTTGGTGGCAAGGAACAGATCTCCCAGAAAAAGAAGTGCTTTGTGGAGTTCCAATTTGTCTTTGAATTTGTAGGCACATGCACAGTACATTACTGGCCATTGGGGATGCCTTTCAGAAGCTGGCCAAGCTCTAATATCTGCAAGTCTTCCCAAGCAAATAATTCAATCTCATTGTCTTGTCCCCGGAGGGAAGTGAGACTCTCCTTGAATTTGACCTTTGCTATCTCAAAATTTTCTTCAGTGAGTTCAATTTCTGCCTCAAACATGCAACAGTAGATACTGTCTCTCGGGTCCATAGAAGTGCTTGTAATATTTTTTGCTTGGCATAAATCATGTGATGCAGCTCTGGTATCCCCACAAAGTGTGGCAATATGTGCGATATTGAGAACTGATATTGCATAGTAAAAGGGATCTTGCTCAGGAGAATTGGCTTCAACTACTGGATGGTAAATCTTTCTGGCTTCGGCATATTCCGACTTCTGCAGATAGATATCTCCCTGTGACATTGCAATTCGGTGGTCTAGGCTCCCACCAGCCAAGCCATAGATACCAAGCATCACTCTGATTCTGTGTAGTTGGTCTGCACTCTGCTTGAAGTTACCTAGGGATGTCAAACACCCAGCTTCAATCCACAGTGCTATTGCTTCGTTATACAAATTTGCGGACAATTGGGATAGCCTCTGTGCTTCACTGGCATGTACTTGGGCACTATAATACTCTCCAGTCATGCATTGGAGCTCAGCAATATCTATCAAAACATCGCACTTGTGACTGCTGTCTGAGCACATCTTCACAAAATCACATGTTTTTTCTCCCCAAATTTCCATTTTTTTCGCTCTGGCGCGCTGTTGTATGACATTTTAGGCGTCACATTATTCATTTTGGAAGAAAAATCTCTTGAGGCAAAAAAAAACTTGGGCTCAGATCACAGAATGATTTCATATCACATCTATGTATACTAAGTACCTATATCATGCATCTCCCCACCGGAATAGGGCTATAATCAGGTAGAGTGAGGGCAAAACAGACCTTCGGAAGGTGCCGAGATGGCACAGCCACTGTGTCATCATCTAGATGTAATCACAGTCCTTGAAATGAAAACCGATGACATTGAGCTTTGAATCTGAGGTGAAGATGTACGGTACGGTACAGCTGTGGGTGTGGTAATTAACCGTTCTTTAACGAAATGCCTCCTCGGCTGTGCTCTTACCCCATGTAGTACCTCCATTGGCTCCTCCTCTGCTCAAATAACAGTGCATCTCCCCATTTGCATTTGCACGCAGTTTTTGCAGCGCCCATTTCGTGTCACTGCGGCCTGCGCAAACCTCGCCGCTGTGCACTTATACCTGTTCAGGCTACATTTTCCGATTCTGCGGACCTCTGGAATGACTGTGAACTGTCGGCAACTGGATGGATTGCGACGTTTGAGTTATATAGCCAATTCCCGTGAATTGCCAGTGCGAATAAATTGCCTTATTTACATTCAAGTCCCCACTACGCCGCAGAACCACAGATCTTTGTCATACTGCGGCCACGTATTAATTAACCGTTCTTTAAGATTTTGCTCGTTTGGCGGTGCACATCATATTGTGTTTGTTGTGTTTCTACTCCATAAGGTCTAATTACCCCGTTTCTGCTCTTACGCAGTGCCCTCATGACCTACTACGGACTGCGCCGTCAAAATTTTTCCGTTTCTGAGCTGTCCAAATTGGCCTCCCTTGGCTTGCGAGCCAACTGCGATCTTCACACATACACCAGTGATTCACCTCTCAAGAGAGCCGCCTACAATCAGCACTCCTTCCTTTCCTCCCCCCATCGTCATCCCTGCAACTATCCCCCACTGCTGCCTTCAAGCCGCAACGAGCAACGCCAGTTCAATTCCACATGCCTCACCTTCAAAGCTTGGACCTGTCCATCAGTCTTGCTGCTCCCAGCATCCTTCCTCCTCGCCAGGTACCTCTTTCCCTCAAGATTTTCTTGAGCGTCTAGCTTCAAGTCTGGAATGCTTGAGCGCAATGCTGTTCAGATCCGTCTCAAATGCCTCAGATCCCCCCTCCAAAAATGCTCTGTACATCGTGGGATCAAAGTCTACAAAAAATATGCGTCAAGATTTTGTCCGGCCACCACTATATTTTGCACGCAATGTCCGCGACTCCTGCTTCAAGATCGCTGTGGGCCATCGTCATGCTGGTGACCAGCCACAGTCCTGCTGGAATGTGCCCTGCCTACACTATCCGCACCCCACCTTCAGCATGCTCTTTGCCTTGGGACTGAACTCTTGGCTGCTTTGACACCGAACTTTTCTGCAGTAGTTTCACCACTCACTTTTTTTTAATTTCTCCCCACCAAACTGGAACGAGATGGTGATTTCAATTTTTTGCTTTATGCCCTTTCGATAGAGATCCTCAAGTCTTCTTGAGGATCGGGTCACTCAACTGTGTTGTGACACGCTTCCCAACTTCCGTTGTTTGGCGCTGATTCGACTCAAGCGGGCCAATCTGCCTTCCCTCCACATTACGATGTACAATTCTGCTTCTTTGTCCAAATTTAACTCGTTCCACCAATGCATTTCGTCCCCTATGCGCTGTGAGGTCTCCGAGCGTGCTATGCACTGCTCGTCGCCTCATGGCCCCTGCGAACCATCTGCACGAATGACGGACGAGCTCGGACGTACGCGACGGATCTTCCATAACGGGATTCTACGTTACCGGAAGCAGCTTCCGAGCGAGACCAACGCTCTCCCCATTTCCCAAACGCCCTCTAGCCTCTCGAACTCGCTCCCGCGCCATCGTCAGCAGGATACGATGGTTCCCCGGCTTTACTCTCCCCTCCTTCCTACGACGCAAGGCCGTATACACATCTCCGACGATCGAGACCGACGCTCTCCTCGACATGGACGATACGCTCGACACTCCACGATACGACCGGTCCCCACCTGTGGCAGAGCGCGTGGCCGACCCCTTCTGTTGCCGTTTCCATACGACCTCTCGCGCCGGGCGGACCTTGCCCGTGCCTGATGCCGATCCAGCGGACGAGGCAGAACTTATCCCGACACCGCCTCCTCCTCCGCTTCACACGACGCATCGACTAGCCGAGGGAGACCGCTCGTCTCTCCCTCTTCCTGAACGCTCGAGCGCCTTCCGATGCGACCACCAGGCCGTGCCTGAAGCTCTGGTCGTGTTCTGAGGTTTCTCGGCTTCGTTATGCCCTTCCCACACCTAAAGACGATCGGTCTCCTCGACAGAGGTGGCCAGCCTCTTGCCATATATGCACCCCGAAACGCCTCATGACGTCCCTTGGCCCCTGAAACCACCTGCGACCCGCATGGCACCTCTGGAAACGTGGGAAGTCGTCCAAAAGGTATAAAAGGGAGCGCATTTAGAAGGAGTAGTCAGTAGTTCCCGGCCTGGAGAAGTAGCTCTTGGGCGTTTTCCCCACTCTCTGTACCACTCTCACTCAATCTAAAGGGGTACTCCCAGCCTTCCCCGACCTAGTACCTCTCGTGCACCCTCCTCCCGTCGTTCACTGCCGGAGCAGGGTCCCTCCTCACCGGACGCGGTGTCATACATTCAGGCTTCCTCGATTAGGATCACCGTTCTCGCGAGCATCGCTCTGTAGAAAACAGGCCCGGAGAGAAGCCACCAGATTCAAATCGCCGTCCGCACCACTGAGACCGATTGTCTCAACCATCGTCCGAACAACGTCGGTGTCCTCGTCTGTGCGATATCCATCGTACCTCCAGTGCTGGTTCTAAGGGGAAGAGCGCATCAAGGAAAGCAGGCAGGGCAACACATTTAGGGTTCTGGTACATTGTACAGGGAACCAGGTTTAGTACATTCTCTTTCTCTCCCGGTTCGGCTGACAACAGGTCCGCCACACTCGCTTGTACGCAGGAGACGAACGGTCTCCACGAATTACTGTTCACACACACACACATATATTCATCACACACACACCGGATTCGTGCACCGACCTTCCTCGCTATCATCCGACTATATTTTCCCCTCTAGAGGACGAACGCAGTCGATTCGAATCATAAACATTTCGATACCGACACCGCGGTCCTTATCACAGCGCGATGCAGACCGGAGCGAAGCGTTGGAAGCGGAGGCAAGTCATGTACCATATAAAGACTTATCGCCGACGGTCAGCAGCCCGATCACAGCCATGACGTCGACCCTCTATTATTATTACTCATATCTTAAGCAGCTGAATCACATTGTACCTATTTGTCTGTTCCTAATTACCCTACTTCTCTCAGTGACTCCACAGATCACCCATATTAGCGGTTCAATTTCCTGTTGCTTTCCGATTACCTCCGACACATCAAAGGTTCCTGGGCGCCAATTTATTATTGACCTTCCCGATCAGCCGTTCAACATCCGCTCCAAAGGAAGAGTTTCCTTCGACCTGTTTCTTTCATTCTCACCGCCATCATCTCCCCCGTATCGCTTGGCTCCTTTGCATCGTCCGTCCAATTTTATTCCGAATGGTTCTCAGTTTCCTCTGTAACTAATATCAGCATCAGCACCTCCTAGCCTGTAAGGAGCCCACAAGCAGCCGGTGTCCCCACTCCGAACAGATCAAGGTACTATGCGCTGCCCCACACGGTTTTTTCTGCATTTTCTTTTACTTATTTTTCTTTCACCTTTTCTCTGCCACCCAGGTCGCACTGGGATTTCAGCTCTACCATGCACGGTGAAATACGCAAGGCTCGCAAACATGTAAGTGGCCAGGTGGGATCATGTCGAACCCATCCCGTCATTCTCAGTTCATTTTGAAAGCCTCATGACAAGGTCAGTATTTTTGTCCATGTGCTCGCGCCCAAAACTAGCTTTGCTCCAACAGCCTGAAATCCCGATTGGAGAAATGCTTTGTATGTACTAGATGCTTTGCATGAATGAATCAATTTTTCGAGTTTATACCTCGAAACCATTCGTTCTTTTGTAAATTTTTAATACCGGTTGACTGCCTTTTCGTCCACCACATTCGTCACTTAGGCCGGAGCGAAGCGACGGCAGGTCTTGTGTAATCAGAATATTGTATGAAGATGAGGATGCGCATTTCTCTTGCCCATCCAATCTGGGCACAGTGGGCAAGGCTTCCCACAAATATTTGAGAAGCAGTATGATAGCATATGGATAAACTGTGCATACTCAGATTTGACATTGGTATTGCAGGAATGACCACTACTACCAAAAAATAGACTAAAGAAAAGCAAGTGTTTGTGATCAGAAATCCGTCAACTTGACGGGTTTTAGACCGCGTCCTGTCACGGATCATGTGCCATGTGACCAGCGACGTGTCGCACATTCTCATACCCTAGTTGTCAAGTGCCTGCAGGTGCAAGGCAGTAATTAGAAGGTAGAAGGCTTGTATGTGAAGAAAATACCTCCCTTGACCACCTAATGGTATACCTATGGGGTGTCTGCACAGGAGGCGTCATAGCTGTTTATCAAATAAAATGATGGACACCGGCAAGATTGAACCAGCAATCGGAAATCGAACTGTGCCCATCCCGCATACCGTAAAGGGCACTCTCCCACTTTGATCTAACATAGACTTGCAATGTAGATGCGGAATGTTGATTCTTACAGAGACGGTGTCGGCGCTGCGATAGCGATAGGGAAAATTAATGCAGGGGCTGTGCTGATGTCGACCGATTCATCCGAAGGTCTGTTTTGCCCTCTCTCTACCTGATTAAAGCCCTATTCCTGCGGGGAGATGCATGATATAGGTACCTAGTATACATAGATGTGATATGGAATCATTCTGTGATCTGAGCCCAAGTTTTTTTTTTTGCCTCGAGAGATTTTTCTTCCAAAATGAATAATGTGACGCCTATAACGTCATACTGTTGGGCATGATCGCGTGCGAAAGACAAGGGCCGGGGATGTGGACATGGAACCATCAAATCAGTGTAATTCCAGTCGAAATCACCAGTATGAAATATGTGTTGTAGCGTCTGTCTATGAAAGACTAATGCATCGCAATTGAAAACGTGCATTCCAGTCGTATATGCGAAAATGAGCCGTGGGAACTGTAAGGCGGGTGTTTGACGATGTTTGGCTCCTTATGACGTTCGTTGGCTTTGACGTCAACACGCTCCAGCGGACATATAACATGCAGGCTGCAGCTTGGGTCCTGTCAATCTACCACCATGAACGAAGGCGCCCCCATCTCGCGCACCAAGTCCCTCAGCAAGAACACCCGCGACGACCTGCGCCCGTCCGACACCCTCATCGAGCGCTTCGGCGCGTGGAAGGCGCTCGTCAAGCAGCTCATCGCGTACTTTGAAGGCGTCGCGGACGTGCACAGCAGCACCGCGAAGGAGCTCACGAAGCTCTCCGCCGTCATCCAGGTGCCGTTCCGCGCGGGGAACCACTTTTTGGGAGAGAGCGGGCTGCAGGTTTGTCTTCTTATAATTAATGATGGATTGGCCTTGGCTTCCCAGGCCATCGTTTTGGCTTGGCCCTGGTCTATGTGCCAAAGCCAATCCATTACTATTCGTATCTTTAGAAATAAATTGACGCGCACACAGGACATCTACTCCGATATCCGGGACAAGACGCGTGCCGTCGCGGATGAGCATGCGAATCTAGGCCGCACGATCGACAGCTCCATTGTCCAGCATCTGCAAAAGGTGCGCACGGAAATCAAGGCTCATACAAAGGTGTGTTCCTTGCCGCATTAGAATCTTTCACGGGTGATTAATACCATTTCAGAACATCCAAAACGACACGGGCAAGCTCGCCACCAACGTCGCAAAGGAGCGCGAGTTTTCCACCCGTCTCATCACGGACCTCTCCGCCAACATCTCGTCCTTCAAAAGCACGCCAATGGCCGTGACGAGCAAGACAGATCCCTACGTCGTCAACGCCGCGGTCATCCACCAGCTCACCAAGCAGGTCCACGAGGAGAACCTGCTCCACAAGTCCATCCTCGCCATGCAGCAGAACAGCGCGAACTTCGAGGAGGCCATCGTGCGCGCGCTCCAGTCCGCGTGGCAGACGTACGACGAGTGGCAGGGTCGCACTAACGCCGCCATCGCGGGCACACACACGGCGCTCTCTGCGCACGTCGCCGGCCTCCCGCCGGACCGCGAGTGGTCCGCCTTCCGTGCGTGCCACCCGGACCATCTGCTCGACCCCGCGACGCCCGCACGCGACCCCGCGGCCGTCGTGTCCCCGCACCGGGCCGACCCGAGCGTGGCGCCCGTGCGCACGGGCCTGCTCGAGCGCAAGAAGCGCTTCACGCGCGCCTACCGCGAGAGCTTCTTCGTGCTCACGCCCGCGGGGTTCCTGCACGAGTACGCGTCCGCGGCGGAGCGCGAGCCGCTGTTCAGCCTGTTCCTGCCGATGTGCACGCTGGGGCCGCCGAGCGCGGCGACCGCGGCGGCGCACAAGTTCCACATCGAGGGGCGGAAGGACGGGACGGCCGCGGGGAGCACGATACGGCGGAGTCTGCGGCTGCGCGGGGGGGAGCACGCGTGGAGCTTCCGCGCGCGGAGCAGGGAGGATATGATGGGGTGGTGGGACGCCATGAGCGCGCTTTGTGCGCGGCACCTCGTCGCGAGCGACCACCAGGGGGAGCGCAGAGGGCCGGTGGCGGCGGCGGTGCGTGCGGCGGGGTACCTCAGCGAGGATACGGACGGCGTGGGGAGCAGCGGGGAGGATGAGCTCGAGTACGCTGATACGGAGGGCGGCCCCCCGAGCTATACGCATGACATGGAGATGGACAAGAAGGCCCGCGACCCATCAACCGACGCCGGCGTGAGCGTCGAGCGCCGCCCGAGCAAACGCCAGCAGGAGAAAGCGGCGGAGGGTCATCTCCCACACGCCGGGGAGGCCCACCCTCCGCACGACGTGGAGGGTCACCCGCATCATGCCGTGGAGGTCCACCCGCCGGTCTCGGATAACCCGCACGACGCGCCGCCGGAGGAAGAAAAGATGATGCCTGGGGGGAGCCGGTTTTTGGAGAATATGTCATGATGAGTGTGTATAACACTTTTTTTCTTTTCTGGGTGGTACGGTACCTACCTATACCCGCCCTCTTGTACCGTATCGCAACCGCAATGAGACTTCCTTGAGAGAGTCCTTTATCGAAGGCACCAGTATATCTTAGATCAGCAGCTTTCAAGAAGCGAGAACGCGGTCGCTTGGTTTGCGGTAGGCATGGGCGCGTAGGCGCATCGGGTTGCGATCCTGACGCGATACCAAGCAGAGTGCGCGTCGCGAGGTCCGGCTATGCGGAGGACGGCGGGTTTTCCGAGCTCAGCCGCATACCAGCGTGCTTGGCTCGTATGCAGGCGATAGTAGATGTACAGATTTTCTGATGGATAGAAAACAGGAAGTAGGGAAGACAAGAGACGCTGCGAGTTTTGTCTCTGTCAGTGTGTACCCCGAACGTTTTCGTCTTGAATCTGATGAGATTAATGCCAACACCGAGCGATTGTTTTGTTTGCAAGTCTTTTCTTTCGTTCTTCTCTTGATCAATACAAGGTGTCAGTCAAAAAAATTATCTCAGCCGCACAAGGTAAAGGTTACTCGGGGTGCACACAAAATGTACGCTTGTCCTACATGAACGAGGGGGGTACATGTGTATATCAGGTAAAGCGGAAGTGAGGGGCGCAGGGCGGAGGAGGGATGGAAGATAGAAACGAGAGACGCGGAGAGATGCAAGTATACAAATGAATGGAAGGAAATAGAAAGCCGGCACGAAGAAGTAAATGGAAAGAAAGAAAAACAAGAAGGGATGGGGGAGGATGGGCGTAGAGCGATGATTGAAAGAGGGAATTGAAAATAGAAGCACGCACCTCTGCTAAAGCACCCCCGCAATCCCGGTTCCCACTTCGCTCCATCGACGGCGGCGGTAGCGGCGACAAGTCGGCAGCGAAGGCTGTTAAGTCCGAGCCGTCGACGGGGGGATGGGATCCGCTGGGCCATCCGCAGGTATGCGGCTGTTTGTCTTACAAAGGTCGGGAAGGGAGCGCTGGGAAGAGAGGTGTTAGCGTGAGAACGAGGATAAAGAAGGCAGAGAGGGAGATGCAATAGGAAAGGATTGGAAAGGAGAAAGAAAGAGCGGGAGGAGATAGGAAGAGTGCGGTGGCGTGTCGAGCGAAGAGAACAAAAGAGAGGAGAGAAGGTAAGGAGCGGAGGAGACGACGAGAAAAAAAAGGAGATGCCCCGATTGATTACCTGAAAGTGCGCCTTTCCGAATTCCCTTGCAGCCGCATGTAATTCGACACCTCAGGTCTCCGGCGTGGTCGACTGTTGGGAGGGAGACAAAGCGAGTGTGGTGGTAACGACGCTCGTATGCGAGTCATTGCCGTGTCTTGAATGAGTCGAGGATAGCGCGGTGTCTACAAAGGAGGTCAGCGAGGCGCTGACCAGGAACGTAGGGTAAGAGAAACAAGGAAAAAAGAAGGAAGAGTCGAGGTTTCAGAAAGGAGACGAACGGCGAAGCGCCGGAGGAACGACGGTGAAAAGGGATAAGAATAGGGAAGGGGGGAGTGGGGGCACCAATGGTGCGGCGACGGATGGAAGGAGCGAGGGAAACGCACGACAAAATTTGTCATTTCGTCACATCCACCTTTGCGTGCATCATCGTCAGCGGCGACAACAGCAATCGAGTCGCGAGTAAGAGGACTCGGCGGGAAGGGAGACGGAGTCGCGCTCCCCGTTCGTGCAAGCCGATGAGAGATGCTGAAAAGAAACGGGATCAGCAGCGAACGAAAGGCGGCGGATGATGAAGACACATCCAGGGCGCTGGCATCCTGCACGGGACTGCGGGCGTGCGGACGTGTGAAGGACGGGCGCGCACAGGTGGTTCTTGCGGGTGATAGAGGTGATAGAGGTACTGCAAACATCGACGCACGAGCGAAAGAAACGGATCGCGCCCTCTTGGCGGCATCACCAAAGATCGGCGATCAAAAGATCAGTGCTTATGCAAAAACTGCTGACTGCAATCCCAATCTAGCTTTGATCTCCGCTTCTCACGACCATACAAACCGTCATTTGAACTTCATGTCCGAGTAGGCAACGCTTAGCGCAAGTTTTGAAACCGGCGTCTTTCCCAAGAGAGAAATGCTCTCCGCAATCCATCGGAGCGCGGAGGATACAAAACCAGCGGAATGCTCGGGGCACTCCCCATCTGCACTTCATTCGACCCCTAATTCTTGCCACTACCATGTATCTTACTATTCGGCGAACTTTGGCGACGTTCCTGCTAGTATCTGGAGTATCGGCGACGGTCTTCCCTCCCGCCCCTGACGGACTTACTACTATCCAAAGTGTCTCGTATCCCGGGGTTTCCATCTCCTACAAACAGGTATGCATTCGTCCCACACACTTTCCTCCTGCAATCGGTAGCCAACCATCTAGCAGACCCACATATGCGAGACGACACCCGGCGTCAAGTCCTTCAGCGGATACGTCAACCTACCGCCCAACCTCATCCAAGGACAAGACTACCCCATCCATTCTTTCTTCTGGTTCTTCGAAGCTCGAAATCATTCCGAGACTGCACCGCTCTCCCTCTGGCTGCAAGGCGGGCCCGGGTCTCCTTCTGTCGGGGCGGCACTCGGTGAAAACGGCCCCTGTTCGGTTAACGAAGACTCGCAGACGACCCAGCTAAATCCCTGGTCGTGGAACAACGAGGTCAACATGCTATACATCGACCAGCCCGTCCAGACTGGCTTCTCGTACGACACCTTGGTCAATGGTACCATCAATCAGATCAAGTCGCCGTTCATTGTCGACGTGCAGAAACCGTCGCAGTCTGCCCTCCCCCAGAATAATGCGACCGTCTTTGCGGGCACTTTCCCTTCACAGGATAACACCACCACAGCCAACACCACCTCCATCGCGGCGCAGGCGACTTGGTATTTCCTGCAGACTTGGATAAAAGAGTGAGTTGCGTTCTATCTCCCGGTCCTTCTAATCCCTGGGGGCAGGTTTCCCGAATACAAGACAAACGACAACCGTTTCAGCATCTGGGCCGAGTCATACGGTGGTCACTATGGCCCGACCTTTGCCAGCTACTTCGAGGCCCAGAACCAGCTCATTGCTGCCGGAAACATCTCTTCTCCAGCTGTCGAGCTCCACATCGACACTCTCGGGCTCATCAACGCCTGCATCGACAGCGGTATCCAGACTGCGACGTACCCCGTTTTCGCGTTTAACAACACCTACGGCCTCCAGGGCATCAACGAGACGGAGTACCAAACGGCCGTCGCCGCCATTCCCCAGTGTCAGAACCTGACACAGACCTGTCGGACCCTGGGAGACAATCTCGATCCTGAGGGATGGGGAAACAACCAGCAAGTGAACGAGGCATGCGCTGCTGCGTTCCAGTTCTGCTTCGGACAGCTATGGAATCCCTTCAACGCCAAAGGGGTGAGCCTCCTACCTCTGTCCCTCTCCATCTCTGGGAATACCACCGAGTCTAATTCACTAACTATGTTCAGCACGATGTCTTCGATTTCGTCAGGGCCAAGCCTAACCCGTTCCCTCCAAAGTTTGCTGCTGGATACCTCAACACGCGGGAGGTGCAGCATGCGCTGGGAGTGCCCCTGAACTTCACGGGTCTCTCCAGTGCCGTAGACCGAGGTGAGACGCCCTAAAAAACTTGCATGCTCGAATAACTAACGCCTGGCCTAAGCATTCACCGGGACCGGTGATTTCATCCGCGGACACAACCTCGAGATCCTGGGCCAGCTACTCGACAAGGGCATCAAGGTTGCCTTGGTTTATGGCGACAGGGACTATCAATGCAACTGTCCGTCCCCGATATCCCTATAACGAGCCAAGAGCTGACCGTGCGCTTAGGGATCGGCGGCGAACAAGTCAGCCTGGCCATTCAGTCCTCGTCCGCCACGGGCTTCAGCGCCGCCGGTTACGCCAACATTTCCACCAATGACACGTACGTTGGGGGCGTCGTGCGCCAGCACGGCAACCTGTCGTTCTCGCGTGTGTTTGACGCCGGACACCAGGGTATCTCTCTCTCTCTTCCCCACCACCGCGCTGCAGCCGCTAACTAGTCCCTCTGCCCAGTCCCGTACTATCAGCCTGAGACGGCGTACCGCATCTTCCAGCGCGCCATGTTCAACACCGACGTGGCGACCGGGCGGATCGCCACGGGCGAGTCCACGAATTACACGACGACCGGCCCAAGCAGCAGCTTCGGCATCAAGAACGCGGTACCGCCGCCGCCGTCGCCGCTGTGCTACACGTGGGATGTCTTTGAGACGTGCACGGATGCGCAGAAGCTGCTGCTGCAGAATGGGAGCGCCATTGTGAAGGATTTCATCATGGTGGGATAACGGCTTACGGGGTCGAGGTCTTTTACGGCAATGGGAACTAAGAGATTAGTCGAGAACCTAAGCCCCGCTTGCGTTAGAAAAGATCTATCGCGCGGCTTGCGTTTCCAGCGAGTAAATGAGCCTGAAGCGATTTTTTTTTGAACCGAGTTTAATCAGTGAGCGACTCGATCCATATTCCAATGGCCGGCCAGAGCGTACCTCAAAGTCGCCAATAAACGGCGAAATTAGAGTATCAGGGAGCTCTGGCGCCACCGGAACTAGGTCATTCCACTTCTTCTCGAGTCCAGCGCTGATCGAGGCAGCGTGTTCGTTGTGTTGAACAAAACCGCGAACGAGTTTGTGTCTTGCGGCAAAAGCGTCGTCGTCGCACCATTGCGATAAATTCCCGCCTCAGCGGCAAGATCAGGGAGGTTCATGGCCGGTGCGAGGGATGTACTGGTAAGTAGGACGCTGGATTCGTTGAGAATGATTGGGTTGGGGTTGGTCAACAACGCGTTACGTTGAAGAATAGAAAGGAGAGAGAGGTGTACTTGAAGGTTGCGACTACCCTCGGTGTCGAGTTAGACAGGACGAGACAGACCTTGTCAGATACGTTGAAGAGGAACACAAGAAATATCTCGTATATTAAGCAGATGCCTCGTATCACGATGTACATGTTTGTTCTTCACACGCCACCGGGCGCTCGCGGATTCCCGAACTTCTCAGATTGGTATCAGATTCATTTTATATTCTTTATTCCGCCCTTCTGTCGTCCTAGCCACACCAGTAACGAGCTCTGTCTGAAATGCATGCCGAACTGCATGGTGTTTTGTTTTCATTGTGTTTTTTCCTGCCGGCTTTCTCATTCCCAGTTGAATACTTCGTAGATCCCTCGAATCAGAGTGTACATGTTTGTACCGCCGAAATTACCCCAACCGTTACCCCAGCTGACCCTCTCCATCCGGAATTAGCTTAGACGCCCCGGCGCTTGGCTGATTCATACCTCGCCGATCAGCCCTCAACCTCCGCACAAAAGGCAGTCATTCTGTCGCGTCGCTTCTTCTTTCTTACCCCCATCATCTGCTATCGGAATCCTGCACCGCCGCCTCTGTTTCTCCATTTTATGCTGCGCTGCCACTCCATGATGTGTTTGACTACCAAGAATCAACTTACGTCCAGTGGAGGTTCCTAATTCTGCAAGACTCTGTGTTACCAAGCTATGCGTATTCTCTTAAGACGTCGAAAAGGGCCCGAAACCCCTTGAGATTTATGTTTAACGGCCAGCCAAGACCTACCGCTATCAAGCCTCGTACCTCAACCTTCTACCTCCGGATTTCGCAAAACCTTGAGCACCAAGGTGATATTCAATCAAGATGAACCCGAAGCTCACTACCAAGGCTCAATTCATCAAAATTCTAAACTCGATGTCGGCTCTGCGTTTCAACTTCAACTTCAACGCCATTAATAGCGTCGACCAAGCAACTACTCCACAAAGTTGAATATATGCAATCGGGCGTTGCCAGCCTGGAAGAATGACTCTTGCGATATGGTGAGTAACACAGTCCTTCCCCGTCTCAGTCTTGGTATCAGTCGCAAACGTTACTCACTGGTGTGGCTTTACGGTAAACCTGGGCTCGGTGCTGAGCCAATTGTGCAACCGGGAATCATAGACCCTCGCCGCTCATATTCTCGGGCACCGTCGACAGGCTTCGGGCATGGTTTGCGTAGGTAGGTGAGGAAGAGCGTGCGATAAGGCACCTAACTTCATCGATAAGTGTGCGGAACTCAGTGCCATGCATACCGCCCGGACCTATCGACAGCCACGAACTCCGCGAAGTGTTGTTCGAGTTCCTGTGCCGGCTAAGCGGTGAGAGGTTTTCTTCTTGATGGCCTCCATTCCGGGATGCCGCTGACTTAAGCCCTCGAAGTGTGGCCTCGACCATTGTGGACGTTCGTTCCATCAAATCTATGTCCCTCCTGCCAACAAGCTGAGCGCAAAGGACGCATTTCTGCCACCTGGTGAGCACTGTTACTAGATCATCAAGTTTGATTAACTCTTACTCACCTGCGCCTGTCCAGCAGCCCGAACGAGCCTCCGAAGAACGTTAACATTGTGGATGAAATTTTGGGCTTTCTGCCATATGCGACATGTAACAGGGTGCGAAATCTTCAGTTTCTCTTCTACGGAATATTTACCTATTGTCTGCGGTTCAGCCACATCTCCTGTGTTGAGACATCATGTCCATATGCGGTCCGTCTCCTCATCCAAGATCGGCTACTTACTCAGTTGACTATCGTTGTACTTCCCGATGTACTAGCTTTCGATGCTCAAATCCAAGGGAGCTGCTAGAATTATGGGATTTTCCTCGTAATCCATGCAGCCGTCTGGTACGAGACATGCTCTCACAGTTCGACTTTTCGACGCTATCCAATGTACAAAGAAGTGTGTTTTTCATTATTTTACTGGCCTCCAGCTATCTGCTAAACGTTCAGTAGCAAGCGCGCTGGATAGCCTACAACGGCGGGCGAAGAACAGGAGAATTTTCACATGGAGTTGATCCTGTAATTGTATTTTGTTACGTCTATGGCTGAAATAAACCGTACTTTTACAATGCAAGTGAGTCTTCACACTTGCACCGTAGCGAAGCGAAGGCACGTCTTGTATAAGATGAAAAGACCGATCCGAGAACGGAAAAGACAAAGTAAGGAGTTGAGACAGGATAAGCAACTCGAAATAATTATTTTTGTCCTGGTGGAGTCTCTGTCCGCTCGCGTACTTGACTGTAAACCAGCGCGTTTGGAGCGAGAGCCGGGCAGCCAGCATTGGGAAGGGGCAGCAACACAGGGCTTCTGAACCGTACCGTTACGGCGACGTCCGTAGGGTGAGACCCGGACCGTGGCCCGTACCATCAGACGAAGTTCCAAATCCTCGATGGGTGGGTACAGCCGTACAGGATTGAAGTTGTGAGTCACGACTTCGGATGTTGACGTTCCCGGTTCCCGGCCCTAGGCCCCCAGCACCCATCTGTCGTCTTACCATCACTCTCGAGTTTCCAGCACAATAGACTCGGTCGTATGTACGACCGTCGCGTCGCTATTTGCGCGGCTTCCACCACAGCCAAAGAATCTCATACTTACTCATCCTCAGGCCAAAACAATTGGCACATGTGTCGACTTCGATCCCTTCCTTAATTCTTGCTCTTTGCTCAGTGGTCTTTTCCGTTTGTGCGCCCCTACCTTTCGACTTTTCTACCTCTCGGCTGCGCAGGTTATTATTCGGTTCCAACTGATCGGCCGCTCCGGGCTTGGCAGATCTATTCCGAGACGCTTTTGGAAATCTACACAGCTCTTTGGACGAAAGTAGGAGACCGGTCAAATTCTCTTTATCCGACGATACCTCATTCCCTCCTCTTCCCTATCCTCCCACCAAAAGTGACCTATGGATTCCAACTCGACCACAGAAACCTGTCTCGTATTCGGCGAGAACAGCATGGTGGCGACGATGATTATGCTCAACAGCGTCCCCGTCTACAAAGTGTCCACCAGCAAGCACGGCGGGACGACGTCCGTCCGTTCGTCCGACACGGACGCGCTTGTAGCACGTATCGAGCGCAGAGAGATCCTACCCGACACTGTCAAGTTCCCGGATATGAAGGGGACCAAGTCCCTGCGTGTCAGCAAGTGGCTCAAGCGCACGACGCTCGCGGATGGGTATGGGCTTGTGTCATATTTGGACTATTCCCGACGCTCACCTTGGTTTTAGGACGACAGCATTTGCGCTGCAGTGTGCGGACGGTCCCTGCTTCCTGCGCAATCATCATATACATCGGCTTGCGGTTCGTGTCGATCTGCCTTGCATCTGGAGATTTTACTGATTTTCATCTTCTTCCACAGCTATATGGCACCGATCAAACCTCTATCGTCGCGCATTGGAAGCCCCAGACAGTGTCATCACCTCTCACGCTCATTATCTCTCCGGGGGTTGAGCGTTCTCATGCACAAATCATTGCGGCATTCTTGTACGCAGAGCAGAAAATGCGTAGTATGGAGCAGACGGGGCGGCTGGGCGTGCAGACATTGACTGCTGTCCAGATCGCGCAGTCTTCGACGGTGGTGACAGGGCCGCTCATATGAATCATGGCCCGGTGACTGTGCTCGGGGTATTTGTACAGCTTTCAAGTCAGATTGGGAAAACCTGTTAAATGCGCCCTCTGTACTTCCGGTCCGCGATATTTGATTCCAAGAACTCGGCGATTTATGAATGCTCCGGGTTGACAGTGTTCGAAGTTCCTTGTACAGCTTTTCTACAGCTTTCAGTCCAAACTGGACAGGTCAAGAGGTAAGCGGGAATTCCCGATCGCACACAGACCTCTTTGACAACTCCCCCGGATTAGGAAACTTGTGCTGATGGGCCACTTTTGCCAGGAAGAATTGAGAACTTTGAGTTTGCAGTCTCATTTTTAGTCAGAACCTTCCAGGACTTTGGCTACCCTCCCATTTCCATATCTTCACTGTCTGTCTATGTAATCAAACTAATTTATTAACCGTTCTTTAACGAAATGCCTCCTCGGCTGTGCTCTTACCCCATGTAGTACCTCCATTGGCTCCTCCTCTGCTCAAATGACAGTGCATCTCCCCATTTGCATTTGCACGCAGTTTTTGCAGCGCCCATTTCGTGTCACTGCGGCCTGCGCAAACCTCGCTGCTGTGCACTTATACCTGTTCAGGCTACATTTTCCGATTCTGCGGACCTCTGGAATGACTGTGAACTGTCGGCAACTGGATGGATTGCGACGTTTGAGTTATATAGCCAAGTCCCGTGAATTGCCAGTGCGAATAAATTGCCTTATTTACATTCAAGTCCCCACTACGCCGCAGAACCACAGATCTTTGTCATACTGCGGCCACGTATTAATTAACCGTTCTTTAAGATTTTGCTCGTTTGGCGGTGCACATCATATTGTGTTTGTTGTGTTTCTACTCCATAAGGTCTAATTACCCCGTTTCTGCTCTTACGCAGTGCCCTCATGACCTACTACGGACTGCGCCGTCAAAATTTTTCCGTTTCTGAGCTGTCCAAATTGGCCTCCCTTGGCTTGCGAGCCAACTGCGATCTTCACACATACGCCAGTGATTCACCTCTCAAGAGAGCCGCCTACACTGCTATCCCGGCTGACATCGGAGTTCTATGGGGCGTATATTCATTGGATTCCGATGGACTCAGATGGCATCAGCTGATATGGCCGGCATTGATGCATCATTTCCACTGTAAGTTCAGAGGATTTGATGGAAACCAGTGGATTTGCCAAGTTTTCCTTTCGGAATCCAATGATTATACGGATCTTCGGAATTCATTGGAAAACATTAGAATTCCGATGTCAGCCGGGATAGACGTGTACAATCAACACTCCTTCCTTTCCTCCCCCCATCGTCATCCCTGCAACTATCCCCCACTGCTGCCTTCAAGCCGCAACGAGCAACGCCAGTTCAATTCCACATGCCTCACCTTCAAAGCTTGGACCTGTCCATCAGTCTTGCTGCTCCCAGCATCCTTCCTCCTCGCCAGGTACCTCTTTCCCTCAAGATTTTCTTGAGCGTCTAGCATCAAGTCTGGAATGCTCGAGCGCAATGCTGTTCAGATCCGTCTCAAATGCCTCAGATCCCCCCTCCAAAAATGCTCTGTACGTCGTGGGATCAAAGTCTACAAAAAATTTGCGTCAAGATTTCGTCCGGCCACCACTATATTTTGCACGCAATGTCCGCGACTCCTGCTTCAAGATCGCTGTGGGCCATCGTCATGCTGGTGACCAGCCACAGTCCTGCTGGAATGTGCCCTGCCTACACTATCTGCACCCCACCTTCAGCACGCTCTTTGCCTTGGGACTGAACTCTTGGCTGCTTTGACACCGGACTTTTCTGCAGTAGTTTCACCGCTCACTTTTTTTAAATTTCTCCCCACCAAACTGGAACGAGATGGTGATTTCAATTTTTTGCTTTATGCCCTTTCGATAGAGATCCTCAAGTCTTCTTGAGGATCGGGTCACTCAACTGTGTTGTGACACGCTTCCCAACTTCCGTTGTTTGGCGCCGATTCGACTCAAGCGGGCCAATCTGCCTTCCCTCCACATTACGATGTACAATTCTGCTTCTTTGTCCAAATTTAACTCGTTCCACCAATGCATTTCGTCCCCTATGCGCGATGCAGACCGGAGCGAAGCGTCGGAAGCGGAGGCAAGTCATGTACCATATAAAGACTTATCGCCGACGGTCAGCAGCCCGATCACAGCCATGACGTCGACCCTCTATTATTATTACTCGTATCTTAAGCAGCTCAATCACATTGTACTATCTTTACCCCTCCTTTGCAAACGTCCCCACCTTTGCAAAAACATGTTTTTTCCAAGCCAATACTGGCCCAAACCCCTCAGTAAAATAGATACGAGGTTTTGCATGCTACCGTACCCCGAATTCAAAATACTTCCCCCGTGTGTCTCGAGACGGGCTCAGAAAAAAATCAAAAGCCCCCAAATCGGGCTCAAAACACTAACAATCACTTTTGTACCTCAGTAACTCTCGCTCTATATAACACTCACGAGCCCAAAAAAACTTAAGGCATACACTAAAGGGTGTCCTCTACACGCTGATATTTTTTCTAAGTCCAGAATCCTCTGGCTTGTCGTGTTTGAGCGTCGTTTTCGTCACGGTCCAAAATCAATGAGAATTTCAAACTCCGCTCGGCTCCAGCCAAGCTCGGCTCTTACTCCTGCTTCGCGTCCTCCAAGGCGTCGTCGCGCTCACGACACGCGTCTGTCAAGTCAGCGAGGGCGCAGGCACCCCCAGATACCCACTCAGAATCATACCCCATCCCTTATAATTCACGTTCTTTCTAATTTCGGCAAACGATGGTGTCCGTGTCAATAGCGCGAGGCAGGGCGAAGCGAGAAGGGGTGAAGATGCAGAAGAGGGAGGAGAAGGTGCAGGAGGCAGTCATCGGTATCCAAACGAAGCTGTATAAGAATGCTAAAGAGGCGGCGGAAGCCCTTCAGATCCCCAGGCAGGCCGCGACCATCCATCGGCGATTGAAAGGGATTTCCAAGTCGAGAATCGAGTCCCAGGTCCAGCGACAGATCCTCACGCCAACCCAAGAGGGAGTTCTCGCGGAGTGGATGAAGTTTTACGGCTTCGCAGGCCTACCTTTGAACAAGAAGACTGTCGCGGCCAAGGTCAAAGCAATGTGCGGAAAGGTTCCTGGCAAGAACTGGATGGGTCACTTCCTCCGCCGCCATCCTGACTGCGCACCAGGTCGGGCCTCCGGACTCGATCCCAAACGGGCAACCGCCTTCAATCCAGCCAATGTCAAGGCTCATTTCGATCTGTTGAAGCAAGAGTTCCAGCACAATGGGCGCACCATCCCAGCCCGTAACATATATAACATGGACGAGGTCGGCATCCAACTTGGTGGTGGTCGGAAGGGCTCGAACGAGCTCTACTTCTTCTCGTCCACTGACAAGGCGCGGTACAAGCTCAAGAGCGATGACCTTAAACTCACGACCATTCTGGAGGTCGTGTGTCTAGATGGAACCTCGACAATCGCGCCCGGCTTTGTCTTTGCCGGAAGTAACATGTGTCCGCGTTGGTTCGAGGTCAGGGATGATATTGTGTGCGTCTTCATACCCTCTGCGGAGAACTTCACCATTTATTTAATGACACCGTAGCATTGGTATGACCGAGACAGGCTGGACCAACGAGCAGTTCTTTCAGACTTGGTTCCGACTTAGCTTCATCCCGGGAGCCAAGGCCCATAGCGACCCCGAATTCCCAATATTTCTGTTATTAGACGGCCACCTCTCCCACGACACTGTCGAATCCGTCGACGACGCCATTGAAAACAAGATCAAAATTGGGCTAATGGGCTCACACCAAACACACCGTTTACAGCCATGCGACGTTGGCGCATTCGGTCCCTCGAAGGGCAACTGGCGAGCGCGTTGCGATGAGATCCTCCAGGAGACCGGAGAGACGATGAGTGTTGCGGATATCGTCAAGGAATGGATGGACGTTCGTGAGAAGTCGTTCAAGGTGGAAACGATCCAGGCGGCGTGGTATAAATCTGGGATCAATGTTGACGCTAGTGGGTTACTTCCGCGGCTCACACCCGAGATCTTCACCGCGGCCGACTTCGCTCCCAGCATATCCACCTCTACCCAGCTTCATCTCCCCGTCGGCTTTCCCAGCGTCCCACCGTCAGAAGCCGACGACAACGTTACCGCTATCTCTGATCAGCCCGGTGATCCCTCAGCTTTGACAACCTCTCTTCCCACTGGTTCCGACCCCTCTTCGTCGACTCCATCTCTTCACACGGCCTTCACTCCTCCTTCCATCGCCTACGTCTATCCACAGGACCATGACGAGCCCCCGTCGGACCTTCGAGGGGAAGCACTTGTCAGCTTCTACCAAGCTGTAGCGGATAAACTCAAGGCGCAGAGGAACGAAGCGCGTGCCCAGCGCGAACTTGCGGACGCCCACGCCATCATGGCCGGACAGCACATCCAGTCATTACAGCAGAAGCTTAACTCGGGGAAGGGGAAGAAACGCGCAGGCAACGAGCGCAACCTTTCCACGACAGCTCGGATGCTTACATCGGCAGAGGGGAGGGTGTTAGCCGGAGAGAAGCGTACAGCGCAGCTGCAGAAGAAGGCGAAGGACGATGAGAATCGCTCCCAACGACTGCTGGCCAGCGCTGAGGTCATCAAGCGGCGCGCTGAGCTGGGACGCGAAGGGATGGAGTTTGCCGGGAACATCAAGTCGTTGAAGGCCCCGCAGCTGAAGGACCTTGCATGGTCCTTAGAGCTTGAAGAGAACGGGACGCGCGAGGTGTTGATTGAGAGGATTCTGACTCACTTCGGTGATGACGAGTCTCTCAAGGTCGACAAGCGCTACGTCGAGCTGTGGCGTCGTCGTCGAGGCGCCGCTGTGTCCCACGACGATCAAGTTGAGCAGCAGGCACAGCCCGAAGATATGCTCACGGACATTCAAAATGTCGCCAGTGGTTCCGGATCCTCCTCCTTTCATTCACACCTCCCGCCGCCGCCGCCTCCCCCGAACGCTCCATATGTCTTCCCTGATACACCGTGGGCACCGCCCAACCACCTTCCTTACGACCATCGCGTTACCAATCCACCTTCATTTACTCAGTATCACGGCAACCCTCCATCCGACTACTACTCTGTGCGCCACCCTTACGAACCGACCTTTTTCCGGTCTTAGTTTACGCCTCTCGACGGCTTTTACGCTCCTTTACGCGCCACCTCTTACCACAATCCTACCGCGACGCCTTACACCATTTACAATATTTCTCATACGTCTAGTAGCAATACAATTTCCTATTAGTTTACACTACTACATACAGCGTAATATATCCCATCTGTGTTGAGGATTCTTCAAAGCTTTCTTGCGATTTAATCCGAATTGCCGAATGCTCGGCAGTTCGGCAACGATGACGACACTTTTGCAGACGTGGGTAAAAGTATTAAAAAAATGTACCCCTCACCGGCATCTTCACAGCTTCCTTCTCAGCCCACAAACAAATCTGAAAATATCCAAACATTGAAATCATACCTATGGCTTGAGCCTATCGAAATTTCAGAAGGATCCGAGCCCAAACAGTCAAACAGCACTTCCATCAAAAACTTTTTGCAAAGGAGGGGTAAAGATAGTACCTATTTGTCTGTTCCTAATTACCCTACTTCTCTCAGTGGCTCCACAGATCGCCCATATTAGCGGTTCAATTTCCTGTTGCTTTCCGATTACCTCCGACACATCAAAGGTTCCTGGGCGCCAATTTATATTATTGACCTTCCCGATCAGCCGTTCAACATCCGCTCCAAAGGAAGAGTTTCCTTCGACCTGTTTCTTTCATTCTCACCGCCATCACCTCCCCCGTATCGCTTGGCTCCTTTGCATCGTCCGTCCAATTTTATTCCGAATGGTTCTCAGCTTCCTCTGTAACTAATATCAGCATCAGCACCTCCTAGCCTGTAAGGAGCCCACAAGCAGCCGGTGTCCCCCACTCCGAACAGCTCAAGGTACTATGTGCTGCCCCACGCGGTTTTTTCTGCATTTTCTTTTACTTATTTTTCTTTCTCCTTTTCTCTGCCACCCAGGTCGCACTGGGATTTCAGCTCTACCATGCACGGTGAAATACGCAAGGCTCGCAAACATGTAAGTGGCCAGGTGGGATCATGTCGAACCCATCCCGTCATTCTCAGTTCATTTTGAAAGCCTCATGACAAGGTCAGTATTTTTGTCCAGGTGCTCGCACTCAAAACTAGCTTCGCTCCAACAGCCTGAAATCCCGATTGGAGAAATGCTTTGTATGTACTAGATGCTTTGCATGAATGAATCAATTTTTCGAGTTTATACCTCGAAACCATTCGTTCTTTTGTAAATTTTTAATACCGGTTGACTGCCTTTTCGTCCACCACATTCGTCACTTAGGCCGGAGCGAAGCGACGGCAGGTCTTGTTTCCTTGTAAAAGAGGCCTTAAACGGTAGATGATCTTGAAAATAGATGCCGTAAAATGACAGTTCGGAGTCTCGGACGAGATCGGACCAAGTCGAATCCGGCGATATCGCCGAAAAAAAAAGTTGTCTCCGGAAAAAAGACTGAAGTCCATACATCAGGAAAAATCCTACTGTATATGTAGGTCGACATAGTAAATGTAGCTCGTATAGTCCTGTCGACAACCCCCTATTATATAGTCCGCTGTAGCGTCACGCAACAACTCTGTAGTACAATATAGTTTCGTAGTGCTGTAGTCAAATAGCCAACATAGTAGCCTACATAGCTCCAGGTAGACATGATAGCTCTGGTGTTTCCAGTCATCACACAGGATTCCGGCAGGTTGTAGGAGAAGAATGATAACATTTAAACGAATATATGTACATTTTGAGTACCCGTGACACGGAGCACGAGGCTACGCATGAGCATGACGGTGCGGATGCGCTGAGGAGCATCCACACGAGGAGGCACATGCATCAGAGGTGGTGCGTGAATACTGTCGGTGCAAGGGCACTGCGGGCGTCTTCGTGCGTACAATCGTCGTGAGAATGTGGAGGGGAGGGTGGGGGCACAAGGGAGATGGAGGGGGAAACAGATAGAGGGCGCCGCAGGTGTAGGGCAGGATCCAGTGGAAAAGGAGGGGATGCAGTGGTGACATGTGGCTACTAGCAGCTAGAACGGGGTGCGAGCACAACATCAAGCAGACTACGACACGTACATGTGGTCCGAATCCTCCGTTATCAAGTCCCCTTTGTTCTTCAAGTGTCCCGAGTATCTGAATTGCAACCAAGACTGGGCACTGAGGTGGGACTGGTGAGGGTGTCGGGAGGTGGAGAACAAGACTGGAACTAGCTTGGGCTTGAAGGAGTTTTGAGGCGAGTTTCCCGGCTTGAGGCTTGGTGCGCGCGCATACAGAGCAGGCTTGAGAACACACAAAGCAAGCTTGAGGACACTTGAGTTTTCGAGATTTGAGGGGTGTAAGAGTAGGAGTTTGAAGTCTTGTACATGATATTTTGGAGTCTCCAAGGGCGAAAACGAGTGGGAACGACACTGGCGAGATTGTGGGGGGAAAGGAAGAAGAGGTGACGTGGCATCAACCAACATCCATCAGTCACGTGATGTGATGGAGCGGAGTCTGAATGGACTTGGCAGATTTCACTTGGTGTGAGGCCGCTGCTTCGCACGGCAGAACTCGTACTTCACTTTTTTTTTGTTGCATTACCAGTACATGTATATATATTGACCTTAAACCATTCAGCTTCTATCAATGTTGCCCACACTCATGCTTTCATCTTCACCGCATCCAACCGCAGAATTCAAGGGGTGTTCACAGGCAAATCTCAAAGCACAGCATCAGGAGGGTAGGAGGAGTCTCGCTCGCCTTCTTTCACGGTTTGGAATTTGTGCGCAAGACTCCTAAAACGGGTACACATTGGAGGGGTTGTGCTGAAGCCGGGTGTGGCTTTTGGGCATCGTGTGAAGCTACACAGTCGGCAGAGGAGTTGCACTGATTCCGGCCAATTCTCAGAGTACTGGTGGATAATTTTTACCTCTGTGATTATTGTTTCATGGGGTACTTGTTCGGTAAGTGGTGTGGTTCAGCCGCCACATCGAACATCAGAAACAAACTGAATTCGTCATTGGTTCAAAAGCTGCATGAGTAGAATATGTAAGCTGTTTGTGCCTTGTTTACGATTAAAACAATGAAAATCTTCCCAGAGGCTTTGCACAATTATGACGTTCACTTTGCGCATTTATTATTGCATCACACTTTTCATGTGCGCAACACTTTTTCGGCGTTACCGTTCGGCAGCCGAGCCTGCCGAGCAAGTGGCCTTGTTTGCCTGCACCATTCAGCGCATTTGCTAGCTCCCAAAAGTTCGTTGCTGTACTTATTCTGTATCCTGTCC
Source organism: Mycena olivaceomarginata (assembly GCA_029378375.1). Lineage (NCBI taxonomy): Eukaryota > Fungi > Basidiomycota > Agaricomycetes > Agaricales > Mycenaceae > Mycena > Mycena olivaceomarginata. The sequence continues at coordinate 166,112 of JARKIC010000226.1, read as the reverse complement.
TCCTAAGTGAAACCGCTGATCGCTAGAAACGCGCTTTTATATTTGAGTGCATCGGTTCCTGAGACTTCAAAGTTCATTGACCAACAAATGTTCGCCGCCATCACGTGAGTACAGCCCCGGCCGACGCGTCCTCGAGTCATGTCGGATTTCAGATGCAAATCTGCACGGAGCATCCCAAGTGAAGAATTCATGGTACCACTGTCTCTGTTCTGAAATCTCATGGCAAACAAAGGAATATTGTTGACGTCAAAACAGTGTCCAGTGATACTGTTGAATAACCATGAGGGGAAGGCATTTAGCGGTGAGAGAAAGAACAGTACACAGGCTCGCAAAAGTCATGCAATTGGCTCTGCTAACTTGTGGTATCCCGTTTGGCCATTCACCTCTCACCAGATGATAGGTACAATGGTGAGTTTATCCACATTCGGTTTTGGGCCGAGTTCAATTGGGTCCTTCAATGACATCGGTAACCTGGCCCGACCGTCCGAGGCCTTACCCGACGGCTACCAGAATAGGCGAGCCCGAAAAATGTTGCGCTGCCAAAAAAAAGTGTTGCGCGCATCAAAAAGTGTGGTGCCATAATTAATGTGCAAAGTGAACGTCATACACAATGCCCAAAAAGCCACATCAATCGCATACCGCTCCTGTGGTTCGAGTACAGCCCCTCTTTTTTTTTTTTTTTGAGGGCCTCTGAGCCAACTTTGACTGCGCAAAAGGCAGACAATTGGCATTGGGGTACAACTGGATTGACACCAAAAGAACAGAAGTGGGCACACATCAGCCTATATCTTCTATTTCTATCTTCTACCCCTTTATAAAATGTCTCAGTTTCCGACTTCCCTTTCCTGGAGGTGTGAGCTCCTTTTTATTTCCTGTCCTCCGCATCATCCTTCAACGATCGACTCCTGAACTTCCGATGTCTGATTCGATCGGTGCAGCTTCGTCGACATCTGCAACCTCTGGCTTTGGACTTGCGGTACAGTATACACAGATATCTTTGCTGAATTTCACTGTACCAATCCCATCAGGGAAAACCTCCTTTGGTAATTTTCTCCGCTTACCTGCCGATTACCAAACCTCTAATCTGATTAACGGTAATGCTGTTCAATTACCAGGATTACCAGCAAATTACCGGTGAGTTACCATATTCTCTTCGTCACGCTATATAATTACCAATATTTCCCCTGGCTTACCAGATATTCCTTCATGATTTCCAAAATTGATAAAATGTTGTGTATGTGACTATCCGAAAGAGGGTTCACAAAGAAAGTAGAACACAAGTCCAAAACATTGCTAGAAGTCCATTCCTGCGGTGCAATGGGTCTGAATTTTGGGAGGAGATGAACACTCCACCAGATATTATCAACGGGAACAATGATAGCAAGACGAGCACCATTCTTGATAGATCTGCGAACTCTGTAGAGTAGATGGTGCAGCTCGAGGTGAGAATTGAAAGGTGAGAACCACTTAACATAGGCTAGATGTTTTGGTGGAGTGATGCCAGAGGGGAAAGGCGTGTTGTGTGTGTGTGTGTGTGTTGGAATAAAAAATACGACTCGGACTTGAGCAACACAATATCCTGAAGTCAAAAATAACGCTCAGCATAGTACATGCCGCGCGTGGAGGCGAGATACGGATGGGGAGGGGGGTAAGCCTGCCGACTGTAACGTGCCCGGGCCCCAACGAATGTCAATGAAAGGTGAGGTAAGTGACAAACAGCAGGAATTTAATGTGTCAAAACCGTCCCGGCAAGAAGAGCATCTTCTAACCTTGCTTGGTGGAGAAGAATTTATTGCAGCCTTCGCAGATTATAGACATTGGGGCAGAACAAGGTAGACGACAGGGCAGGTTAGATTGGAGAGATAAGGATGGAGAGGTGGGTAAGCCTAACGTGCTCGAGCCCCAACGAATGTCAATGAAAGGTGAGGTAAGTGACGACAGCAGGAATTTAATGTGTCAAAACCGTCCCAGCAAGAAGAGCATCTTCTAACCTCTTGCGAGGGTAGAATGGAACCTGGATGAAGTACTAATGAACCTGAAGGTAGTGTTAGGACGAAATAGTGGCTGTAACTAAAATATGTAAGTGTGGAAATTTAAGAATGCAGAGGAGCAGAGATACATCCTGCCGTACCTCCTGCCAGCATAGATGCCGAGAACCCAAGCCTGCGGAACGATTTCACACGTCAGTCGTCTGCTCCTGCCACGGCGCCATGCAGAAAAAAAAAGTTACACACCCGGTTTATCTCCCCCCACCATCTCCCCATGTCCCCTCCCCTCCCTTAGACCAAACATACGCCCTCAACTAGCTTAACGCATGCCCAACGGACAAAGAAGCCGAAGAAATGTCAGCCCCAGGTGGAGCAAGAGCAACTTTGTGAGTTCTAGTGCGCATTTTCGACTTGAAGATCCAGTCTGATTCTTGAGTAGCTGAGGACGAAGACGAAGTAGTGCCTCCCAAGCCCAAGAAGAAGTCTCATTGTGAGTACTTCATTCAAGTCACGAACAGCAGATTCCGTCATCTGACTATTCGATGCTTCACTTCCAGCACCTCGAGCAGCTGTCATCGACGAGAGCAGCTGTCATCGACGAGTCTGTCATTGACGAGTCCGACGACGAAGGCGCAGCTCAGGAGGCCAAACCTGGTATGTTTGATTAGCATGTACTTACATGTCGTCTCCAATCTTGAACTAGCAGCCAAGTCCCCAAAGGCCCCTTCCGCAGCCACGGCCACGAAGTCCAAGAAGTCGAAAGCGACGGCCACAAACATCGTCAGTGTTCCATGGCGATCGGCTTCCAGAGCTTCAAGCATCGGGTCAGCTTCCTCCGGCGCCGGTAACGTCCCTGACACCGACTACGATGATCACCCCGACGGATCATGACAAAGATGAAGGCGCTGCATTGCCGCCGCCACGACCGAAAAAACACAAGGTATATCAACTTTTCATGGTACTATTTTTTGCTTACTGCTCACTTAGGAAAAATCGGCTCGGGAGCGTAAGGCAGATAAAGAAGTACGTTGTTTTGCTCACTGTTGCAGTATCAGCTCAAAGGGCAAAAACAGACCATCAAGCTCAACAAGAGTGTGTATGAGACCACATATCACAATCACTTGGTAACAATTGCCAAGACGCACGCGGGGGCGAAGAACGCGACCTCCATATTGATGCATAATGTCTTCAAGGATGTGATGTGAGTAACTTTTTCGTTGTGCAAACTCCGCTCAATGATGATCCTGTATAGGCAATTACGGCCCGGTGCGGGAGTTCCTTCCACGGGCGGCACTCATCAACGTCGTAGAAGTTCCAGATCCTGACTACACCGCCAATTTGGTCGGAGCTCCCACGGATGTCCCGACTGCCATATTCGGACTTGTAAGCGGGGAGATCTGAGAAAACCTCCCCGAGATATCAAAATCCACAATCCCACAATGATTCTAGGATCCTGCATTCCTCGGAGCTCCCAGCCACAGCTCTTCCAGACCTGGTTCAGCTGAAGATCTCATAAATTGTCGGAAAATCGCAATACAAAAATGATTTTTGTGAAATAATTATATTCAAAATAATACAATGAAACGCAAGATATGTACATGTAAGACGCCGATTGAGGCGGGGGACGAGGGAGAAAGGGAAATGAAATACTCGAGGTTGAGGATAAGGTTTGGGTGACTCGAGGACCACAGCGCGACTTGAGTGGCCTACGAACAGGAAGGCTTGTAAGCTTTGAAGTCAGACTTGCGTCACTTGCCGACTTGCTGCGGTGCGTAGAGTATATTGATATAAAAGCTCCATAACTTGAATGCAAAGGACTTGAGGATGGGGGAGTTTGATGCGCAAAGCAGAATATGTTTTTGAAAAATTTGAAGGCCCACGAGAGTGGCGAAGACGGCTCGGACTTGATATATGTTTAGTTGGGAGCTCGAGATGAGACCGGAGTTGAGAGATGAGGGCCAGGCGGGCACAGCCGTATGCAGGGCTCGGTGAGGAGAACGGGAAGCAGGGGAAATGGGGGGAGACAAGGGAGAAGGTGAAGGGAAGAAGGAAGAGTCGGCAAAAAATTTGACGTGTCTCATCAGGCTGATCAACTTCACGTGGTCCCGCACGGGCCACGTCGCTCCAAGAAAAACAGGCAAAGTGCTCTGGACTGAGGATAATATTTGAACAAATGACTTATAGCACCCATTAGATGGCTTATGTGTTCCCCAATTGAAGTTTCCAGCAATGAAGGTGGCATCCCAGAACTGCCTGCATGGAAGCTCCCAAAATCATCCCACAGATGTCCGATCAATATTTCGGAGGATGTCCGCCGAGATCTGATATCCGACGTCGAGATTACGTCTGACCAAATTGGGGGTGTAGTTTAGACATTCGTACTTCTATCTTAGATAGTGAACACAATATAATGACGTGTTTAAAGAGCTCTCAACTGTTTCTAAGCTTGAGTAATGTTGGTATTCTTAGGGTAATGGGCAGAAACCACTGTTATCTCACTGGTAATTCGGTGGTAATCTCGGTAATTGACCGGTAATTTAATGGTGAGAAAATCGAACCTTGTGTAAAATGGGTAATGAGGTAAGGACGGTAATTTACCCAACTTACCGCTAAATTGCCGGTATTTGCCGGTACTAATGGTAAATTACCGAGGGGGGGTTTTCCTGATGCCTGCGGGTGCAAGCTCTCACTATTCTCCTGCGCAAAAGCAACTCAATGTTTCCCCAGATCGACTTCAGTCTTGATCATCTGTCATTATTAACCATGATCCGATCAACTCCAGAACAATTGGATTAGAATGTCGCCCTCACTTCAGGTTATCTTGACCGCTCAACTACAACCAATAATATCATTTTTCTGGGCCATGGGTGAGTCAAAAATAAGTTTTTGTACTATGCATCACCCATTCTGCGAATGTGCCGCGCCCGCCCAGAATATGTGGCGTGGTTGGTATATACCCTTCCTCCTTTGGCATTTCCACCCTCTCCTTCCTCCTTCCTCCTTCGCGTCGCTCCCCCCTCCCGGCTCAAAAAGAGAGGAAAGCAGCGCAGCATCAAACCCATCCAGCCAGACATTGCTCGCCCGTGCACTCCCGGCTCCAGAACGACATGGAGCCAACAATGGTCGCACATATATCCGCCCCGTTGCACACTCTACGCCCATGCACCCCCCGGTCCAAAAAGGGAAGAAAAGCGCGATGCGGAGAGGACGAGATGCAAGATGATTGTGTATACATCCACCCCTCTTATCCCCGGCGCTTCCCTGCGCCTGAATAAAAGTGGTCTGAACGATGGCCGACGCCCATCTCCGGCGCTCACCAGTCCACGCCGGAAGAAAAGAGGGACGCGGGGACGCCGCATACGTCTACCCTCGCCTCGCACTTTCGTGCCCCACAGGAAAGCAAGGTGTAGGCGGCGCACACATCCACCCGTGCTGTGCATCCTCGCGGCACCCAGTCCATGCCCCAAACGACGACCATGGCCAGATATAAGTCGCGCGCGAGACCACCGTGAATGCATCCACTCGGCGCTGCCAAATGTGCATACTGAACTCGGGAACGAGGATGGACACAGTGATGAAGAGCAGCGTCACCGCCACGCGCTGCAGAATGCCCAGCGCACTCTTGAGCGAGATGCGCGACCCGTGGTGCGGGTGCGGGTCCGCGAGCTTCGCCTCCAGCTCCTCGCGCGCGGCAATGGGGCTGTCGATGCCGATGAGGATTTGGATCGCGGTGTTCATGGGTGGTCAGCGCGAATTGGACCTGCGCCGGAGTTAGCGGATATAGGGAGCAAGCAAGGAAGAGATGCGACGCACAGAGGGCCGACGACGAGCATCCATAGGGCCGCCTGATTGAGAGCCGCGTTGTAACCTGGGGTGCGGACAAGCTCCATGCTGATCTGCACACAGAAAGGGGCGGGCAGTGAGAGGGGGTCAAGCGAATGAAGATATCCGCACCTCCTGGCTGACAGACTTCCCGAACATAAGATACCCTGCGCACCCGATAAGCGCGTAGATAGACGTAGCAATGACCTGAAAAAACCGACTTCAGATTCAGAGAACACGGGCATATGATACAGACGCACGAAAGCCCAGTTGATCATCGTATTGAATTCGTTGGGGTCGGTCACGCCCCGCGCCAACGAAAGGATGACCGTGTGGCCGGAGAACCCGGCCATGAACAAAAGCGATCCGAGGTGGTTCCAGTTGTCGATGCCGAACGACGCAGTGTCTGCAGGGCTCCACAGACTTCCAGGAGACTCAGTTTTGGTGACACCGTTGAGGTGGGGAGTCCATGGGCGAGAGGGGTGGATGCGGATCGGGACAGGTGTGTGGAGAGTGAGACGAGAGCGCGGAGCATGCATGGGTGGAGGCGGGACAGAATGGGCGTGGCAGCGCATGGGGAGAGCGGTGTGGGTGTGGAGCGAGACAGGACTGAGTGGTGAGGGGTGTGTGTAGTCGCCGGCGCTGACCATCGCAGGAACGGGCAATGCGTGTGTGCGGACGCAGAGGGAACGGCACAAGGACAACGTGGGGAGCACGCAGGTGGGGGCAAGGCGGCACGCGGAGTAGCGAATAGCGGGCATGCAGGTGGGAAGAGGGAATGGCAGTGACCATGTGGTCACGGAGGGCATGCGCGAAGGGCAGGGACGGCGTCTGAGGTATGCGTAGAGGCAGCGTCGGTGGGGGCGCCGCAGCGTGAGATGCTTCTAAGACGGTGGCGGCGGCAGGGAGAGCGCTGTGGGAAGTCAGTGAGCTCGGGTGTACGACGGAGTGGGCGGGCACGCACTAGGTGCCGTGATGATCGTGGCAATGCCGGGAGGGAGGATGGGCCAGAAGGCGTTATAAGTGGGCATAATGTCTGTGAAGTGTCGCGCTCACCGTGTTCTAAGCCGGCGAGCATCGTGCTATCAGTTAGCACAGAACAGTATATTATATGCTGAAGGGGTATTACTTATAAGGGGTTTTAGAAGTGTTATAATCAGAGGAGACGCACCGGGTGGGTGTTAGGTGTGCAGGGGTTCATGGCGTTGGTCCTTCGCATCCGTGGAGACCGCCTGTGAACCTGCCGTCGTATATGATTCATAACAGTGTATGCATAATCGACAGTTGTCGCGCTCATACACCACCAAATTGCCGTAACATAGTTGTGTATTAGGTTTGCTTCGTGCGGTACGAGAAATAAAATTTGAAGCGAACGTAACACGATATATGTGAACGCGCGAGGTGAAACAGACGAAAAATATGCCAGTATGCAGTCACAAAACAGTAAATACGGTTTGTATGGTCGGGATTGGTTGATGGGATAGCGTAGCCAGGACACGTGAGCAAATTGCAAGACAGGCGGTTCGCATAGACCTACTCATATCCTCGCCGATACCCTTTTGTCAAATATGCAGTCACATAGGCTGCACACCGAGCCTGTTCCAAAATCGCCGCCAACTAAACTTTAGACGCGTAAAAAAAAAAGAATGAAAAGACTAAAAGACAACAGATTCGAACCGACGGCGTCTTTGCGAATTATATAAGCGCTAAATTCATTAGATCGAGCTCTTAAAAAGACTTCAAAGATCTAATGGGCACCGCCACTATTTTCGTTCCACGGATAGACGCACTGACTTACTTTCAGGTCGCCAAATATCCGGTGTCGATTGATCAAAGGAACGATTACATAAAGTACTCGTAACCTTCGCCTCAGATTCGCCTCACGACATCTTGAGTAATTAGCGCTTCCTGCAGCCTGCTTCCTGGTCAATCTATGGCCGCCCTGATGTATCAAGAAAATTCGAGCGTAGACACAGAGCATACTCCTATTAGCCAAAATAGACCCGTGACGAGTTCCAAGATAGGATCGTTGCCCGGGAACTGATTCCAATGAGTTTTTGATTATGAAGGCGCGTCTTCAAGTTTGGCGTCCGACCAGGACCGAATCAAATAACTTGAAGCCAGTTTGACTACGCGTGCCTAGCTGGTGCTTCACAATGTTTTTAAAGTTCATGAAAGCGGAACACTCGTCATAGCCACATATAGGTGCCGCCATGAGCAACATAGTGCGATTTAGTTTCTGCGCCATGCTACGTTGTCAGATATAGTTCTGCAGGGAACTATTTCGACTATACACACTATATATCTACCTGTCAAGCTACCCCAACTACAACACCTACAAAGTGCTATATAATTAACCAGTGAACTACGACCCCAGGAGTTTTTCCTGATGTACGGACCGTGATCCGGACCCTCCCTCCTTCCCTCCTCTGCACAGCATGTCAAAACTTTTGGAGGTTGATGTCCGAAACTTTGATCCCGCCTACCTCTTGGGACAGGTCTGCTAAACGCTCCAGTAGACCATAGGTAACTCCTGGGGTATACACGGTGTTCATTTCAACCTTCAGAATCCGTAGCAGACTCAGAGTACAAGACCTATTGTGCACCAAACGGGTTCATTCTTCTCCACCTACGATGGCATCTACTAAGTTTGGAGTAGGGCATCAAATTATCTGTCTTACGCCTACGGGCGTAAGAATTACGCCGTATTTTTCTTACGCCATGGCCAAGGCCGGGCGTCGAGGTCCCATCTGTTGAGCCAAATGGGATGGTTCCCGTGCGTACCGTCTGTTTACCTCGTATTTACGGCTTTGGCAAGCTGATATAGATTTCCCCATGTTTTGGGCCCAACATTGTATTTTTGACCTCGAGAAGGCAGCGTGAAGCAAATATAAGTGCGGCTGGCATCCAATGTGAAAAAGTTTGCGAGAAATAGCAAAGCGGCCGCAACCTGGACCAAATGGAACACCGGCCCGGTTTGAAATCACTGATGGTGCATGTCGGCAACGAGTCTGCGCTGCCGCCGACTCGAGGTGCAACCCACCAGTAATATATGCGGAGGTAGCAACCGGCCCATCGGCACTGGACGGCATTGGCTGATGGCAGCTGCCACTGCCGAGCACCGCACTTCCACTGGGATCCGGTGGCGGACACTGGGATCTCAATTCCTCCCACTTCCGCCGTAGTCTTGTAGCAATCAGGGTCCGATTGTTGGGCGGCTGCCTGATTACGCAATCAGGTGGCTGTGCCAACAGGTGTTTCTTTCCTTCGTAGCACGATGAATACAACATGAATATATGTAAAACAATCTGTGCAGCTTCATGAAGTGACACAGATAATATCCTCCAGCAAGAATTAAGTGTTTTGGCTACCCAATCCCTCAATCCATGATCAAGCAAAAAAATGATTAGCTAATCTGTTGTTCACAAATCTATCTGATATCAGCACAATGGTTGCACCAATCGCTTAGGTGAAGGGAAGGTTTGTCTCATTAGAAGGACCTCTATATGCTCAAATATTTGTGGAATTATCGCCCAAGAAGCCGCCACAGAATAAAGCCACAAAGAATTGATCAGTCGGCCAACAACATCCCTGCGATTACAAACAGACTCTATATTGATACTTACTTGTTCGTCATCGATATAGAGTATCTGTTACAGAGACTACTTCCGCCAGATATCACTGGATTTTTTTCTGCCTTCTCTCCACTGTATTCCACTGGAATTTGTCAAACCACACCAGACTTCAATGGAAATGCTCTGTATTTGAATGGTTCTCACCGGCGCATGCCGTCCTCAGCTCTGCTGAATTCCATCAGAATCCATTGGAGTTCACTGGAAGATAATGGGAATCAAAGAATCAAATCGGGTTGGGAGCCGTTCGTTGGTACTGGATTGCACCTATATTAAAAGCTTAGCATGCTATGAGAGCGCACGGAGGAACAAGAAATGCACCATAAGTGACACAAAAAATATCTGTTGCATGGTGCCCGGTCAAATTTAGTTGTTCAAACCCATGCACTGTGAGGATCTTGGGTGATGATGTGTCAAAGAAGACTACAAGTGTCATTGTACGCAACAAAACTGGGTCTTGATTTAGGGTGGTCCAGCCAAATTCTATCCAGAATGGCGAGAACTTGAGGAGGGCTCTCCGACCGGTAGCATTTACCCCAGCTGATAGGAAAGCCGCATGCCCACTGTACCATCTGCAAGCAGTAAGTTGACTTCGCCCGGAATGTATGGACAACCTGATCTCCCAGGGTGTCTCCAAGTGGGCCAAGTTCAACACGAAGGGCAGGAATGACTCCACCGTTGTCGGCAGCCGTTTGTTGGCGGTGTCAGGGGAACCCCCGCTTCGGACGTTCCCCCGGCTTCCACCACTCCGGCTTCTCCGGCTTTTCCGGCTTCTCCGGATATCCCTCCTGCTTCCGCTCCAGATATCTCTCCGACTAATCCTCCGGATAACTCCCCATCCGCCCGTTCTCGCTGGCACGTGCTATGCGACCAGGCCCAGGATCACTGTAGATACCTCCGGACACATGCTACTGGGTAGTTACCATTTAGTATATAAGGTTTCGCCTAGCATGGGAATCCTCATCCTTTCTTCTCTTCAGATTCCCCCGCTAGGTGCGTAGTATTCCCGTGCCTGTATTATAGTACCCATATTTATACTTCGGATTCCCCCACTAGTTTCCGCACTCCGCACCGAGCTTAAGGTTGCCCTTACAGGCAGCAGATAACTTGTTGTACGCCGGGGAAGGAAGAAGTGAGAATCCTGCTGCTGCCATACGATGTGCAACTGGTTGTCGCAAGTCAGCGCCCCAGGCTGGTGAACGGGATGGCTGCAGGGAATAATCCCGCATAGCTTGGCCAAGTTGAGATGGACCTGACAAAATCAACTGTTCTTGTAGTTCACCACCAGGCCTTCGCACAAATGTAATGCACATTTGCAGCTTCTCCACTTCAACATGAGCTTGAAGGACTTGAACCTCACAATAACCGGTTGACACTTAGCATTGTTGTGCTGACATCGTCACTACGTGGCAGGTATGGCATACCCTACCTCTCGCCTCTTCCCCAATTCCTGCTCATTCCCAACTCCTTTAGCTCAGTGCCTACCCCTTACCCTCCCCACCTCCTTCGAACTTCGTGGGCTCAAATGTATTATGTATTCAAGTTTTTCGGCACAATTTATGGTGAAAAATGTTGTTTGTTTTTCAGACATTTTTCACTGAAAAAGGTAGTGAAAAACTCAAAACACACCCACTATGTTGTGAGTTCGAGGTGAAAAATTCAAAAGGAAGCTCGAAAAAGGCAAAAAAGATTTGAAATTTTCAATGCTTTTTTCAGTGAAAAATGTCTGAAAAACAAACAACATTTTTCACCATAAATTGTGCTGAAAATCTTGAATCTCCCGACCAGTGTTGTGGTACCGATTTTGTTTACAAATGTAAGTTTGCCCTCTCTGATCCCTATATCTTTGCTAATGTGATGCTCAGCTCAGATTCAGGTTCGTTTTCATCGTGAGTTGTCCCATTTAATTTGGTGCGACCACATGAATGTCAGTTTCATTTCCCCATCTCACTCACCCCACATCTAATGTGTTGTTAGCCTGCTCCTCAGTTACTTCAAGTTGCCTTGCAGGTTTCACATCTTTTTGAGAGCATAGTTAGGGTCTTAGTCGCATTTGTATCTATGTACCTTTGAATACCTCCTGTTTTTGACTTCCACTTTTGTGAGCAAAGTGAAGGAATGAAGAGAGTGAAATGGCGCTGAAAGATTTACAAAAGTTGGAAAAAATCTCACCAAATTAACGCAGCTCAAACTGACCGATGTCATAATTCGGTGGAATGTCGTGAAACCAGTGAAATGAGTGAAATTCAGGGAAATATCCCAAAATTTCTCAGAAATTCCACCAAATTAACTCGGGAGGGTTTTCCTGATGAATTTAGCTCAGGAGGATGGTTGCAAGCAAGAGGTAATTGCAAGGCAAACCAGTGAGGTAAACTACGACAAGTACTCTAGCTTTTATATGTACTAAACTATCACATGAATAAGGAACATGAAACAAGGTACTCGGAAATTGGAATAAAGTGCTGCGGATATCATGTGGTTGTGGGGAAAAGAACGTGGGCAGCTAGCAATGGTGAAATAGTAGTTGAAATAAAAATGTGAAATAATAGATAGTTGCCGTGGTTCAAGCTTGTATTTTCAACATGTAGCTGAGTGAGAAGCAATTTACATCCGTGACTACGAGGACTCGGAGATGGCAAACAGTTTATTTGTTCCCTATTTGTTCCGTTGGGCCAAATTCATCTTGATCAGGGTGACCTAACCTAAAGGTTCAGCAATAAAACACATCGATCCGTGGCAATGCTCACTTATACTCCTCATGACAGCTCTCCGGATCCCTGACTCGAAGAACCAATAGTAGAAACCTGTGCGTTGTCAGATTCAGAGGTTTTCTTGAATCTCAAACGGAATAGACTAACCATATCATGGGACATACTCCCATAACGACTGAATTCATGATCAGAAACTAGCCGTGGTTCAAGTCGGGGAAAAAGACGACATACAGACGATCATGACCACAAAAATGCCCACACCTATTGAAGAACTTGCAAAGAAATACATGACGAGCGCAAAGAACCCCGCGCACATGCCTATTGAGTCATGATAAAGGTTATCTCTACTTGAACATCACTCACCAATGACGAGGAAGATCCTGCACCATATGATTATATATTCCGCGTTGTCGGGGTCCGTGACCCACCGGTCGAACTTCTGGCGTAGCTTACAAGAGCTCCCAGAAGTGGTGTCTTGGTCTTTCTGTTCTACATCCGTAGTGTTGCGGTAGAGCGAGTGCATCATCGTAGAATACAGCGACGTGAAGCTCGTATTGAGCACGCACAGCAACAATCATAGCCACTACACTTAGATACAGAGGCACAAGTGCTAGTGCATGCAACAGATATCGAACACTGATCCCTCTGCCAAATTTTTGCGCTGGCTCATAATCTTGCTGAGCTCCTTTCCCGCTCCTGTCCACTGTGAATCCAACATGTTCAGATATCTTCCTCTTTATAAAATTAAGCCTGTCTGTCTGTCTGAAGCTTTTTAAGCTCCGCTACTCATCTGACCTCTATTTTGATCCGAAATTATCCCTTTATTCATGTTGTTCTCATGACGTATGTCTCGGGATCTCAACCGAAGTGCTGGGGCGCGGAGCGCCCCAGCGCGCTCTTGTAATAGATAAGAAATAGCATCTACGTTTTGCATCCGAAACCGAGTTCGGATATATGCGGTACTATTCTCTCTCGTGTAGTCCGCGATCGTGAAGCGGGCGAGGAATGTAACGAGGAGATCGCGTTCGGTCTCTACATTTGTGTGCTGTGTGTCGAGTTTGACTTCACAAGCCAACCCAATCCAGAAAAAAAACAATTTCGGCGGTCCGGCTGGTGCTCCCCACAAGCATGTTTCGACAACAGCATGTATGTGATGCTGCCTAGGCAGATAGACGCAGTCACTGTATCCGAACCCAGCTTACACCTTGCTGGTTATCCAGCTCGCACCTCGCTGCTCACCATCTGGGCGATACACAATGATGCGAGCGCTCATGGTAGAACAATTGCAATCCAATGGTTCCATCAACAGAAACCTGGGTGTTTGTTGCCTCAATGGACCGCTGGCGTGTCCAGTACTTACGCGGAGCAGGAAGAACATGCCCAAAATCGCGAGTCGCACCTGATACGGCTAGCTCCGGATTCCATAATAAGAGAGCACCCCGATCAAACCCCCGCGCGTAATCACAGACTTTATATAGCGAGGTATGAGGGGGGGTAAGGCCGCGAGCGGCAGGTGCCGAACCTTGTCCCTTTTTATTTTTTACACATAGCACTGCGGGCTGATACATATTGCGTATCAATATATCAATGGCGTCAATGACATGAACCTATTGTTTCTGAGCAGCTCACCATCAACTTATCGAGGTCAGTGGAACATCCAAAACACATCCTTTCTCGGTAGCAAGAATACTCAAAAAAACAAATAAAAAATAAAAACTGTATATATCCCACCCGAAAGGAAGAGAAAACAAAACAACCGGATATGTACGGCAACAATAAATCAAGAACAAGCAGCAGAGAGATTTGGAGCACCTGCACCATCGACGAAAAGTCTCCTGGATCGGCACACATCACAGAAGGGTTGCTCGCGAGCGAGGTTGAGGATCAAAGACCAGTTCCGAGCGGGCAAAGCCACAAATGAGGATGGAAACCACAATCCACGTAGAAGGCGAAAGAAGAGTGGGAGGCCTGCCAGGCGTACCGGGGGTGGACACGGTGGGAGCTGGGGGGCACCGCAGCAGAAGCAGCATGGAGAGTGCCGGTGAAAGAAGCTAAAGACCTTCCAGGCAGAGTGCCGTATTTGACAGGGATGCCGGTGTTTTGCACGGACAACATCACCACGGAACTGGGGCTTTCAAAGGCAGCATAGGAACTATAGTTTCAATAAGATACACTGAACAAGGAGGGAGAAGATATGCAACATCAGCTGAAGTAGATTTCCCGGGGTTCAAGGGCGAGGACAAAGAGCATCCGAACAGGGTTCTGTTAAGCACACACAGCAAATCATTCCTGTTCAAGCTTCCGAATGCAGACACCAAATACACGGCAAGGAGAACACAACTACCTCTGAACCCGACATTTGCATTCATGTCGCACAACTCGCAAGGGAGAACACCAGAACGAGTGTGCATCAACCTGGTGAGCTGCACGACAATACAAAGCGCATATGTGATGCTGTCTAGAATTAAGTCGCTGAAAGGACTCTGCATTCTGAGGCCATTCAGACTGGAGACGATCCAGAAACATATCTCAGAAGAACTAAGAGACGAGCTCATAAGGACGGAGGAACTGGAAAAGCACACGATCATAGCGAGCGAGCGCAAACTCGAATGGTATTACAAAGTGTTTCCATCGAGTATATATCCTGAAAAAGACGAGCAGTGAAAGCGAACGAGGGTCGCAGGCTAGTGCGAGAGAGAAGAGACGGGACAGCAGCGCTGGAGAAGAGATGGGACAGCAGCGCTAGAGAAGAGACGGGACAAAACGAGAGAAAGCAAAGAAGATATCACAGGGGGCTGTCGAAGTAACAGATAGTCCTGTGGTGGACTGAGGTCGAGGGAAGGTCGTGCTTGACTTCGCTGCAAAGCTGTAATAGACAGGGAATGAAATGATATAGGACTTAGACTCAGCTTGTGGACTTGTGCCTGTACTCAAGGCGCTCGAAAACTCGTAGAGACTCAGCTCAAGTCGTCCTATCTCGAAGGACGCTTGAGGGAGATGATAGTAGAAACCAGAAAAGAAGTCCCTGTTTCATCCAGGTACCGATCTTAAATACATGATCGGGATGGTCGTCACGCGTACTCTCGCGTCACCAGAGCCCTGCGCAACGATCCAATACATGAATGAAATGTAAATAAAATGTCCATGAGCATAAAAAGCTCGAGATAATTACCATACCAACTGCTAACACAACTCCAGTGTAACACCAACCGGGACACGCGCAAAGACTGTATAGGGAGACATGCTGCCGCCTCAGCACTTGTCCAGAGGGTGCCCAACCTCGGACGCGTCAATCCCAAGCGCGAGCCGAGAAGGTAGGAACACCAGAGCCGCGCTTCACAGAAGCTGGCCCAGGTACAAGGGAGAGGGGAAGAAAAATAAGAGATGAGGTGAGTAACGTACTAGGAAAGTGGTAGAGTCCACACAATCCTGCCCAACCCTCTAATCCATCGAAGCGGCGCGTAAGAACATTGCGCAACGAAACCAACGCGGTCAGGTGACCTCTTGATGCGTGGTTGAAAGTCGAGGGTACTCGTGTATACGGCTTTGAATGTGTCTCGGGACGGTACGGATGGGTACCTGTGCGATAGGGAATAATGATAGAAATAGATAGTGAGTAGAAAAATGGGCGGCTGTTATCGCCAGAAGAGGAACTCGTGAGCAACATGCAAAATAGCACGAGCGACGTGCGAGCCGGAAGGCACTTCCACAGAGGGGGATACTTTGGATCCGTCCCCGGGATCCTCGCATTAATGGAAAGGGAAGGGATGAGGGAAAAGGAAAAGAAGAAAAAGAAACAGAAAGAAAGAAACGGAGATGAAGAGAAATGAGGAACTCAGCAGTCTATTTCCACCTCCTCGTCGCCATTATCAAATTCGAATCCATCGATGGCCGTTTCGCCTGCGTCCCCCACACCAGGGTAAGGGAAGACAACACCTCGCTCGAGGTTGAGGAGGATGCGTATTGTGATGAGCAAAATGCGGAGTTCGACGTCGATGTACCACATCTTTCCAGTCCTAATGATCACGCTGGCGAGCACGAAGTCGGTTCCCCGGTTGACGAAAGCCTGCTGGTCGCTGCGTAGGAGGGGAAGGACACGGCGGAGGTTGCGTTCGAATTCGGTGTAGTGGCTTTGAACAGGATATCCCGTGGATCGCTCGAAGACATAGGGGAGGTGAGGGAACTTCAGATAGAAACGACGCACCATTATTTTCCAGTTATCTTCGTTCATAGGCTCGTTGACGACTCCATCGGTAATGCGCGGTGGATACCTCTTCGGGATGACTCCGCGTTGCAGGTAGTCGAGGATCTCCGACTTGCTCAAGTGGCGATCCCTGCGCCAAACGGTTCGAGTAACAGGGAAGGAAAACCACTCACCTTCTACCAAGTGATACTGAACGGTATCGTAAAAGTACGGCAGGGCGAGGTCGTGTTTGAGCCAGCTCGCGTTACGTCTTGGGTCGATGAGATCGTCGTTACGGATGCGAATGGGATCGTAGGTAAGCGGGAAGCCAAGGAGTATTTGAGTCGGATCGCTGAAACCTCGTTTGGTGACGTTCGAGTGATTTAGGAAAAGAGGGAAGCGCCTCAAAGGCATCGAGGGTGGTTGAAAGGTGGAAGGATAAGACATGGCGGTAAGAGCGACGCCAGAGAGCTGAGCGGGGTATATAAGGAAGAGAGAGACAGGAGGGGCGGAGAACGGAGCGAGTTAGCCGAGCGGAAATGTCAAACAGGCGGATCAAGTGTGACGGGAATAAAATAGCCGAGTGGAACTGTCAAACACGGGGATCACGGAGCGGAAGCAAACTTTCAGATTAACGGAAGACTCATCTTTACGATTCCATATCTTCATCCAACTCGCGCTCTCTCTCGGTGCGTCGGTACCGCGGATCGAGAGTAGTCTTGAGTGTCTGATGATCCGGGCGGAAGTAGAAAAGTCTCAAGCGGCGAACGTTGACGTGCCCTTTGATGATAGCTCCATCGAGCTCGCGAAGCACGTACGAGTCTCTGTCGCGTTTCTGGTGAACGATGTATGGGCCGGAATAAGTCCACTTTCCTTTTTGTCCTCTCGATTCATCCAGCTGAGATTCACGAAGCCAGACGTACATTCCAACCTGGAAATCGGAGAAGTCGAACATGTGGTGGTGGCGCTTGTGAAGATCTTCGATGGCGCGGCGGCGCGTCTCTCGTAATTTGTTGGACGCTTCCTCGAGCTTGGGATTCCGACGTGCCAATTGGAGCGCGCGAATGGCGAGCAGTTCTTCGTGAGTACGAACTTTATCCCAATCTAACGTCTGCCAAGTGATTTCAGTCATGTCGAATGAAAATACCGGGTGCACACCGTATAGCAAATAATATGGAGAGAATCCCGTAGCACGGCTTGTGGTAACTCGCATGGCGAACAAGACAGCTTCCAAGTATCGAGGCCAGGTACTCTTCGCATCACCTGTGCACTTGTAGATCGCATCAACAATGGGTTGGTGTCCTCGCTCGACCGGGGCGTTTCCTTCGGGATGGTACGCTGTGGAAAGAATGACAGTGCAGTTGTACTGTGTTCGAAGTAAGTGGAGCACTTCCTTTTTGAACTCTGGTCCTCCATCGACGGTGATATACGGCACGCACGCGAAGCGGCAAATAATTGCTTCGTAGATGAACTTGGCGACAGCTTTCGCCGTGAGTTCCTTGAGAGCGCGCGCTTCGGGCCACAGAATCGTCGGTTCAATAGCTTGGACGATATAGTTGAGTCCTCGCTCGCCCGTGGTCATGTGAATGCTATCAATATTAAAATGACGGAGGATGGGAGCTTGCCATGATTCGTTATACGGAATTACAGGAATCCTCTTGATGGATTTCTGGCACTCGATACAAGAGCGGACGAAGTATGCGACATCGGCGTACATGTTGGGCCAATGGAATCGATCCCTGAGCTGTTGGTAGACGGCGTCTCGTCCTCGATGGCCACAATCGTTGTGCGCTTGAGCCATGATCGCTTGTCGTTTGGATTCGTCCTCGATAACGAGCTTGGGCAAGTGGGGAGAGCTTTTCTTGGGTGCGAGCCATAATCTGCCTTGATGTAGCATATATCTGCGAGAGGATTTGAGAAAACTCAGCTTTTGGCGGTCCGTTACAGGAAGCGGTGGATAGGTCCCGTGTTCCAGGAAAGCGCGGATCTCTTGCCAGAAATCGGAGCCGTCCCGGTCTCGAATGCCGTGTTTATGACCAACGAACCCTCGGCCGAGATCGCCGAGGGGGATACTTTGAGAGTAAGTATCGCTTTCGATGAATTCAAAATGGTGCAACTCATCTCCTAGCAGGAACTCTTCCACTCGTGTCGAGTAGGACTTTCGATGGTGGAAATCCGGTAGAAGTCGCGTTTGCTGAGCTAGTTCTGGTTGGAATGAGGTCGAACTGGGCTTGGGAGCGTCGATGAAGGCTTTGCTCGAGTGGAAGACGGGAATCGGCACGTTCTTGTGAGTCCAGGAATCTGTGAAGGGGGAAGAAAGGCGGGAATGGACAGAGGAGAGGAGGAACTTAAAGGATGAGGTGACTGTAGCATCGGGTGGAGGTGATGAACCAGCGTATATCAAGTCGTTGTACGCGTCCAGGAAATCTTCAGGGTCCATATCGTCGTAGCTTACATCCGTTGGAGCCGGTGGACGTCGAGAAAGCGCATCTTCAGCCTTGAAGGATTCAGCACGCACATGCTTCATCTCGAAGTCGAATAGCATGATCCAAGATACCCAGCGCAGAAGCGGCGCGTTAGGTACGTCGTCTGGGAGCTTAATCATTTTAGCGAGCGATATTGCGTCGTGTTCAAGACGAAAGTGAACTCCCCAAATGCGATGGCGTAATTCTTTGAACGCGCGGAAGACTCCGTAGACTTCAGTCTTGGGCTGGCCGTAGTTTTGCTCGGTGGAGTTGAAGGTGCAGGAACCGTATATCGCGGCGCGTTTGATGCTGTCGCGTATCTGGTACACAACCCAACCACTGCCTATCCAGGATGAATCGACTCCTACAACCATGAGGCCTTCATCAGTTGCTCGGGGAGGTAAGCGAATCAACATAGCTTGTTCGTAGTCGATTCGAATGAGAACTTCTGGTGAAACCAAGCGATCTTTGAGGGTTTGAACTGCTTCGATAGCCTCGCTCGTTATCTTGAACTCGACAGTAACATTCCGCAAGAGAGAAGTGAGAGGCTTAGCTATTATAGCGAAGCACCAGATCCAACGACGCGCTCCTCCAGCGAGGCCGAGGAAGCTACGCACTTCGGATACGGAAGAGGGAATAGGCCAATCCAAGATACGTTGAATCAGGCTGGGGGAGATCTTCCAGCCCTCGTACGAAACGACCGATCCTACAATGTGAAGGTCAAATGCGGCCATAGTGGTCTTCACACCTGAAGCAGTGATTCCGTTCGCGATCAGAGTTCCCAGGAACTCGTCGTAGTTTTGGGCGTACTCGAATACGAATCTGCGGATGTTAGGGTTCTGTGGGATAGGCTCGTTGTTATACCTGGATTGCGGGCCTTTCACCCCGCAATCGTCGATGAAATTGTCGGCTTTCACAGGCGCAACTGGCTTGAGGGAATGTCGGACTCGGGCGGAGAAAGCTTGCATGGCGTTGGAATAACCCTGGCCCATCGTAGCTTGTTGTTTCGGGCCAGCGGGGGAGTGGAAGGCTTGGAGAGGGCGAGAATCGGGATGAATCCAGATAGCGTCGAATCCAGAGAAGAGATCCGCGAGTCCGTACATGGAATATCCCACGAAGGACTCGGCGAACTCGTTCACGTTGGGAATAATAGAAGCGTCCTGTATGGTGACTGCATTCAACGGCTCAAGATTTAATATAATTCTCACCGGGGGATCTGAACCAGGTTTCTTCATCACAGGAAACATAGCGCAGCGGTAGCTTGAGACAGTAGGCTCGAAGCGTCCACCACGTTCGTTGTCCAAGATAACCTTGCGCACGACTTCTCGAAGCGCGGCAGGAATGGGAATGGGAGGCCTCTGCCAAGGCGTATGTTCGATAACGGCGAATTCATAGTCGGGGTAAAGTTCCTTGCGAAAAGAGCCTTTCTCAGCGTACTCGAAAGCGAAGGCGGACTCACGGAGAACGGTTATATAGGCAAGGAGATTCGTTTCGTCATTGGACAAGATCCCCGGTTCGATCTTCGCAAGCATGGACTCGAGTCGCTCGAGGGTAACGCGTTTGCCGAACTTGAGCGTGCGATAATCTGGAGGATGGAAAGGTAGGTCAGTAAGAATGGTAGCGGGTGCGTCTTTGAAAACAGAAGACTGATGGTTGGGATTGTAAGTCGGCACAGGCCGGACTTTGCGGTCTACGGGCTTGTATTTCTTCTTGGTGACAGGCGCTTTCGCCGCCGTAAGAAGCGATGGAGTGAGTATATGAGTCGAACGTAAAACGTCTCGACTGGGGATGCCTGGGTACCTAGATAAAGTCAGATTAGAAACAGCTCGGACGGTCCAGGGAGAGGAAACAAGGGAATTTAAGTCGCAGCCAGTAGCGAGATGGTAATCTCGTATTAAATGGTCAAACTCAGGAGGGGGAGAGAGATGGAGGAGGGAATCAAAATCAGAAAACTCAGCGTTCCCCATCAGGGCTTCAAACGATCTTCCAAGGGTATTGTTGGGGGAGGGGAGAGAGATCGCAACTGCGCTCCCCCGGATTAAAAATCCTCTTCGTCGGTCACGTCCTCGACGTACGCCGCGCGAGTGTTCCGGTTGATGGAAGTAGCGTTGCGAGAATCTTCAGGGTTAGCAATGGGAATACCAATAGTAGGAGGGCCTTTCCTTATGCCGTCCTTCCACAGGAATAAACTGACGTGTCCTCCACGCTCGTACTCCAGTCGAGAGCCGAACCACTGCAGGAAAGGCTGGCCGAGTATCAAGTCTTGCGCTCCGAGTTCTTGGTGAGAAATAAAGAGATGGTGGGGAAATGCGTGTCCCCCGATACGAATTGGCACATCAGTAGCGCACCCGCGGAGTTGTTCAGGTTCGCCATGGATGCCTTTCAGCGCCCATCGCATCCCTTCGAAATCTACCGCGAGATTGCACCTAGGCACAACCGATGCGGACGCGAGGTTGAGTTCAGAGCCCGTGTCGATCATGGCCTTGAGTTGTACGTTTCCTATGTTAATCAGCATGGTACCAGTCGTCATAGCAAAGAAGCGCTCAGCGGGGACTTGGGAGATCGCGTTCCCATACGCGACGAAGAACGAAGCCAGATCGTCCTCAGAGGTATCTCCGACGTGAAGGTGCCTAGCTTCTCCAGCGTGCGTATTGAGCTTGATCTGCGGGGTGAAGATCTCTTCCGAGTAAGTGTCTTCGTCAGGGTGGACGTAGTACTCAGCGTTCTTGTTGCTAGTGTACTCGCGTCGGGAGCGAGTAGAGTCCGTGATGATCTTCTGTAAAGAAGGACTAGCGCCAAGGATGTCAATCAGGGGCAGTGTGATCTGCGTCTGAAAGATCCGCTCGACTAAGGCTTTCTGGTCAGTGCGTTCTTGGACATCGGATGTAATATGAAACTTATCTCCACTAGGTCTCTTCACATCTCTCATGACTATGTCGTCATCGTTCTTCCGGTTGTTGGACGGGCGTGAGTTCTTCCATCCATCAAGTCGGTTGATCGGGTTCGTAGGCGGAGGTATGTTGACGTTCTTAGCCGGCGGCACGGGATTACTGGATGCGGATGGACCAGGAACGGGTTGGGTTACTGGAGGTCGATCTTGTGCAGGCGGAGCAGACTCGGGCTCCTTGCCTTTGGGTTCTGGACGCTTGGTGGGAGCGAACCTCACACCAGTATCTTTACCTGTTCGAGTAACAGGATCAGCATTACTCGTCCAATGACCGAGGGAAGATACCGCAAAGATATTGTCGTTGGCAAAAACTTGGGAAGAGCCGTAAGTTAAACCAGCGACTGATGCACGTGCCATCTCGCGTTGAGAGCGTATATACGCTGCAACGCCTCCTCTGAAACCGTTGGGGGTCCTAGGTAAGTCAGTACCGTTCATGAGGACGTATCTTTGATTATTTGTGTCGAACTTGATGAGGTTCTCATCCAGAAGCGAACGAGTTTCGGGACAATGGCGCAGACCCAAGGGATGCGTGCCGACTTTGAAACACATGAAGCATTTCCTCTGCTCCGCTTGCTGGGAGTTGAGGCGAGCTAAGTTGAGGGATAGCTCCTCGAGACGCTGCGTAATAAGATCCAGGTTAGTCTTGTTCACATCGTTCCCTGCTGGGGACTTAGCTTCGGTTGGTTCAGACGGCCGGGTCGCCTTGTCGAGGACGTTCGTCTCAACTCGGTCGTTCCAGGGCTCGTAGGAGATGGACTCCTCGTCAAAACGTTTGTAGAGTATCTTGATGGACTGAGCAATGGTGGGAGGATCCGCACGAGTACGTTTATCGGAGGGAACCTCGCCAGTAAACCAATCTTTTAAGCGCTTCGGAATTCCAGCAATAAAATAAAATTGACTCTCCTCTTTCGTGATCTTCTGCTTCTTGAGAAGCGGCGCTGAAATGCGTAAGAAATCCCTATAATAATCAGAGATATCAGCTTTATCCGTGAAAGAAGACGTAGTAGAATGGTCTTCGATAAACTTCTTGAGCTGAGCGATAGAATAGTCGGGTACGTGGTCGCGTTGGCCGTACAGCAAGGTAAGCTGGGCTGTAGCATCCTTCCAATTGAGTCTCGTCGCATCGTCCATGTCGACGTCGAATTCCTCCATGTTTCGGATGATGGCCTTGACCGAAGGAGCCGAATAGGAGAGAATATAGGAGACGAGAAGATCCTTGTTGGTGATGCCGGTGTTCGTGCCATGTTGGACCAGGCTAGCCAGGAAGTCACGAAGATTGTTGCCATCGAACTTGGGAGCGTTGTTGGAGGTAGGAGCGGGCATAGGAACCCGCAGGACGTTCGGAGTAGGTGTGGTATCAGACATGATGCTATGCTAGATCGAAAGCGTAGTCAGTGTTAAAATAGGGGTAAGACAGACGACGCAGCTTTGTGAGGCAACGGTAAACCAATCCCCCTCGCGGTGAGCTCCACTGTCGAAGTAACAGATAGTCCTGTGGTGGACTGAGGTCGAGGGAAGGTCGTGCTTGACTTCGCTGCAAAGCTGTAATAGACAGGGAATGAAATGATATAGGACTTAGACTCAGCTTGTGGACTTGTGCCTGTACTCAAGGCGCTCGAAAACTCGTAGAGACTCAGCTCAAGTCGTCCTATCTCGAAGGACGCTTGAGGGAGATGATAGTAGAAACCAGAAAAGAAGTCCCTGTTTCATCCAGGTACCGATCTTAAATACATGATCGGGATGGTCGTCACGCGTACTCTCGCGTCACCAGAGCCCTGCGCAACGATCCAATACATGAATGAAATGTAAATAAAATGTCCATGAGCATAAAAAGCTCGAGATAATTACCATACCAACTGCTAACACAACTCCAGTGTAACACCAACCGGGACACGCGCAAAGACTGTATAGGGAGACATGCTGCCGCCTCAGCACTTGTCCAGAGGGTGCCCAACCTCGGACGCGTCAATCCCAAGCGCGAGCCGAGAAGGTAGGAACACCAGAGCCGCGCTTCACAGAAGCTGGCCCAGGTACAAGGGAGAGGGGAAGAAAAATAAGAGATGAGGTGAGTAACGTACTAGGAAAGTGGTAGAGTCCACACAATCCTGCCCAACCCTCTAATCCATCGAAGCGGCGCGTAAGAACATTGCGCAACGAAACCAACGCGGTCAGGTGACCTCTTGATGCGTGGTTGAAAGTCGAGGGTACTCGTGTATACGGCTTTGAATGTGTCTCGGGACGGTACGGATGGGTACCTGTGCGATAGGGAATAATGATAGAAATAGATAGTGAGTAGAAAAATGGGCGGCTGTTATCGCCAGAAGAGGAACTCGTGAGCAACATGCAAAATAGCACGAGCGACGTGCGAGCCGGAAGGCACTTCCACAGGGGGCAGCGCAGAGAGGCTACGAGAAAGCAAAGAAGATCACAAGACGGGAGCGAGAGCCAGAGAGAAGGGAGGCTACAAGAAAGCAAAGCAGATCACAAGAAGGGAGCGAGAGCGGAGAGAAGGGAGGTGAGGCCGGCATTACGACCATACACGCCCAAGCCGGTCGCACCGACACCAGTCGTTGAGCCCAAGGCCAAGGCCGAGGACGATTGGGAGGCCAAGGGATGGGAGACATTCATTTTACTGCGTGGTCTCAGAGATCTGAACACTAAATATCTGAAAGGCAGGCATCACATCATATTGTATATCCATAACCAATTTGTTTCTGTCGCAATGCTATCATACATCTTTTTTGTTTTCATTGGTACGAACAGCATGAAGTATCGGAACACAACATGGTATTGTGTGTACATTTTTCAGTTGTAAGAACAGAGCAGACGACAGCTTAAGATTCAGCACACAGAAGTTATTCAAGTCCACCCCCTCGCAGCCCCCCCGCCCCCCACCATGCCCCCTTTCCTTCTCAACCACAAACATCGCATCCCACAACGTGATGCGCATCCACGGGTCTGCACCCGCGTTGGGAGGTACCAGAGGCGGGGTGCCAGAATGGTATGGGTGTGGCTTTGGAGGCGGGGCTGCATCTGCCTGGACACGGAAACCACCAGGCTGGTGTTGCTGTTGGGGGCGAGCCCCCACAGCCAGCCACGTGTACTTGCGGCCCATGCGCGATTCACTGCCGCATTGACCGCCATCCTGCGCTCCGCCTCGTCCGACACTGCCCTCTTCCTCGGCGGCCACTCTGGGGGGTCAAGGTCCATATCGTTGTCGTCTCTGGGGATCTGGGGAGGAGGGTCCTTGCCGTTCAGCACAGCCATCAACACCGCGGTAGTTGCCCACTCGCACCGTTCGCGCCTCTCCCGCTCGCGCTCCTCCTCCGTGCGCTCCACCTTCCCCAGCGCTGCGAGCTGCTTCGCCACATCGCTCCTCACCAAGATACCCCACGCCGCACCCGGCTCCGTCCACTCTTCCCCTTCCCCATCTGCTGGCCCACCTCCCTCATACACCCCCAGCGCGCGATCCCACCGCCCCCCGTGTGTCCTATACCCTGCCGCGTGGATCATCCCCGTCACCAGGTCCTGCAGTCGCGCACGCAGCGCCAGCGCCAGGTATGTGACGCATTCGTCCGGCACCATGCCGACTTTATAGTTCGCGCCGATGGTGGGCATGCACGTGCTGAGGAATGCAGGGTCGAAGGCGGGGCAGAGCGGCTGCTTGCGGGAGCGGTCTTCGAAGGTGCCGCTGTAGGAGGGCGTCTGGTGCGAGTGCTGGAGGGACTCTTCTTCGGCCTACAGGATATCTCAGCTCGAGTACTATATGTTGAGAGCAGAGATACACACCCGCAGATCGACGCTCGCACTGCCGATGGCGTCATTCAGCATCGCGATGTCCGCCGTGCTGAACGCACCCGCATTCGCCTGCTGCGAGTTGGTGATTGCCTGCCACGCCATGTTCACGCTCTGCTGGTGTTGCTGGTGTTGCGGGGCTGGCAACACATGCTGCTGATGCTGGTAGGACGTCTGGTACGCAGAGGGCTGCTGGTAGTGTGAGTACACGGCCTGGTACTTCAACACGCCCCCGAGACCTGGGGCCACCTCCGTGCGGCTCCACCCACCCAGGCGCCAACCTTCGTTTTCCTAAGACACTGAGTCAGTAAGTACATATGCCACAGGAAGGAGCAGACAAACCCTCGCCACCGTGTCCTCAACAATCCACCCCTGCACATCTACATCGCACATCCCGCACCGTGTCCCACGCATCCTTCTCCTTCATCAGGTAGTTGAAAAACTGAGGCTTGAACAGCTTCTGCCCACGCCGCGGCACGGGGCTGGGCAGCGAGTGTAGTGTCCCCATCATCAGCAGGTGGAAGCGGTGTGGGTTTGCTTGATACCACTGCAGACAATGAAAGTATGGATCAGTCAAGCAGCTGGGTGAAGAGAAAGACACATACCGCCTCGCCCCCACTTGAATCGACCCAGGTCAGCCACTCTGCAACCCCACTGCACTCCTCTACCTCGGTGCAGAACGGGGTGTAGTTCTGGTGGATGTAGAGCGATAACAGCGATGAGTCAATCAGTGGGTCAGCAATGAGTCGATCGGCGAGTTGGCATAGAGCAGCTGTTCATGTAGATTATTGTCATCAGAAACGCGGTGAGGTTCGCATAAGGGGAGGGGCCCGTTTCCGACGAGGGGCTGCGTAGAGGAGCGCTGCGGGGGGATGCGCAGTAGCGAGCGAACCAGCGGTGGGAAGGACCTGCACGAGCGAATGGAAATTCTCCAGTATAGGATGCATCAATTGCGAAACTGAAAGGTCGAGGTCACATCACGCTCATCCTAGGACGAGCGTGATGTGACCACGCTTGATTTCCAACTTCAACTGTGTCTCTGCTATCAATTCACCGGTATCCTCAATCCAACAACGAGTTCTTCAAGCAAATCCCCTATGACGTCCTGGCCATCGGGAAGTGCGCCACCCTATAAACCAGCTGCTCCATGTGCTCACGCTATTCCAGCCACGAACTACTTATACACCTACACAAACACCTTCAACATGTTCGTCTCACACATGTCCGCCGATAAAGGCCCTCAACTTTCCAACAGGCCCATGAAATTCAGACAGCACTACAGCCGCTATCGCTATCTCTCCTCCAACGTCAATGTCACGGTCTTCAACGCCAATGTCAAGGTCTTCAATGCCAACAATAAGTAACAGTGTTAGCGTACCAGTTGGGAGTATGCTGATCCCCTTTTTCAGCGTCCACCGGAGTCGCTGATCCACATTACAGGCAGGTTCCGCCAGTTCAAGATGCGCAAGTACGTGTACACTACTGTACTCTTACTGGCACAAGATTAAGACAATGACGGTGCACAGGAATCACAACATGACTGCGTTCGGCGTCCTCTTCAATTTCGCGGGGAGTGACATGAATACGACGGTGCAGAGAGTGGAGGATATGATTCTCGAGCCTTGGGTAGGCATTGTCTTCCACCATCTCCATTCCGAGTTCTAAATGAGCTTACACAGTTCATCAACGCCATCACAGACGAGCCGGATGTGTTTCTCTGGGTAGGGTAAGTTGTCCTGGACACTCCCTCACCTTGACTCTCCACCACAGGCACATGTCTGTCACCCGTGATCGATGTGTGTTACAAAGATAATTCTTCCGGTCTGCGTGTGCTCATTTGTTGCCATCTAGGGCCTATCATTTTCAATGCCATCTGGGACGTGCATCCCATGACGCCGATTCTGATTTTCGGCGGTAAGGTTCCCTGTCCCTGGGTAACTTGATGCCGACTGACTGAATCGTAGGCCATTTGCATGTACGGGACTGCCGTGAGTCGACTCAATTTTCACTCTCTCTCTCTCTGCAAGTGACCTGAGCCCATGCCTCTGTCAGTGCAACTAGACAGGTGTTCGACGTCGCTCGCGAGTGGGAGGTATATGGAGACGCTTGGTGGGTGATAATGTACAATTAAATACTGATGAGCTGTGCATATGTGATGCTCTCCAGAGTAAAGTCTCTGAAAGGACTGTGCATACTACGGCCATTCTGTCTTAGCACCATACAGAACCATATATCCAAAGAGCTGAGGAATGAACTTGATAGGACTGAAGAGTTAGAATGACATACCCTGCATCTGTGTCGCACCCGGCTGAACTGGTACTATTCCAGATATCCTTCTGACATATTTACAGTGATAGAATGAGAAATTTGCGTCAAGCCAAGTTTTGAGAAGCTTGACATATCTATGCACAGCCATTCCCAATTAGGGTGTAACATCCAACTTGCGTCGAGACAGTTTTTGAGAAGCTTGAGTACAGATGCAAACATCAATGCACAGCCATTTCTAATTAGGGTGTAACATCCAACTTGCGTCGAGACAGTTTTTGAGAAGCATCAAAACAGACACAAACATCAAGCACAGTATCCTAATACAGGTGTAACATAGAAATTCATGTAAGGAGCCAAACCTAAAGGTTCGGCAATAAGTGTTTATATAAAGAGTCTGTCTATGAGAGACTAGGCGAAAGACTGCATTGGCACGGTACGTGACATGCCCACTTTCCACTTCTATTGCCAAACTCAAAAGATAAAATATGTTCCTGGTATGCCATGGAGTGCACAGCCAAAAATTTGGCCCGAGGCGGACTTCAATGGGTTTGCTGTGAATCGTTCTAAAGCACACAAAACCGGTGATTTTGATGTGCACACTGAGGGACCATTTTTTGCAGTAAAAATACGGAAAATTCAGCAGACTATTTTTATTTATCCAAGACATCCTACGAAAATTTTCAGGGTCATTGGAGCAGATTGTGACAACTTCTTGCTCGCTCGATCCTGGCTGATTGCACTGTGAAATGGCTGTGCAAGTGATCATTTTCGACCATCAAAAGGGAAGCAGGCGGAGAATTACCTTGATGGGAAGGCCGCTCTGTACTAACTTTGGGAGGCAAAGTTTGAGGTATGTATATAAACATTAATTTGTACGGAGGAATTTCTTGGAGATGTCCTTCTCGACGAGATATCGAATTCTTTGGAGACTTTGATCATATCTCAGGAAGAAATCAAAAATTCCAAAATTCCTCCCTACACTTTGTGGAATCAGTGCTGAATTCCATGACTGAGGTGGTGGCCTAATATTTGTGCCTGGATCCAGCCCGGTCCTGCACATCCACGGCCGCCCATAAACAGAAACCATGGCCGATGTGAGGACAAATAAGTGCACACACCACACTTTCTGATCGGCTGATGCCCAGGCCCAAGAATAAATCGACTCTAACTTGGCTCTAACACCGGGATCCCGGCGGGCCGCCGCACCCGGTTCCCGTGCTGATGATTGCTCACAATCACTTACCCAATCTTGCCATGTAGATACTTGCAGCTTCCTGTCGCCAAGACCGACCTCAACGTTCAGCAGCAGCAATGCCCCGCCCCCTCATCGCCATCGCCGGCCTCGCCTGCGAAACCTCAACCTTCACCCCCTCGCGCACCTTAGCCGCGGCCTTCCACCCGCAACGCGGTGACACCATTCTGACGGAGCGCTACCCGTTCCTGCTCCCCGGTACCCCCCTCGGCGACTCCGCCGCCTGGCACGGCGCGCTGACAGGACACGCGCTCCCGGGGGGCCAAGTGACGCGAGAAACCTTCGAGTCCCTCGCATCCGAGATTGTCACCCGGCTGCGCGAGATTATCGCCGCGCACGGCCCGCTCGATGGCCTCTGGTTCGACATCCACGGCGCGATGGTGGTGGAGGGCGTCTCCGATTCCGAGGCCGTACTCCTGCATCGGATCCGCGCTGTGATTGGCCCTTCCGCGCTCGTCAGCGCGAGCATGGACCTGCACGGGAACGTCAGCCGCACGCTCGCGCACGCAGCAGACCTGCTGACGTGCTACCGCACGGCGCCGCACGTCGACGTGCGTGCGACGCGCGAGCGCACGTGCCGCAACCTGGTCGCGTGCCTCCGCCGAGGGCAGCGCCCACTCAAGGCGTGGGTCCCCGTGCCGATTTTGCTGCCGGGCGAGCAGACCAGCACGCGCGACGAGCCAGCGCGCAGCATCTACGCAGCCGTCGGGGCGGTCGAGGAGGCCGACGGCGTGCTCGACGCGGCCGTGTGGGTCGGCTACGCGTGGGCCGATGAGCCACGCAACAGGGCCGCCGTCGTCGTGACTGGGTGGGAGCGCGGCGCGGTCGCGCGGGGCGCCGAGTCGTTGGCACGGCTGTTTTGGAACGCGCGGGCTGAGTTCATGTTTGTCGCGCCAACGGGCTCGTTCGCCGAGTGTCTGGATGCGGCGCTGCGGGCGGACGCGTCGAGGCGCCCGTTTTTCATCTCCGACTCTGGGGATAACCCGACGGCTGGCGGATCCGGCGACGTTACTTGGGGCCTGACGCGGCTGCTCGAGAGGGAGGAGTTCAGAGCCCCCACTAGCCCAACAGTCATCTATGCCAGCGTGCCAGGCCCTGAGGCCGTTGAGATCGCCGTCCGGGCTGGCGTTGGTGCGACGGTAACAGTCACGGCGGGCGCAGAGGTGGACGATCTGCATGCGGGGCCAGTCACGCTGACAGGGCGCGTCCATTCGATCAAGGAAGGTGATATTCACGCCGGTATCGAAGTCGTGCTGCAGGTGGGCAGCGTGTTTGCGATCCTGACAAAGCTGCGCAAGCCGTACCATCTCGAGAGGGATTTCACGCAGCTCGACCTCCGGCCCCGGGAAGCGGATGTCGTGATTGTCAAGATCGGGTATCTAGAACCTGAGCTGTATGCCATGGCCAAGGACTGGATGCTCGGCCTTACGCCCGGCGGGGTGGACCAGGATCTGAAGAGGCTGGGTCACCAGAGGATACGCAGGCCGATGTGGCCGTTTGATCAGGTCTTTGAGACGGACCCGGATCTCAGCGCGAGGTTTATACCGATGAGCGATGAGCCGTTGACGGGGGTGGATGAGTAAGAATCTGAAGGTCCCAGTGATTATTGTGTTCATTATTTATATTGTACATCAATTACTGTGTCTTGCGGGAAAAGCGTCGTCGCATTGTCGCGATATATCCCCACCTCAGCGGCAAGGTCAGGGAGGTTCATGGCTTTTGGAGGGATGTGCTGGTAAGTAGGACGTTGGATTCGTTGAGAATGATTGGTCAACACCGCGTTACGTTGAAGAATAGAAAGGAGAGAGAGGTCTATTCGAAGGCCGTGACCACGCCCGGCGTCAAAACCGGTCAAAGCGTCGAATCTTGACGGAGCGTTCAGAAAGAAAAAAATGTTGGAGCAGCAATACCGGGAGTAAAAATATGATTTCTAAATTAACAATGAGAGCTAAATGAGCGCTTCCTGTATCCAAGCTTTTCGGGATTCTGCTGCAGAAGATCCATGGTACTCTAGCATATAGTACAATTTTTAGCGGTTTCAGAATGCGGCTCATTTATGAGCTGCAAGACGGTTAATAATGGTGCGCTTGGCCTAATATTCCTATAGGGAATGGAGAACAATACCATGATTCAATTGAGGTTGAAATTTTAGGCTGAGACCGACGGGCGGATAGTAAGTTGGCGGCATCAAGGCGTAAGGCGACAGGTCTGTTACACCTGCCACCTGTCCAGAACTGCCTTTGATTCTGAATCTTTTTCTGAATTCCGTGCGCAAGCAGGGCAGCGGAGCTGGGGGAAGGATGATAGGATCGTAGAGGGAGTACAAAAATCCTAAGATGGAATCGAAATATTCGGATATCGGCGGAGGTTTCAAATCAACGGTACAGTAGGCTCACGCCTGGCGGGCTTGATATTGCTAGCTTGAACGCATTCGGTAATATCCTCTTCTATGCTCCAGGTGAAAAAATGAGGATTGAATTTCACATCTACGAGATGTGGTAGTGTGTGAACGTAGACACGGACAGCTGAATTTGTCTGTTAGGATAATATTTCCCGCAGCTATCGAGGACTGCGGGGCAAATCCCATGTTGCCTCAATCGCGACGGTTAAGTAGGTAAAAGTTGTCTAAGTCTCGGGATATTGGTGGCTATTACACTCCAGACTCGTTGGGACCAATTAGTTATAAGAAATCTTATGAAGCGCATCTACGCAGGACTGGTGTTAGCCTGGATTCAATCTCTAGCGCACACGATGCTCACTTCGGGCTCTCAAAGGGCGCCGGGAAGATCCCGCGCGCTCCGTTTATCTATCAGTGCCAATGCTCCCGGGCCCTCGTTGTCGCCTCGACATCAGCGACTATCTTTTTCCCGTATTCGGTTTCCAACAAGGCAGCATACTCGGCCGGAAGGGACGTCGAGCTGCGGACGGTTGCGACGAACCACTTGTTACGCACCCACGATTCGTGCATCTGGCGTTCGGGAGGGCCGTCAATCGAGGGGACAGGAAACCACACGTACGGACTGAGCCGCAGCCACAGCGTCTCGCTGATGAAGACGCAGCGCTTGAGCGTCGGCGAGCGATTGCCCCACCGACGTACCATTTGGAACTCGTTCTCCAACGTGCTACCTTGCACGGAAAAGTCATCGTCCGGGTTCAGCTCATAAAAGCGGAGGTGTACCAGGTGGCGGAGTCCACTGAGGGCATCATCCACACGAGCAAGGACCGTCTGATCGGGGAACGAGTATGAATAAGGAGCTCGTTGGCATCGAAGTGACAACTCACTTCCACATCTCCTAGATTGTATATTGGACCGAAATTATGGAAGGATAGCGACGTGACTTTGGGAGCATTCTCCACAATGGTAGTCAGGAGCGCGGGATCCCAGTAACTGATCGAGTTATAGACGGAGAGAAGCTCTGCACCGGAGTGCGAGATAGCATCATACACGGTGGATGCTGGAGCTTTGCGCCGAGGGTTCCAGTGGATGGAGATATGTGACAAACTGGAGTCAACAATGGCTTCTGCAACGGTGTCTGGTCCGCCGAAGAATGTAAGATGCGGCAATGAGAGCGGTGGGATAGGTAATTCATAGATTTTAGGATCGTGCGTCAAAGTTTGGACCGACAGTTCCCCGAGATTCGGGTGGAGCTGAAGGAAGCGCGTGGTGTCACAGGAAAGAGGGATCAAGGCTCCGTAAAGGCGTGGAAAATGAATCTCGGCGAGAAAGCCAAGGATTTTGGGAGACCTTGGAATGTTGATTTCCGTTAGGTCGACAACTTTGCGCATTGCAGCCACTAATGTGCAAGATAAGGCTTCCTCCTGCGTGTCTACTATTTGGCGGAAACATCTGGAGACACAAATATCAGCGGGGGGGAGGTTTTATTAACGCACGATGCCATACAGAGTTAGTTTCCTAACGGATTGAGCACATTGAACATTGGAAATCAAAGATTTGAAGCACTTCATAGCTCGTTCGCTGTCCTCGAGCGTAACGTTGGCATACATCCGACGAATACAGATCCTATTAAGTTGCCGGCTCGTAAGAGTGAGCGAGATGAGATCTTGGCTCTCGACTTTTCCAGAGATCCTATCGATGAGTTCCTCTGGAAGTTGAGGCAGAGATACACCGGCGCTCATAACTCGTGGGTGAGCGGAACCGGGAAGAGAGGATGTGTCACGCTCACAAGATCATGTTCGGCAACGTTCGGCAGCCTGCAGGTGCTGATCGACCCAGAGAAACGATCAGTGGCTGTGTTTATTTGATTCGAGACTTGGCTTCCTGTCCACCTTCACCACGCGTCCCGTCTAAGTACTCGTCGCCCCACTTCAAGTTCTCGTCGTTGCTCTGCAGATTCACCTGGAGTTGGCCGATTTCTATCCTTTTGGCTCCCCTTCTCCCCCTGGTTCTGCCCAGATCAACGCGTCGCGTGCTGGCCTTCAAGGTTCTGCGCTCGCGTTTTTGACGCGTCGAAACGCGTGTATACACCTTGGCATCACTTAAATTTCCGCGAGTGTGGTACAGGAGTGTGGTACATAGAGCTGTTCAATTTCGTCTTTATTTTACTAACCCGGAGACCTATCGTGTGTTGCCCGGCCATTCTGACCCTCAAAATGGTGGCTATAGCATGAAAACAGCCACCAATGTGTCGTGCTTCTTGAGCTGTGTCGGAATTGCTGAAGGTCTGCCGCCGTGTCGCTGTGTCCGGTTTTAGGGAGCCTCGTTATAATGCTTCTTCTTAGCCGGATCCGAGAATGCGTTAGGCACTAAAGCGGAAAAAAAACGGCGAGGGACAGCTCATATTTGGCTGCGTGTGTTATCCACGACCCTTCCCTAGTTTCGCATTGACGTAGCGGCGACGTTCGTGAGAAGCGGATGGGAATAGGAGTAAAAGGCCATCGAACTGCGGTGTTGCATCCGCCAGCGACGACGGCCCAGCGTATTCGCCGCATATGTAAAGAAGAAACCGCAACACCCCATACTCACCTTTGCCTCTGGCTTCCGCATCCTCTGTCCGGCCCTGTTCCCAGTCGCTTTCTTGGTTTTCCCTTTGCTCCACCACCTGTAGCTCCCATACCCGTGTATTCATCCACCAGACACCTCTCCGAGCTGAGAGAATTCGGAATATCCTTGATGAGGCAGGGAATCTGTGCACACGGATCGGCTCCTCAACGCATGATTAGCAACGGGAAGCTACCCAAAATTTGTTAGAATTTGACACTGATCGGCGACCTGCTTCGAGCCGACAGTTAGCCGAGACCTGTCGGATATATTAACAGCAAGTATTTACGGTATATACAGTATATACATGGCCCATTATGTACATACTTTGCGCGTTTGTACCCGTCCATACCAATACACTACTGGTCTTCCGTCCCTTGGGAACCTCCCGTTGTAGCGTCGCTGTGGTCCTCGTGCCTCCCTGGATTCCGGTTTCCTACAAAATCTACCTGTAAGTCTTTTACACGCCACGAGTGGGGTCTCAATCAGCCTGATCTTCATACCGGTTAACGTTGTGCTGCCGCCATACAAACCCATCGATGTGTGGGTGGAACTTTGAATATTCCTGTTTTTACCGCGTATCATTGTCGCAATCACCGAGATTTTACTTAGGGATGGTTCCGAGAAGGTGCATGGAAGCGGAAGGACAAACACTGTGCTCTTCAACACGGTCCGAGTTGCGAGAGATTCACGTGGGGGCAGGTAGGCAATAAGTATTGCACGGCACGGTCCCGCTTCCGTGGAACTTTTGATCGGCTATCAGCGCAAGGTGCGCCTCGAGGCCCCGTTGGCGCGTTTCGCGAGGGTTCGCATCTTTCGGGGTGCCTTCGCAAATGTGAATTGGCGCTCCCAGTGCGGAAAAAGGCATTGCTGTATATAGTTCGACCTGTACGGTAGGCGGATTGGTCGCGGTTCGATTTCCGGCGGATGTTGCAGATCTCGCTGATCGCCGGTGAAGGTTGATGCGTGATTGCCATCGGATCACCTACCCTTCCAAGCACGAGACAACACTGGTTCGCATTGCTAAACATGGAGCAAGGTTTGTGACCAAGACAAGGCTTGTCTACCACAGGGATGTTCGAGTCAGTCTGCCGGCAGTTTCTTATGTCATTTTCGGGCATCTCGGGCAGTACTGATCTCGCCAACTTGCATGTTATAAGACGCATTTCGCGCTACTTAGTGTATCTTATTCGGAAATCGTGATTGCGGCGCACGAAAGCTTACACGAAGAAATTAATGATATTAAAGTTTACGAGAGCGCTATAATACGGAGTGAAATTGAATGTGGTCAGTGAAAATGAATGTGGATTGCGGTCAGATTCCCTTGGTAAAGTAACGAGACATAAGCAGAGACTGGGAAAAAAAAAAGCAAGAGTGCACTTACCCGGGTGCCAATCGGGTTCTCAATCTCCGAAGGTTCAATTACATTGTCATCCCTAGGGCTTTGAGGGTCCAAATTGCTGCCTTCCTGCTCCTGATTTTCAGGGTCAGGGTCGAGGACCAATAGAACAGCCTTGTCAAGACGAAGCCGAAGACAGATATCTCCACAAACGGGATCGCGAAAGAAGGATTGGATGCCCTCAATACCAAAGTCACCAACCCCACTGCCCCTGAGGGGACATGAGATATCAATGCTTTGAAGAACAGACGCAACTTACCCATCCCTGGTATGGGTCATTGGATCGAACAGAACCATGCCGTCTTTGTGGTTAACAAGTGCTGGTGTTCCTGTAACCAGTAAATAAGTTTAGGACATTATTCAAGGAAGAACACACCTTGAAGGTCAGCAAAAACTAGGGTTTGATTACTATGTCCCCAGACGAAGTGTGCAAATGCAGGAACAGTAGCACTGCACAAGTCTTTCTTGTGTAACTTGTGCGAAAGAGTGTAAGTAAAGTGTTCAACAATTGTTGACCGCTTTTGCTCTGCAAGCCACGTTAATCCGGCGGAAGAGGGTCCGATCTCGGTCACGCCAGAGGCAGGAGAAGGGGAGTTAATCTCTTCAGCCAAAAATGCCTCCGCAAATGCGAGGCCTAATGAAACCTTGAGATGATACCAATGCTAGAACAAGAAATAACAAACCACATTCGATCACAACGTTCTCATCGTTTGCATGTTTGATAAGCGCCCTCAAGAACCAACCAGCAAGTGCGAGTCGTGAAGCCTCAGCTTGAATTTGCATCAAATGTTCCGCAACAGTGAAGGGAAGGCAGTCTGGTGTCGTGTTTTCGCTATCTTCATTGAGGCGATAAAACCGTTTCAAAACATAGCTTGATCCATTGTCGCATTGAAGCTGAATGAATGTTTCAGAGGTTGTTTGATCAGGGGAGGCGATACATACATCGTACACGTTCTTCATCGCACCATGGCTCAACGGAAGGTCTCGGAGTTTCCCATTGATTAGCTGTCCTGAAGTTTCGAATTCAGGGACAGCGGTAATCGGATCGACGATATAATTAATCCGTTTGAGTACAACACGGGTTCTATTGTGAACCAGCACTGGGCCAGAAAGTGCTGAAATGCCGTTGAATTGGGAGCCCAAACGGCTACCACCCAGATGACTACCTGTAAGTAAACAATGAGTGAATGGGCCCAACACTCAATGAAAGTCAGCTTACCTTGATTCGATGAGGACCGTAATGTTTTCAGTCGTTTGGCAGCCGAGGTCGAAGCTTCGGACTCCGTTCTGAGTCGCTTTGGGGCCTTACTTCCCAAACTAGATGAAAGTCGGGAGGTGGAGCCCTCATCTGCGTCAAATATTGTTGCTGTCCTCGGCCCACTGGATAAAAGTATTCAATACGAGCACAGAGACATGGCGATAAAACTCACACTCTCTAGGTCAACATACAGCTCAA
Source organism: Mycena olivaceomarginata (assembly GCA_029378375.1). Taxonomy (NCBI): domain Eukaryota; kingdom Fungi; phylum Basidiomycota; class Agaricomycetes; order Agaricales; family Mycenaceae; genus Mycena; species Mycena olivaceomarginata. Next base: position 129,195 of record JARKIC010000226.1, on the reverse strand, counting down.
GAGCCATGAAACCACCTTTGCGCTTCGCAGTGGCAGCCAACTGTTTCCAGACCGAGGGCACCGTGTCGACATAAATAGCGGCATTTCAATTGGAGGAGTGGATGGCATAAAACTCGCCAACTGTAAGATTAGATGTGTTCTCGACGGGGTTGATATTCCCCGCCCATCGAATTGAAACATGTTCACTGTATCAGACACCTTCAGGTCGGGACGATGTCAAATATGTTGATTGACGTACGGAAGCAGTGGAACACTTTTGTGGCATTGCCATTGAAGCGAAATTTGGTCGGTCAGGCTGCCCTTGACATCTAATAAAGTGTACCGATTCAAATGACGATGGACAAGGGGTCCGAAATTGGTTGGCAATATGCCATTCAGGATGCTCTTCGGTCTGTCCACGTTGAATTATTTGCATGTGGCACTGATTGTCCTTCTGTTCAGCCATACATTTGCACCTGAGATTGACCCAGAAATCTATCCTGTCTGCCGACTCATCAAGAGCGTCCATAACACCATTATTGAGGCCTTCTGGCGATGGTTGAAGGAGAAGCTGGGTCTCAACTTGAAGGCTATGATTCTTGTTGGCAAGGATCAGCGAATTTTCAGTGCCAATGTTGAATTTCACCTGTGCGTTGTATTCCTGTCCCCATTTTTCCCGCATACATCCAACTACTCATCAACTAAGACCATTATTCTACTGGATTTTCGTACCTCTTCTTCAAGCGAAATTGGAAGAGTTCCGCATCTGGTGGAATCATCACCGTGTACGTCCGCAGAAGGAAAAGAATATGCCTTCTGGACATGTCCCCGCGGACGCTTTCGACCATCCACAAAACTTTGGCGGCCTTGATTGCCTCATTGAGGTTCCACAGACGGCTGTTGATGATTTACGCAACATGATGACAGAGGACGTTGGGCCTAGAGATACTCACCTTTCCTGGTTCACTGCCGAGTTTGATGAATTGGCGGAGAATGTCTACAAACAGATCAGAAAACCGACTTTATCTCTTGAGAGTGCTTGGGGTGTTTTTGAAAAGATATTGCGGCCAATGGCTGATATTATCGAGTTGTAATCTATAGTAAACTCCTTCAATTCTTTGTCTCTTGATCCGATTATCAGTTTGAATGCAGACCCTAAGTGTACAAGTGGTTGTGCTCAGCACTGATGCGAATACTTCGGTGGTACCCCTCGATACATCCACCCTCGCAGGTAAGCCCACAAGTGCAAATCACGAAAGGAATCAAACCAATGATACGTGCAAGCCCGCAGGGATGCATAACAGCAGAGTGACGGTTCCGGAGGCCCATTATACCCTAAATACGTCCACCCTCACAGGTAAGCCTGCAGGTGCGAATAACTAAGGGAACAAGGGACTGGTCGGCCGCTTCGCGGCCTCCCATCCCCTTTCGTTCAATTTATTCATTCAAATCTATGGTGCACTTGGTTGAATTGAGCTGAGCTCAATCGTTTCTCACCCCATGCACGGTGCAAAGAATTTTGAATGTGTGCGGGGCGAGAAAGAATTGAAGACTGGAGAGTAAAATAAATTATCCGAAGTTGGCCAAACAACATAGAAGCGTCATTTACCTTCACTTCACCTCTGGGTGCCAGATTTTTCTGTTTTTGTGTTCGCCAAATGAGAAATTCCCACCCACATCTCAACTGTAGTAAGTGAAGTGCTGTTTGAGCTATTTGCAGTCTGTGGACAAAAACATTGCTTGTAGGTTCTGTTCATCGGAAAGATAAAGTTTTACAATGAAAGATAAAGTTTTACAATTAGGTGGTACCTCATTGAGCATTTATTTTTCCGTCCCTTTGTGTCCCGCTGCTAGTGCCTGTCAGTTAGAGGTTATTGGAATGGTGACGGCAAGCTGCTGTGGGAAATTTTAACGGTGAGAAAAACGGAGTTTGGCGTTGTGTAAATTTTTATAGGCGCGCACGCGCTTAAAGTTGATCATGGGGCCAAAAGCCCCGAGGAAGCGCCGTTTATTGAGCGCTTCCAAAGGTCTGGACAGAGCGCTTCCAAAGCCTCGGGCCTGATCTCCCAAAAGCGGAGTTTAAAAGGCTTCAGACAGACATGGATAATTTTATAAAGAGGGAGATAAAACTACTGATATGTGTAAGCCTGCAGGTAAGCCTACAGGGATGCATAACAGCAGAGTGACAGTGGGGTGTATATGAGGAAGGGAGACAAGGGATAGCACAGCGGAGCGCATAATATCATTAATTTCTTCGTGTAAGCTTTCGTGCGCCGCAATCACGATTTCCGAATAAGATACACTAAGTAGCGCGAAATGCGTTTTATAACATGCAAGTTGGCGGTACTGCCCGAGATGCCCGAAAATGACATAAGAAACTGTCGGCGGACTGACTCGAACATCCCTGTGGTAGATAAGCCTTCTCTTGGTCACAAACCTTGCTCCATGTTTAGCAATGCGAACCAGCGTTGTCTCGTGCTTGGAAGGGTAGGTGATCCGATGGCAATCACGCATCAACCTTCACCGGCGATCAGCGAGATCTGCAACATCCGCCGGAAATCGAACCGCGACCAATCCGCCTACCGTACGACCTGTTTCCTGGGTGGGATGTTCCGCAGCAGGACGATTCTATTATAAACCACGCACAATCCACGCGCTTGCGCACTCCAAATTTCTTTCGCTCTATGTTCACATTCCCTAATACTCCAAGGTCTATTACCTGATTCTTTCCGCCTCAGCACCGGCAGACAAAGCGAAGTCTCCTCGTGTACGACCTTTAATGGCGATCACTTCTTTATAGTAATACATTTCTTTATTCAATCCAGGCGGCTGCCTGGTCGTGTGCTCCAGAATTCTGGCTCTTGCTTAAAACCCGCACAACCACAACCGCCACCGTGTGGCACTCGCTGACTGTTCACCAATTTACTCTAGTATGCCTTCTGCCACCATGTTCTCCTCTTCCCCGCCGATGAAACCTAAGCAAATGGCTGGCTCTACATTGTATCTGCGGCGCGGCCACGCCTCCATGCCACCGCTGGGCCTTTGTATGCAGATGAACGCAAACATCCGCTCGGATCCCATTCTCGACTCACCGTACTTCGACCTCGCCGGGCACCTCCGAAACCGGGCGTACTGCATGCACAACGTCGGCTACACGTCCGGGACCGACGAGACCGCCGCTCTCCTCGACATCAGTGTTAAAGATCTTCTCCCCGCTCCAATCCCCCCGCCACGCGCCGCATCCCCAAACAGCGTGAGATTCTCCATCCAGCCGAGCGAAGAAGGGAAGAACGGACTCGGCATGTTCGCTAAGCAAAACATCCCCGCGGGCGGGCTCATCGTGGTGGAGCGCCCCGTCGTCGTCACGCCCTACATTCTCGCGTTCCAAGATCACCCCGAGTCCGCACTCTACACCGCTTTGTTGCGTCGCCTCGCACCCAAAACGGCTGCATGCTTCTTGGCGCTCGCGAACTGCAAGCCAGCGACGGAATGCGACGAGGTGGAGGGGATCATGCGCACGAATGGCATTCCGATCAGGTTGAACGTGCCCACCACGCCGCACTCCGAGCTCGCCACCCACCGTGCAGTATTTCTCAACACGAGTCGATGTAACCACAGGTGCGTCTTTCTTTCTTCTTTCCAACTGACTGGCTGATTACTTCGCATGATGCAGCTGCAGTCCCAACGCCGCCTGGCACTGGGACCCCACCTCCTTCTCCCTCGCGCTCGAAGCGGTCCGCCCCATCCCAGCCGGGCACGAAATCACTGTCGCCTACGTCTCCCCGACGTTCAGCCGCGCCGAGAGGTGCGCCAGGCTCAAGGAGAAGTACGACTTTTCCTGTCGATGCGCAACCTGCTCTCTTCCCGCCCCACTCCTCTCCAAAAGTGACGCTACGCGTGCTGAGCTGCGCGCCTCCTCGGACGGCGGTGCGCCCTCGTTCGAGGTGTGGTGCCTCGACGCGCGGATGCCCGACGACGCGCTCATCGCCATACACAAGCGCGCTGTAGCCTTGATTGAGAGCGAGGGCCTGCAGGTGCTGCAACGCGAGTACGGGCGCCACCTGGATGCGCTTGCGATGGGGTACGGCGCGCTGGGCGATGTGGAGCGGTTTCGTGAGTGGGCGCGGAAGGCGAGAGACTGCCGCCCCATGGACGATGATAATGCCGCTGCGAGGGTGCTGCAGGGTTGGATTACAGAGCCGGAGACGTTTCCGGTGTGGGGGTTGCGGAAGCTGTTGAAGGATTGAAGGAGAGAAATTTAACAGTATTTACGAAGGAATGAGCGTTACACGCGCCGAAGGGTATGGACGCCGCACGTAGAAAAATATACCTCGAATTATGATTATTGTGATACCCAGCCTCAGAGTAGAGGACAGTGTGCGGCTGCCCGAGCGACAATGGGGAGGAGGACCAGACACAGACCCAGAAGAGAAGAGAAGATACGGAAGGAAGGAACCGGCTCGCGGGCGTGGCGGGGAGGAAGGGGGGATGAAACAAAAGAATCTTCTGGAAGAGCAAAGCAACGGACGAGCGCTCGGGGGTGGCTGGTCAGACAAGTTTAACAAGCGGCGTCGGGGGTGAGGAAGCACGCCACATACGAGCAGGGAGCGAGAAAGCCAATTGAACTGAGAAAGCAAATCAAAGGCATCGAAGTGCGGTATACATTGGACGGAGCAATAATTGAATGAATCGTGCGTAACTTGTTAATTCGTGCAGTCCTCTGGCCATCGCTTCACGCTTCACCCCCGCCCTCATTTCACATCGATCCCATCCTAGGCCTTCGCGTTGCGTCGTGTTGGTTATCGTCGTATTGCATGCATCTTGAATCCGCCTCAGCGACGCGCACAGAGTCCCACGCGCCGGCCGGGCTCGGGCTGGGGCTCAGCATACTCCCACTCTGCTTACGCCCGCTTGACGTGAAGAGCCTCGAAGGGGGCGTGGATACAACAGGGAGTCGGTTCGGCAGGCAGAGGAGGTACATCGTCGCGCAGGCCACGTCGACAAGGGGAAGGTGGCGACAGCGACGCAGTCAGGTCAATCGCAGAGCAAAAGGAAGGTAATAAGTGAAGAGCCCACTCGTGTAATGTTCGGATCCTGCACGACGCCCTGCAGGGCTACTCCCGCTCGAGAAGCTCTCATTCGCGGGAAGTACGTGCAGAAGCCCGTGCTGCCGGTGACTGAACGGAACTCTGTTTTTGTCAGCGGGGGCGCATTGGATTGCGGCGGCCAATGGCAAGGAGACTGAAAAGCAGAGCACAAGGGTGAAGCGCATGACCTTGCTGGACGGACGAGTTCCAAAGCCCAAAGAGGCCTCTGAGTTCTGCCGACGAGGATCGTAGAGAGAACCACGCAGTGAGAGATTCTGAGCTGTGTATCGGCGCTGATTCCGGATTAATGAGACGCTGTAAGGGAAAGCTAGTGCACATCTAGAATGAAAGGAGTAATGCTTTGCTAGGTGGATGGACGAAGGAGATGATGGCTGGAAGACTTTTGTTTACGTGTCGGGACCGGCGGCCCGATGTTTCCGATTGCACCCGACATCTTCCGCCTTTCTTCCTTCCGACGGTCACCTCACTTCGCGCTTGATCCTCGCCTTTTATTCGCCTCCAGGCTCGTTTGAATCACGGTTTTCTCTCCGCGTCTTGGCCTCATGCTTCCGCCGAATCTCTCGAAATTATCTTTGACGCGGCGTGATTTTTCCAGAGCACAACGGATTTACTTTCGAAGGTCTCTCAACAACGAGCGACGCCAACAGCAGGGCCAACTCGGTGGATAGGGGGGTGATCGCTATGTGGCAAAGTGTGGGAGGACGATAGATAGTACGGCGGCGTTGAGGTGCGTTTTCCGTCTTTTTTTTTCATTCTGGTCTGACTGGTCGTTCTTCAAGCGGGACGAGTCGGAAGACAACTCACTCGACGCTTGGCGGAATGGTTTTTATATCTCACAACCACACGAAGCGTAGTGTCCTTGCGCTGGACCCCGCCATACACCATGCACCCTAAAGCCGTCGCGATTGTTTCGGGGCTGTGAGAAGTGAGTTTCTTTCATTTTTCCCCTTGCCCATTTCTGCGTATTCCCATCGTATTTCGATACTCTGCCCTGTTTTCTTGCACTGAAGACCGTCTTTTGCGCTGACTTGCCCGCAGGTGCTGAGTTCTCCCCGCTCGCGCTGCGCCGACAACTCGATAACGCGACAACTCCCAGTTTCACGACACCAGATGTGCCAGACGCTATCTGAGGTGAGGCCCGTTCTTTATCGATCGATGAGTGTCCTTCCCTATCTTCGTTCCGGCGAAGGGATGGAGCGCTGAATCGTCAGTGTTGGACGCGAAGGGATGGGTGAGGCGGGCGAGTCGACTCGCTGATCGCCACGCTTCTTAACCCTCCTTTCATTCCTCGGTGCTCACACATTGCCACCAGACGTACTCGCAGCCATCCCCGCGGCTTCACCCGCTATAGCGCCGGGATGCGATGGTCGTACATCGCTCGAGCGTGAATTTGTGGGCGATACGCCCTACGACCTTCACACCGTCGCCTTGCGCCTTCGTTGCCGCACTCCCGTTGCACGTCAACATTTTCGGCAGCGATAACAACTCCGTCTCTCATCGATGCATGCCCGCCGCGGACCCCTCGATCCGCAGGTCAATTTGACTCACACACACACACCGGCGCAACTGGAATGATCTGACGCGGCGTACGTCTCCTTCAGCACCCAAGCTACGCCCTCTGATCCTGTCCTGTCGGTGCTGCAGCTTTGTTCCTGGGTCAAAGTAGCTGCCTCGCTCACCCCATCGCGCAGATCAAGAATGACCACGGCTTCCTCTCGCCCGTTCACAGCTGTCGTACCATGATGCGCGTCCGAATCAGCCACCAACACCTACGTCTTCCGTTGCACGCTTTGTCGGCATCGCACACGGGTACGTCTTCCGCTTGATCCCTTCTTTCATATGGATGGTGGCTGACCATTTGTCCCGTACAGAATTTTTTCTCGCTTTCCCGGCTCTATCCTCCCGGGCCCTGTCCCCTCTGACGTGCTCGTCTCCGCTCCACCGCCCTCGCCCTCCCAATCCCGCCCTTTTCGGAGAAGCTATGATGACGCCACCGCCTCTCATTCCACAAAAAACAAGTCTTTCCTCAACGGCACCGCACATAATCCGCCTCGGATTCTCGGACTGGGTGCGGTTTGGGGTGGTGCTGGATCCCCCGTGATTGGATTGGGGGTGGGGAGATTGAATTCGGTTCGTGGGTTTGCCGGTACACGACCAATATGCGGCTACGCCGTCCGAGTTTCGCACCACATATCGAAACATGCTGAGGACGCCGGAGAGGGGGGTGCGGGTGGAGACGGGGTTGATTTTGGATGGTGACTATGTGCTTTATGCGAGTGGGATTGGATGGGACGAGCCGAGAGGAGCGAGCACTTGCAGCCGCTTGGGTGGCGCTTGCGCCGGCGCTGTACTGTAGGGAGGAGCTCGAGTGTCCAGCCGCGAGCGACATCCGGGCTGCGACCGGTGCTTGCGCGAGGTCGGTGGTGCTTCTGCGCCATCGGCGTGCTTGCGTGCATGGACTGAGCTTGACTGCACCAATCTCTCTCCCCTCCCCCTCTTCTCTCCGTTCCTTTGGGCGGCGGATGGCCATCCTCCCATTCTTTTACTTCTCCTTTCCGCTCGTTGCATGCTAAGTGCGTTTCCAGACTCCCCACAGGGCGATTCGAACACGCACCCGCCGACCTCTACGGTCGCGTACCCCGCGCTACATATCGACACAACGCCCTCCTTCCCCAGTCTTCGGTTCCCGCCGAGCGCTCCAATTCAGACGACATGTAACGCACGCCGGAGTCACCGCAGAAGGAGACCCAGATTCTCCGAATTGTCCAGCGCGCCTCGACACCAACCTCGACGGTCACCATCTTCAAAAGTGTCTATTTCCAGTCAGTCTGGCGTCACCCTTCCCGCAACACGTGTTTTTTTACTCCACCTTGCACCCCATGGATTCTTCCGCTTGTTCACTGCTGCGGTAGTAGCTCCCGGCTCCGTCTCCCGCGCTCTCGGGTCGTTTCTGATTTCTGTGGTGATTCTGGGTTTCCTGCATCATCGCTTTCTGCGCCGCCCGTCCACATCGTCTTCGTCCACTGTGCCCCGATATGATCACCGCTTCATCTCGACGCTCTGCTGCCCCTCCTCATACCCAGTTCCTCACCGTTCCAATACTTCCCCATTCTTTCTCTGACCCATCCTATAATTCTCCACTGCGATGGCTACCCATTCGTCACCGTCCTCGACAAAATTCGCTCGCTCGCATCTTATCTGGCCCGGCTGTGATCCTGGTGACTTGTACCAACCGAGTTCATCTTTCCTAAAAAATTCAAAAACCTATGTTGTGATGCGCTCTCGACGCTGTCCTGGTGCTTGAGGGGCTTTCTAATTCGCTCCAGGTGACTCTGGGGTTTTTTTTTTTTTTTTTCTTCTTTTTTTCGCATACCGTGCCATCTACCTTCCCCATCAATGTATGTACTTGGTACCTTTGTCCTGGCCACCTCTTCGACACCCTCCCATTCTTCGCATTTACATCCACAACGGGCATGAAGTTCATTGGGATTACGCCGTGTACGCCCCTCATCGGCCCATTTTCTGTTCACTACTGTCTTTTCCGTTAATCTCATACAGTGATCCACTTCATCTTATCAACGAGAATAAAAGGAATTGAAACGGTTTCTGTGCGGAAATAAATTGGAGAACAACAAGTAAAAAAGAGGAACCTACCGATAAGTGTACGACTCAACCCCGAGTCGTACGGGCTTCTGGCCAGGAGGTTGATAGGTACCTCCAGACCAGCGCACCGGTGCAAGCCATTTGCAACCGGCTCTTGTTGCAGCCAGTTGGAACGTTGGTAAGAGCCCCTAACCTTTCCGAATGCAACCAAATGATAACTTTTAAAATGAAAGAAGCCTAGATGAAAGGAAATAAAATCAAGTGGTTATGTTTAGCCCTAGCCATGAGTCTGAGAGGGCAAGAACGAGACGGAGTGACGACGGATGCGAGTTCCGCAGTAAGGTAGAAGGAAGGATTTAACGTGAGACAGCTTTGCAATGTACACTTATGTTTGCTGTGAAACTATTCAGGAGCAAAAGACCGACAACAGATAAATGTGATCCTCTGGGCACGTCCGAGGGTGGGAATCGACACACCGCCGCTTGCATCAACTGTATGTACGACCTACGTGCCGCACGATCGACGGCGGATAGACGGAAGGTCCAGAGTTCAACTTGAAAGATACGTTCAGCGCAGGATACAATAAACCGTCAGCTATTATTATTTCGCATTGAGCAAAAGGAAAGAAAAAAAAAAACACCGAACCAGGACTATGAAGGCCGACAGACAGAGAGGCTTAATTTATGAAGAGGGTGATGACTTTACAAAAGCAGAAAAACAGTGGTATTGCATACAATTTCAACACGGGAGGTACAAAGCAGATAGGAGTTACACAATCAGCGGGATGAGCTCGAAAGAAGGCACTAGAACTAGCATATTATTTGACGGCGCACATTTCAATTACTTCCCAACACGAGGTTTTCCGCCACTATGTGGGGACATGTCGAGAGCGGGCGGCTGCGGGCCCACTATGCGGCAGGAGCACGTCTAGGCACGACCTGCGCTGCACCGAGCACCCACAGTGCACCTGCACCTGCACTCACCGCCGGCCCCTACAGTGGCCAGCGCAGTGCCACCGGCGTCGATCGATTGGGTGATTGCGGGCGTGGAGCCACTCGCAACTGCTCCCCATAGAACGTTGATTGGATGCCCGCAGCGATAAAGCCTGGAGAGCATTGAAAACATTAGAACTTGTGTGAAACTCTCACAGGTCAAGCTCACCGGCAACAATGCCTCCTGCGCCGAATCCAACCGCATTCATAGCCCCAAGCCAGAGCAAAAGGAGCGGCGATTGGTGCGTTGACAGCAAGGCCAATGGCGGTGGCAGTAGTGCATTGGATGATCCTCCCTGAACCGTCGCGGAAAGGCACATCTAGAATCCATCCCCTCCGCTCCCTCCCCCTCCTTCCTCCGCCTCCCCCACCGCCCACCGGCCCTCCCTCCTCCGACAACCCCGGCCTCCTCCTCTCCTCCGCCTAACCTCCGCCTCCTCCGTCCGCCTCCTCCCCTCCCCTCTCCGCTGCCTCCTCCTCCGCCGCTGCCTCCTCCTCCGTCCTCCGCTGGCCTCCTCCTCCTCCACCTCCTCCTCTCCTCCTCCTCCGCGCCACCCCACCCTCCTCCGCCGCCTCCTCCTCCTCCACCTCCTCCTCCTCTTCCTCCTCTCTCCTCCTCCTCCTTCCGCCGGCCACCCTACCTGTCCTCCTACTCCATCCTCCATCCTCCTCATCCACCTCCTCCTCCTCCCCTGCCGCCTCCTCTCCTCATCCTGCCTCCGGCCCCTGCCTCCGTCCTCCGCCTACCTCCCTCCACCTCCTCCTCCGCTGCCGCCTCCTCCTCCTCCAGCTCCTCCGGTGTTCGGGGGATAAGGTGGTGGATCATCTGAGTTATCGAATCAGAATAAGTCGGAGTATCATTGAGCAGACCCACCGTTTGGAGACTCGGAATCATCCGCCACAACGTCATCTGTGATAGAGAATCTGAATGAGAGGGAACATCCCAAGCTACATGAGGCACACCATTTTGCAAAGTGTCTGCTTTCAGCAACTCCGGTGCATTGGCATTGACGTTTACCTGGGCTGTTTGAATAAAATCTTAGGGGGCCGAAGAGTTGACATCAGCTGCGAGAACACACCGAGTTGCGTATCTGTCTCTTTGATTCGGTCTGTACAATATTTTCAGCTGTGCAGTCGTTTTTTTTTACGTCACGTGAGGGACACAGCACGCACCGTTGAATGTACTTTCCAGCAGGCAAGTAAAAGATTCCCATCGTCCATCCCACTCAAACGCTGCCTTCGCCTCTTCCAAGATCTGTCGCACCCTATCGCCAAGAAAAATGGTAGCAGTGGAGACCCACTCCGTGCGCGGGACGCTGCGTCTCTCTAGCTCCGCACGCATGGTAGTAAGCCACTTCCGCACATCCTCGCCTGGGAGAGACCTTCGAACATCGGAGGGGTCTTGTCCATTTGGGTCATGAACGGCTACTCAAGGCAGGCAGCGTGCATAGAGACGCCTAGACGCACACTTTTATAATGCCCCGTTGATGCCCCGTGTCTTCACACGAGCACAGCATTATTTTTACCTTTAGCGCGCTTCATCAACTATGGGCGCTATACAGCGCTTGATAGCGCTTGACAGCACTGTTCCATTCCATCCTCTTCTTTCCTCTTCCCTCATAAAATAGCGTGTCTAAAGGCTTTACTTTGGCTAAATTATAGATTCCTAAGGGCCTGATCGGGCGGCACGCTTTGGCCAAGCATGTCTGCCAAAATCCAGGCGTACGCTCCGTTGAGGCCGTGTTCCGCTACACTTCAATTGAGCGTGATTCGGCCTTTGTCCCTCCGGTCGAGACCTCAACCACCAAATACCTTTCGAAGTCATCCCCCAGTCATTAGTGTCGTTCCCCGCCATATTCCCGCCCTCCCTGCCTACGTCTCCCGACGTACAGCCGCGCCGAGAGGTGCGCCAGGCTCAAGGAAAAGTACAACTTCTCCTGCCGGTGCCCAACCTGCAGCTGCTCCCTTCCCGCCCCACTCCTCTCCAAAAGTGACGCTACGCGTGCCGAGCTGCGCGCCTTCTCGGACGGCGGTGCGTCCCCGTTCGAGGTGTGGTGCCTCGACGCGCGGATGCCCGACGACGTGCTTATCGCCATACACAAGCGCACTGTAGCGCTGATTGAGAGCGAGGGCCTGCAGGTGCTGCAACGCAAGTACGGGCGCCACCTGGATGCAATTTCCTGGGTGTAAGATCAGATGGTTGTGAAAAAAATGAAAGATAATTATGATATTGGATGAATGGTTGACTTTCTATAAGCTTAGAATATTCCGGACGCATATTGAGCTTAGTTGAAGGTGCAAGTGACGCCATCCATTAATGGAATAAAAAATATGCCTGCGCTTCGCTTCGGCGGCAGGCACGGAAAAATTAATGAGTGAAAATTAAAATTCGATGGGGTAAAGAGATAACCCAAGGATGCAGCAGACCACGCTGAAACCGTCCCTGCGCGGTTAAGCGGTCCCATGCCATTAACAGAAAAGGTGAGGAAATGAGGCAAAAGCTTGTCGCGAACTCGAAGCAGAACTTCCAAGAAAAAACTAGCAGATTGGTGCCCCGAATAATGCATGACAAGGCCAGAAAAGGATAATGCGCAAGGATTTTGCAAGCAAACACAGTGTACCATAGCAGACTGGAACAGACCATCGCTTAGGCACAGCAGCAGCAGCACCATTGCTAGCCAGTGGATCGAACAGCAGACAGGTTTCGCTTGATGCAGAATCGTGGCTGCACCAGAGAAGGAGCAACGCTGCACCACACGCTCACAGAAGAACAAACGAGACGAACACCCTTCAATGGAAGAGCGGTGGTGTTCGTTTGTTGTTCGCAGTGAGACCGCCATGTGCGCGCCGCGCTTCATTCTCGGATCTAGCCTAACGATAACGCGTGTATTATCAAAGTACCGCGCAGGCGGAGGGATAGGCAGGAATTTGCATCTCGGTTGCGATGAGTCTACGCATCCAGACGCCCAACGGCAGCTTCGTGCCTCGGTGCTCTGGAGAGGGAAGGTCGAGTTAGGAATGATCTGATCAGTAACCATCCAAGATAGATCGGCGAATGCAGCCGCACCGAGAGAAGTGGGAATGCGCGCTCATTAACCGAGAGGACGAATCTTCGAGCGACAGGTGCTGGCGCAGCCATTCGCGAGGAAGGGCATCATTCTCAATGTTTTGCCTGAGTTGCCCAGGGCACGCCATAGGTCGATGGAGGCGGGTACCACGGCGGCTTGAGTCCGAACGAAAGAAAATTATCAATTCCCGGTAAAAACAACAACGCACTGGCTAGGGAGATTGATTCGGCGAAGGTGGGGACTGAAGCGCAGTATAGGGTAGAGGTGATGCCCGGACGAATGTACGGGAAACGCCAGGAGAACGAGAGGAGGGGGGGAAGGGGGGGGGGACGACTGAGAATAAGGATAATGAGATAAGCGCACCAATCCTCCAATTCGTATGGCTTAAACGCGGGTAATCGGTTGTGTATGAACTGAGAAGTAGGGGGAGATATCTGGCAGTGAATGGAGTCAGCTCGACGCGGGAGGGGGAAGGGATGCCATTGTAGGTCAGGCATCATCCGTGCACGCACCAAAAGGAAGGTGGGCTTGACGGATTCGTGAACAGACGGTGCGATTACCAAGAGGTGGGAGAACGAGGAGGAAGGTAAATGAAGGCGCATCTGGAGTTTCGAATGGTACAGGCAGTATTTTTTCCGCGGTGAGGGGGAAAGGGGACGGCAAGGAGCGGTTATAGTTGGGTTGCAGATCTTTGTGAAGATGGTTCGAGAGGGCCGGGGAAGGAGAACGAGAGGAAAGGACGTGTAGGTGTGGAGGAAAGGCAATCTCACATTTCAAAAGCTCCAGCAATAGTTATCCCTGAATCACTCGTGCATTAGCCTTGTTGCGGAAAAGACTACAGCGGGAATCTGCCCACAAATGGACGAGAGGACCTATTAGCCGCCGGGAGCTGGGGCTAATGCACATACGGGTGAGCGAGGGAGCCATATCAAAGGGGACGAATGCCTCAAGGATTGAAGGGAGAAGGCAGCAAGGACTGGGTATTGAAGAGGCTAGTCATCGCGCAAGATTGCCTGGGTGTAGAGTGGTCGAAACTAAGAGAAGATCGAACATGGATGGCGGCGCTCGGAGAGGGAGCTGTGGGCGATGGCGGTGGGCCGACGCTTCGAAGGAATAGCGGGCCGACGCTGGTCAAATTCGGGGTTTTGGGTGGGCTGAACGTCACGGCAGCTGCTTAAAATCCCGCGCTCGAGCAACCAGAATTCTCCTTCAAGTTCGATCGTCGTGGTAGCTGGTCAAGTGACGACACCATTCGGCAAAGTTCGCCATTGTTTCGGCAGAATGATGGTGGCTGTGTCCCGTCTTTGCTCCTGACGCTCATGTAATAGTGAGCCGTACGGCGTATGGAATTAATGGAGCCCATTCTTTGGAGCTGTCGTCCAACTCGTGAAGCCCGCTGTTTCCCGTTGTCAAAGGCTCAAAGCTGATTCGCATCGCCGCCCACCGCAGTGAAGTCCACATGGACGGATTTCTAGCACGGACGCATCCCCACGAGTCCACCTTGGCGGCGCAGCCTCGCGCCTCACACACCAAATAAAGCAAAATTTCAGTCTGGACTGAAATGTGTATTTATTTGGTAAGAATCAATGCACGTATCAGCCGCATCGGATTTGGCCTGTATCTGAGGCGGCTGATTCTCAGATTTATTTTGTAAGAATCAATACACATATCAGCCACATCAAATACGGGCAGTATCTGATGCGGCTGATTCTCTTAAAGAAACTCAAAGAATCGAAGCGAGTTTCTGTACCGCTGAAATCCCTGAGCTATTTATGCTACTGGCTGCTATTTTTATCAACAAATAGCAAAATTTTCTCAAAGATTTCAGCCCAGCAGAAACTCACATTGATTCTTTGAGTTTCTTTATGAGAATCAGCTGCATCAGATACGGGCCGTATCTGATGCGGCTGATTGCTGAACCTTTAGGTTTGGCTACCCAGGGGAACTTGGGCTTAGTTCTCTTTTGCTACATGTACAAACAAAGTGAGTCACACAACATTGGTCATGACGAAATAAAATCGAAAGAAAATGCGACAAGGCCTAGAAATAAATCCAAATGCAAGGGTATGTTTTCCAACTTCTTACCTGCCTGAATCCTCTTACGCGACCCGTTTCATCGCCTGAAACCAAAGATATGCTCTGATTTCGATTTTGGGGTGTTAGTCATTTCTGCTTTGTGTTCGGCCCAGTATCCGGGCACGGAGAATATTAATCCCCGGGATCAATCAACACATCCTGATCTTGCCAGTGCACTAGGGCATCAAACCATTCCGTATTTTTACGGAAATACGGCACGTAAAAACGGTTACGTCCCCGTACCGTCGGTGAGTTTAGTTCTTACCCGAACGTTACGGTGATGGTACGGGTTCAGCCCTAAACGGGTCCCCGTAACCGGCCGTTTACGCGTAAAATACGGGTAGGCCAAGTGCGCAGCGAAATTAACTTGCCGAAGGTGCCGGGACAATGCCGGATCGCCTTTATGTCCGGAGACAGCAGTTCCGCGCATCCGCGACTGGAAAACCCCTTGCCGACGCGTTTTTCAACAATGATGTCGCTGGCGGCCCGTCGTTTGAACCAAATTCGCACCGCCCATCAGACCAAATTAGGGCTGTTTTGCATCTCTTGCTAGATTTCGGCCGTGTAGACGTTGAAAGTCCCTCACGGCTGCTCCAACCTCCATTCAGAAAAGAGGTGTGTTTCAGCGGAGTTTGGTCACGACTTACCATCACTGCAAAATACGCCGTAATGGATGACGGGTCCCGTCCCTTCCCCGGCACTAATGTACGGCTTTGGCCGTGGCATAACAAAAATATGGCCTAATTCATATGCTCATGCACATATTACAGACAGTTTGATGTCCTACAGCACACACAAAGAGTCTTTGCTTTGACTTTGCTTCCTCCTCCATGTCCTCCCCTGGTAACCTTCCAGAGACCGAGAGTGTCAGCACACTCTGTCCTGACAATGTCACGGCAATCGTGCACCTGCACATCAAGGACCTGGCGAGGTTGGTCTGGATGAAGGCAATGCACAGATCAAAAGTAGAGATGAATCGGTTAATTTATAGTTTTTTTTGTGAGGAAATTTTCTAACCCCCATGTTTTACAAATATTTTGCTTTCAGAATGTGTAGAATCACACCTTTCTTTTTTGGCCACAGTTATCTAAAGCAACTTTATCTAAGCACCTTTGGTGCCTATCCACCAATTGTTTTGGGTCGTAGAATTTACTCTTCAAATTGAACCTAAAGGTTCAGCACCCGCCTCAAAGAGGCCCAATCCCAAGTCATATGTGTATTGATTCTTTACAAAATAACTATGAGAATCAGCTGCAGTAGATACAGGCCAAATCCGATGCAGCCGATATGTATATTGATTCTTACCAAATAAATTCACATTTCAGTCCAGACTGAAATTTTGCTTTATTTGGTGTGTCATATCATCGATCTGGATGGATCATGTTTCGTCTCCCTTGCTCTAGATCCCGGCCAACTAGCCACCCTCTCGAAAGACGAGTTGCCTCTCAGTCCTTGTCGGTTATCAGACTCGATTAGGTGTACTTAAACGAATCCATCCGATTCCGACGTGTTTGGTGCGTCCTTGATCCTGCAAGCAAGCTTCGTTCGCGGAGTCCATCCTCTTAAGTACTATGTCATGGCTCATGCCATGATGTAGCGCGCTCGCGAGGTTTATTCAGCTGCCAGTAGGCAAGGCACGGAATCGAGCCTGGTGTAACGCCTCCCTCCATTGCTGTGGTGACTTGCCGGGTTCGAAGTCCGGCGCCTGAATGAATCTCACCCTTGGCCAATTTGAGGTATTCGCCCTATCCATCCCCCACTCAAGCCAAATAATCAGGCGTAGTGTGGTGCGGCCTCCCTCTCGCCGCGCAGTCGGGTGGGAGACCGGGTTCGACTCCCGGGCCCGGAATTGTTTCTTTCGCACAACATCTCTTTTTGTTTGTTGCTTCCATGTTTCCAGCCACACATTCATTAATATTCCTTCGTGTCTTTGCAGTGAAATGGGTTCCAAGCTATCCAAGCAATCGGGCGGGGCAAGTATCCGTTAACACCCATCGACATCTCATCTCAAGTTCGGATGGAATTGGGTGTCGTGCACGCGTCCACTTCCGGGCTCTAGTTACAGATGGGAATTGCGTGAACCAGGTTCGTCTCCCTGCCCCGACATATGCGTTGCTGTTCCTTTTGGACTCCACATATTTCCTTGGTGTTCGGCGTCCGCTGCCTCCTCCCTTTGTTCTTTCCATCACCGACGCCGAGTAATCGGACGACTTTGAATCCCTGGAATTTTTCAGCTGTTGATGCCTCGCTGATCCATTCGCCTCACGCCGCCCCATCCATCCGCTTTGACATTTCGAAACGAAGGGGACAGCCCCGCGGTACGTTAGTTATCTATCCACCATCCAAGTCAAGTAATCCGCCGTGGTATACCTTAAATACCACCCGTCTCATCGCAAGTTGGATGGGAGAGCCAGCCGAGTTCCACTCCAGGCGCTGTAAATACTACCAAGCCTTCCTTTTGTTCTGATTGCCTCATACCCTCGTTGGTTGAAGTCGTCAACTATATATATGCCGCTGCTTCAAGTTCATCCAATTTTGCGGCCATGCGAGACATTTCATCTCCTCTCATCTCACTTCGACGAATGAACCGATTCAGCCCCAATTGGCGGATGTTCTTCTGGATTCTTCACCGGTGTCGCATTGGTCTTTCCAACCACGATTTCACTTGCTCCCTTCTCTCAGAAGAATTCTCCCTTTCTTTCTGTGAGTACTGGGTTTTTCTCTCAATCCTCTTTCGAAGGTGCATCGATGTTCTCCCTCTTGCAAGTAACCATTTATTCATCTTTTATCTTCAGAAGGTCTGTAGGCGACATATCTCACTGCCAGGTAAGCCAGCTAATTGGTGTCACAAAACTAGAGGGAGAAGACCCGTTGCTGGGCGCGTCTGCATCTGTTTAGACTTTCGGGCCAAATCAATGCACGCGGAACACCCGTTCGATTCGGGGTCGGGTCATAATTCTGCCTTTCGGTGTTTTTAAATTTTTGTGTCGCCGTGCCTTTCCCCCGCCCTACACCTAAGTTAAACCCGCATGCTTTCCATGCCAAGGTCGCAATTTGCAATGCTGTTAGATTTGAAACGATTTAGCATCAAGCTAGACCTTACATGCACAGATATAGTCGGTCAAAAGCATGGGTACCACAACCCGTAGCGCTGGGCACATCCGCAACCTGTAACCAGTGTATCGATTATGCGGACGCCCGTTCGATTCGGGCACGGGTTATGACTGTCCGGATCGACCTTTTTCATTCCTTCAAGTACCCAAGCTCTATAGATCTACCCGTAACGTCCTTCTGTCCTAGCCGCCATTGTTTAATTCTGAGTTGTGCCCAACCGTATTCTCCGAGACACGTGCACTCACCCCCTTGACTAAGAACCTGAAACGCAGACCGACCGCACAAACAGAGAGTATGAAGATCCGCCGCGCCGGGCGCACCCGCCTTTTGTGTCCCGGCAAGCTCCAGTGTGCGCCAGCGGAGTACCCGGTCGGGTCACGGATCGCAATTCTCCTTCGTTTTTTTATTCCTACCTTCTTCCACTTTTCCGCGCTCCCGCCCTCTCTTCTCACCAGCCGGTCTGACAGATACACCGGCCACTAGCTGGAGGAGAGAAGACCCGTGGTGCTGGTAATAATGTGTTGATCTGCCCGAAGTTCATGAATCCCCGTTCGATTCGGGGTCGGGTCATACCGCAAAATGGTCCTTTTTTTGCTCGATTTCGATGCGATCTCTCTCAGCGAAAGCGTGCGCCTCGCCGGGTGCTTGGCTGTTCTTTTCTTTAATGAACAAAACATGACAGTCTCGATCTCGGCTGCAACACAGCAGGTCTATCAACTCTGAGATTCGAACAGAACAGAGACACATGCGGTTACCCGCTGCCATATTGGTGGACGCACACATTACTAACGCAAATCCATGCCCTGAATGTCCGGGGTATCAGGGTATCGGGGTATCGGGAAGACATGATACATGCATGATACATACGTATTCCCACAATGAGCCAACCGGCCCAGAGAAAATAAAAGGACGTGAAAAAGAAGAGAACAACTCTCATCCCTCCAGCGGCCAACTCTGCACAACAAACCGAAACTTGCCCTCATACTTCTCGTACTCCTTCATCGCGAGCTGCTTCTCCGCGCCGCTGGTGGCCTGCTGCCATTTTAGGAAGGCGGGGTCGATGGTCTGCAGTGAGTGTGTATTTGTTAGCGGTAGAACTTTTCGAGAAACGGGAGGACGGGAATGGGCAGGGTGGAACTGCAAAACCGTACGTACCTGGCGAGATGCCGGCGTGGGCGTGGGTCCGGAAAGGCGGGAGCTGTTTTGTGCAATGTAGCTGTTGAAAAGCACAGAACGAACGGATTATACATCAACAAAGGTATGCGTGAGTTAAACAAAGAGACGTACACATCCAGGTGCCTCGGCCTGAAAAAGTTGACGTTCCACGCCTCGATAAGCTTGCACGTGGGGCCTACTCGCCCCGCGCGCAGCTTGCGCTCCGCGATCGTTGATACGGCAAAGCCTGCACCGAAGATTGGCATGAGGGGGACTGTAGATGAAAGTAGAAAATAAAAAATAAAAACAAGAAAGGGTCAGCGTAACTCAGGATGGGAGGAGGATACATACGTGTAGCAACGCTCAACCCCGCACTAGCCCTCATCTCGATTCTCGCCGTCTCGTCGATATCGTCCCACAACTTGTTCCAATCCTCCCGCTGCACATCGTGCGACAGCAGCGGCGGGGGTTTGGAAGGAAACGCACGGCCTGTGGTGATGGCCTTCGCCAGGTCGTTCGAGTTGGGGGAACGGAGGATGATTGGCGCTGGGAGGGGGGCGTAGGTGATCTGAATGCCTTTCTCTCCTTCGCCGGTGGGTGCAGGTGGAGCACGGGAGAAGCACACAGGCGGCGGGTTTAGACAATCCCGCCGGTTCGGGCCATCTCGACGGCCTTCCCTTTCGCGAACCCGGTTTTGTCGGAGGACCAGCTCGGGCCTGTGGCTGCCCTGTCGATGGAGGAGGAGGATTTAGTGCGGGTGGGAGGGGGGCGGAGGTTGGGATTGCGGGAGGAGGAGGCGGGTGTGCGAGAGATGGGCTCCTCCTCGTCGACAAGTGGAGAAGTGGATCTAGACGTGGATCTAGACGGGAGCGGAGGAGCGGAAGGTGTGGATCGAGGTGGGAGCGGAGGTGTGGATTGTGGCTTTCGAGATGGGAGTGGAGGTGCGGATGCGGACGTTGATTGTGACGACTGCCGCGACGGGAGCGGCGGTGCTGCTTGTGGCCGTCGAGATGGAAGCGGAGGCGTGGATTGTGACGGCTGTCGAGAAGGCAGCGGAGGCCGTAAATCAACCGAGAGCGACTGTGAATGAACCAACGACGGCGGTGAGGTGATTCTTGGTATCGGAGGAGGAAGACGCCCAATGCCAGTGAGCTCCTCATCTACCGTATCTTCCTCCAAATGCTCCTCAGTCGAAAGTGCAACTGGAGCTGCCGGAGGGTGGCGGGGGACGTCTCCGTAGCGCTGGGAGCGAGGTACTGTTGGAGATGACTCGAGGGCGTATTGGCTTGGGTTTCAAATCGCGCTACCTTGTCTAGCTCCGTCGCTGGCTCTGCGTCGTCGTTATCGTGGGATAGGGTAGCGGTTTGTGCGACGCGGTGGGAAACGCAGGAGCATATGGAGGTGGAGCGGGAAGCGTTCTTTTCGCCAGGAGGAGGAGGAGATTTCTTTTTGAGATAGAGGGTACGGTGGCTCGAGCTGGAGACGCTTTCTGGATCTGAGTTTGAGCAGCATGAAATTGTGCCGCTCTAGCTGCGACCAGATTGCTTTGGGGTCCTATAGACTTGATATGTTGTGTATCTTCTTCGTCCTCAGAGTCCGACGCCGGGAGGATTACTGGAGCCTCGACGACGACATTGCCCCATGTCTACATAACACAGTTATGAGCTATGAGTTCATCTCATTTCTTATGAAAGCAAGCAATACCCCGTCAGCTCGCTTCGCCCATGGCATGGTGGATTAGTTGTGAGTCGGTGGTGAGTGTTTGGTGAGTGGAAGAGAGTGAGAGAGTGAAGCTGGCAGTGACATGGCGGTGTCACAGCGCGCTGACGACGAGTGATTGACAGATCCGTCTTCGCGTAAAGATGTGCAAACAGATGTTTGCTTGGCGGGCGTTGCCGCCTGTCGTCATGTAGTTCAAACTCCGACATCAACTCTCGGGATTCGTCCGTGGAGTTTTTCTGTACATTTTAAATTTTGAATTTAATCTTCAGAGCCCTCAGAGTGGATCATGAGAGACTGGCCGACTCAAAATCAGCATGCAATGGCCCGAGTCCTTTCAATCCGATGTACTCGTCATAACAAGCACATAACGTGGTCATCAGATGACCTCGGCTCAGATCGGCGGCTCGCCGCGACTCTGCCGAATAAGTCCGTCCGCCAGTTCAAACCACATTCAAGCTACCAATGTGCCTTCAATTACGCGTGGCTGGGAAAAACTGGTTTCTATCTATAATTCCAATCCCCTGTTCCATTCTCTCTCATAATTACGCCCCGCGCCCCCCGCAGGGCAGGAAAAAATGATTTTGCACAGGTGAATGTTCGGGGAAGTGTTTCAACCGGCAGGAAACAGCAAATGCAGACAGGAACCTGGAGTGTGAAATGGAAAGGGACACTCGGCTCAGCACAGTTCAAATTCAAGTTGAGGCCAAAATTAGAAGACACTCAATTCAATCTGCGCCTGCAGTGGGGGGAAAATTCACTAGTATCGAGACGCGTTACTATAATAGATGATGGGCAGACACTGAATGACAAAGAGCAGGGGCCGGGAAAAGGTAAAGCTGACAATAAAGAACGAAATCAGTGCGCATCAAACCAATCAAGAAACATTAATGAACATGCATCATCCGCGCCTGCGGCAAGCGCAGGTGCACAAGTATCAGCCTTGAAAGTATGATTTTTTGGAAGTTAGAAGCATTCTCGTCTCTCTTCTTTCTTTCCTTTCTTTAAGTCTGTTTCCTTCGGAAGTTGCGAGAATACCCAGTAGAGTGGGGGGTAAACCGACAACACCGCCATGGTGAGGAT
The DNA here is from genome assembly GCA_029378375.1 of Mycena olivaceomarginata. Classification (NCBI taxonomy): domain Eukaryota; kingdom Fungi; phylum Basidiomycota; class Agaricomycetes; order Agaricales; family Mycenaceae; genus Mycena; species Mycena olivaceomarginata. The sequence continues at coordinate 107,298 of JARKIC010000226.1, read as the reverse complement.
GATCGCCGACCCGATTAAACCCGAAACGACTATTGTCCTAAACAGTACCCACAGACCCGAGACATACTTCAGAGGGTGGCGGTGATTTGACCCACCCGAATGTGTTTGTTTTTCTTCCTTCGTGCCGTATTTCTTTTCGGAAAACACTTACAGCTCCTTCAAGACCTTTCCTCTCAGTTCTTAATCGACTTGGAGTAGCAAAAAACACAAGCGATGCCCCAAAACAGTATGTGACTGTTGAAAGGGGTGCCAGATGTCCTGTTCATCCGACGTCTGTTTGCCGACCCGCACGTCTGATTCCTCCGGATAAGTTGCGACGATACGAAACAGCCAGCCAGCCTCGTCTCAAAAATAAAGAGGAGGACGGATGCCCTGTGTCTGCATCGAGGGGACACGATCTGGCGCTGCAATGCGGCGTTGAACGTGCTTGCAGTTGCGATAACGAGAGCAGATTCGTGAGTGTCAGGTGTCGGGTTGCGGAGGGACTCTCCAGCAGGGCAGCCTGAGAGTTAGGAAGCAAGGCGGGACGGCGGCTCGAGAGAGAACGGAAGGACGTAATAGACCTAGAAGAGAACAGGATTGGAGTGGAGGTGGGCCCAGGAGAGGTGCGGAGTTCCAAGCGCGCTCGAGGGAAGCAGGGCTGAATTGAAGGACTGGTGAATAGGAGGAGTAAGTTCCGACAGGGAATATATAAAGCAAGGTAACGCAAAGAGAGAAGGGGAAAGATAGACAGCCGGTGTCGAGCGCTCGGAAGAGGGAGAGGGTGGGAGTCGCTCGAGAATGATTTGGGTTGGATCAAGATTCGAGGATCTTGATGAGTTCCGTGTGAGGCGTGTTGGTGGGGAGACCGAGAAACCAGCTGGCGACAGGGCCGGGCACTGCATGATTCTCTCTGAGCGCTCAGGCAAGTCGGACGCCAATTTTTTTTCCCGTCTTATTTGTTCCAAAGAGGAAGGTATACTGTAGCGTTTCGACCGAATGTTCACACCATGTCATCCATCACCTTAAATGTTCACTGAACTTGGTGTTCGCTTCTCGAAATTCCCATATATGGTGGTCTGGTGAATGAATTTTTTGGCATTTTTCGGCCTTTTTGAGCTACGAAATTGAAAAGTCACCGTCACCCATACGGAAAATGTTCAGTTCACGGCCCTCCGTTACCTGTCACCTGAACATTCGGTCGAAACGCTACAGTAGCGTGGCCAGTAATGACCCTTCACGTCGAGCTCTTTGAAACACCAACACTGTCCTTGTTCCGATTCCGGTCCCTACAGCCACCAAAGCTTTCTGGGTTTGCGAAGCCATCATACAGCTTCCCACCTAATTTAGTACATAGCTCTCCCACGCGCTTCTCTTTCGCGAGCGCTCAACCTCTCTGCCTCTTACTACCACCACCCATGGATGAAGATGCGCACATTGAGCGTGGAATCCCCGGTGAATCCAGAAACAACGCAGATGGCCCACCCACAGGGCAGTATGTGTCCACAGGGTCGTTCAATGTCAGAATCTGAGCTCGCGTATTGCAGATACACTGGGGCCTTTTTCCCACGAGCGGAGCACTTCGTCATCAACGGCGGGAGCTTCATAAGTATCAAACACCCGCCTCCAAGTGATCTTCCCAGTGCGCATAAGATATACTCCTCTCCTAGCAGACTTGCCCAAGCTTTCACAGACTTTCGGAGGATTCCCATGGGAGATCTCGATTTGCGGCATGAAATACGAGAGAACGCTGGATCCACGGTCGCTCATCGACGGAGGGGAAAGAATTCTGTGAGGAGAATGTACTCTGCGCATATACATGGCTCCAACTCGGCCATGACGGCGGTGTTATACCAGGGAGAGGGCGCTGAAAAGGGGGGTTTGGGTCACTCATTCTTCTACGAATAACTGAAGCTGTGACATACCACCTCTATAGCAATGGAGAGCGGAGATATCACGATATTCGAATCTCCGGTGAGAATATCTAGGGCTTTATAAATTGAATCTGATTGAGCACGTTGCAGACACCCGAATCTCCTGCAAATATATGGTATTTCTAGCACCGGCGGAGTGCATGCGGCGGTCTTTCACGATGGTGTGCATCCTTACCCTTTCCAACAGCCTCAATGTAGATGATTCTTGAGCAGATCTAGTCACGCATGGGGACTTCCTGGAAAAATACGATAACTCACATTTCTCAACCATATTTTTCTGGGCGTGCATCGTAAGTTCGACATTGTTATTACTCTCTCAGGCTCAAGGCTTCTTAGGAAGCACACTTACGCGTAAGAGCATCTCTGCCTTGACCCAGCTTGCTTATCTTTCGGCAGGATGCAAGTGAATACTTATCACTTGTATGTGGGAGACCACCGGTAAGACAATCGGCACAACCGGATCTATACGTCTGACGGACGGGGGTAGCACTGGTCTGACTACACACCCTGGATACGACCCTCAATAGGGCTTCTTATCATCGAGCTCACACTGCCCGAGTCTTTGGACAATGCCCTTGCTATTCGTTGCAGTGATTTCAAACCATTCAAGACTTACCTTTTGACTCCTCCACCAGCGTCTGAAATAATTCGGTCAATCTCACTGGTGGATTACCACCTCCTTTGCAACTGCTATATGTCCTGGGACAGCAACTTCACACTTTCGACAAAAATTCCACTCCAACTGGGATCTATCCGCCATTTTCCTGGGACAAAATACAAAACCTCGTTTGAAGTTGCATTTTTGCAAAATGTTAGGGTGATTGATGATGGCTGGTTGACGGAGGACCCAAACATCCAAGATTATTGGTACGCATGGGTTCAGCTCAGTGGTTCATCGCCGTCATCTCATTTCAGTGCCTAGGATTATATCCGAGAACGGAATCTCAACTCTGGAGAATGGGTGGGTTCGGTATGCTTTCCCATTCCCTTGCTCGTTTATTAATGGTCAAATCAGTGTAAATTCGGCTTGCATTGACGGGGATTATCGGCGTCGAATATACTCTAGCGCTTCGAGCTCAGAGGGTTGGCTGGCACAAGCCTACCACATTTTCAATTCCCTCGATATCAAGTCAAACCTCGAAGATTATGGTCAGTTTCGCCTTCATAATGGTCAGTTAGCAACTCAGTGATCATTTGCACAGTCCTAGTCTACGCTGTGGATTGCGATCTGCAGCTGTTAGGCCCGATCGAAAATTTGCCCATTGGCTATCTCTTCCTTGGTCCCTTGACCGAGTTTGAAACCGATGTCCCAGGATGTTTTAACATACCCCACTGCCCAGCATATTGGTCTCAAGACCCATCAGGCTGGGAACGGTTCACCGCAGAGGAGGGTAGAAACCACGGCTTCCCGGATATTAAAGTAACCGTGAAGGTTTTGGGAAGCTGTTGGAGTAGCAGTGTCTACGCCGGAATTCGCCAGTTCCACAAGGCCAAAGGCTTTGATCCCGATGGCCAGGATGTGGCCATAGAGTTCGGGTATCCACTCTTCCGGGGATCTTGCACACGCGATGATCTACTAGCACATTGTGAGTGCAGATACTTGTGCTCATTTCTCTGACAGTCAAGCAGTGCGGGAGATTGAGACAGACGATGACGATTCCGAGTCGGATGGAATGTCTGGTGGCGACGATTATGGTGCGCTGGCTTAATGGCATTCAATTCCTAATTCTCCCATATCTTATCCCAGTGCAGAATCGATTAGCGACGATGATGAGGACGTGGTTGATACAGAAAGTGCTTCAGACTTCGACAGCAAAATGATTGAACCCGCTGTCCCGGATGTGGAGATGGTCAGTTCTGGGGACAATGATGTTCATGAAGGTACGTATTGCAAAGCTCATTGGACCTGTATCTCCACATTTTTTACAGAGGCCAGTATCTCCTCCGACTGTCTCGAAGAAGAGGAGGTTTTTGCTATGCTTCATTGTTGAAAGGTTCAAACTTCATCAGCGCCTATGTAGTACCTATTTTTTTTCTAGTTTGAAGCCCTGCATCAGGAAAAACCAAAATGCTACCGTAGATACAAGGCCGATTATGATGGTCTATGGTGATCTATGGTGGTCTAAAATAAAATAAAAATAAAAATAACAAAGGAGTTATTGGACTATATAATTTACATCCTATAATTTGTGTACTCGTCTTCTCAATGCCAGTTACTCTGCCCACTCCTGCTCTCTTCTCGCTTCTGCTCTCGCTTAAACCCATGGAGCAACCCGCACCATGACAGTTTGAGAAAACCCTGATCCTGGCTTTCTAGCTGAGTAATCGTGCTTCTATTCCGTGCTTCTTACGCTGATTCCTTGCTTCTTTTACTTTTATCTTCCCACCAAATCTTCTATAGATTGACAAGGCACTACTACTCCAGGCTTGGGCTCTGTTACCAACTCTGCTTGGTCTACTAATGGCTCTCGGTATGACAACTCTCAGGCTGGTTATGACAACAGCTCTTGGCAACAATCTTCAGAGCAATACCAGCAGTCTCCTCCTACAGCACCACCCTCAGCTGAGGCAAGTTCCATTTAGCAGCTGCTCAATGAGATGTGTCAGGAGTCCTTTTCTGCCTGCATAGCCCAGGAAAATTCTCATGTTTACAGCTGTTTGAAGAAGTAATGACACTCATCAAATTTTTATAAATAAGAGCAAATTTGATTTCTCATTTTGTTGAGCTCATTGCCGGCTCAATTCTCAACGGATCTGCTTGAATATAAGCGCGTTCGAAAGTGGCGGAGTGGGGCCTCCAGACCGTACCCTACTCGCTGGGTGGGTTACATAATTTGTATGTCCCAACATTTGGGCTGCCTGGTTTGAACCAGATACGGCAACGGCCATATCTTCACCATCTGTCAACCGATTTGCCTAAATTCAGATATGTCGGCGATCTCGCTGGCTGGAATTCTGATCCTGCTGCAAGATTTGAGCTGGAGGTGCAGGGTCCTCCTACGCAGGCAGCCGGTTTTGAAACCGCTTTCGCATATCTCCGCCTCACGCCCTGTTGCGCACATTTCTCTTTACCATTTTTTTATATTCTTCCATCCCGATATCTCTCCTCTTGTATCCTTCATCTTATATATACTTTGCTCGCCCGTACTTTGCGTGCCCGTACGCAATGTGTACCGCTGCATCCTAATATATTCCTTCCTTTTTCTTGTGGTCTATACTTCACTACGATCTACCAGCCGTCGTTTTGTATCCTACCCAAAATATCTGGCCCATTCACGTGCTTCTATGTACCACAGCTTGGATAGGTTACAGGAAGCGCAGGAGCTGGAGGCACTTCTCCGAGACTGAGAAATCTAGATAGTTCTTGTATTGATTCGCCTCCTCATTTATTTTCACCTTGGAATGGATGCGAGTGCTGTATTATAATGCAAAGGAGTTTCCCAATACCAACACGGAAAAAAAACGAAACAGTTAAGTTCAGCGACAGCAAATTTGATCGGATTTCTCGGAGCACATCTTGAAGCTTCAGAATCAGACATCTTCTAGGAACACGGAGCGGGCTGTATGCTATCGTGGGAAGATGATTGAGGAAGGAATAATTCAATGAGGCCGTAAACATTGTCCTTGATCGTGCTTTATCTTTATGCAAAATTTCTTCAGCCTTGGTCCAATCCGCAGCTGCCAAGTTTCATGCTCTCTCAGTTCGACGCGACAAAGTCGAAGGGTTGGAATATTTTGCAAAAGTGGAGGTCAATCAAAGAGTCGAGGAAGGAAACCTGCTAAAATGCGATGGACGGAATCCGTGTGGGGAACAACGAAGCCGCAGCGGTGGAAGGAGGTGGGGGATGAGGTGGAATAGTATAAATTGGGAATGTGGAAAGTGAAATGCATTTGAATGTTATGTCGAGGAATGGAAAAAAAACAGAGATGAGGAAACTGATGCGAGGGACAGTGGTGAAAACAGCCACTGGATGGAAACTGGAGATTTGTGGTTGTGTGGAGCGCCCTTCCTTCTTCCAGCAGATGGGGAGATCGACCGTGATAAATCCCAAGAAGATGTTCTTCTCGTGTCCGGCGATGGAAGAGGAGCCTTCAGACTGATTGTCGCAAGATGTGCAGTGTCGGCTAATACATATGAAGACAGACGAGGCAAGCTGCAGCAGATTAACTTGAAGGGAGCGAGCCTATACAAGAGCTCTGTCGTAGTGTGTTGGATCGCTTGCTAGGTGAATTGTGCGTTGACTTGAGCCCACTAAGAAGAAGACGGACTAGGTGCCCCCACCTCTAGTTTGGCTATAACTTGTCAGTTACTTCGCCTTCACCCCGATATAGACGGAAGCTCTGTCGTAGTGTGTTGGGTCGCTAGCTGGACGCTTGTAGTGAACTAGTGCCGATAAAAGTGGAAAGGTTCCTGTTCTTGGTTAAGGAATAGGTCGGCGGTCAAGGAGAGTCTTGCCGTCTGAGGATTGAAGTCCATTTGTTGTTAGCCTCAGTAGTCTTTGGGGCTGCCCTTAGCGAGGATTTTCACAAACCTACATACTCTGCCCTGGTTTTCTCGACCTAGCGGTCCAGCCATCTTGTATCCACCCCATATAAACACACCTCCGGACCATCCCTAGGTTCCTAGCAGTGTTGTTGTTGGCGGTTGCATATTGCTAGTACGTTGTAGAGTGTGTTGTTGGAAACCTATAAATCAAACTTGTGTTTGTTCAAACCTGCTGGTCGCATACTACGGCCCGGACCCGAACTCACAAAGAGAAGCACTTAGATCTTTGGAGGTAGATTGGTTGTGGTTGGTTGTTTTGGGTGTTTGTTCGCAATACCTATCAATTAGCTATTTCTAGTCATATAAGAAGTGCACCGTTTCACCGGTATTACTACTGAACCCACAGGGATATTACCATCCGCGATTGTGGTAACAAATACTGACGAGACTATAGGCAACTCGCTCAAGTTGAGTGCGTCATACTCCAGTTTCAAGTCTTCCTCTTCATCTATGAAAGGCAAGACATCTTGTTCCTCTTTAACATGACTTGTTTCACATGGTTGGGTTTTACAGGTCTTCGAGATTTCGTTAGATCCCGTCTAATCGTCTCTCGAACTTCAGGAGAAACACTCGCCAAATCTCTGAGTTCTAAAGTTACTTCAGAGCTTAATATTTGATCGGTCAATTTCCTCCCTATCCCATCCCGTTGTACTGGAGCTCGAACCTGGTAGGCTCTCTCCTCCATTTCAGCCTCTTCTTCACCCTGAATAGGTGCTGGTTCTTCTGAGGTCGACTGGACCGGAGGAACATTGCGATACGGTAATTCAACAGTATCTGTGATTGCTCCATTCCGGTTTAATCCAGACGTTCTCTCCAAATCCCGCTCCTTTTCTGTGATCTCAGCTGTTCTAGACCTCCAATCCCTTCTAGCGTTTGCTAAATTAGCTTCATTACGGTCCTCAGGAGGCTTAGCTGGTCTCGTAAATCGAGCCTTTGCCTCTATCCTAGGATCATTCAGAAATTTGGATTGGATGAAGCCCCGGTCTTTAAACCCGGTCCTGGTCGTTGCAAACTGATCCTGTGTAACAGGTAACTCTCCCGAACTCATGCTTTTCATCATCCAAGATTGAAAGGCTTTACCAAAGTCAAAGTTCGACGGCATAACCGCGGTTGGTTGAGTTTGCGCCGTATAGGTGGGTTGAACCACCTGTGGGACAAAAGTTTGAATATTTACTTGTCTAGCCTTTGCAAGCTGGACTTTCAAGGTTCTAATTTCGTCCATAGCCGTCTCATGGAAGTCCATAGGCCTCCCCGCTTCTTCGTATGCTTCGAAGTCATATGGGGCACCAACCCAGTTCTGGCTGATTGCCTTGTTCTTCCAATAATTGTCTACCCGCTGCTTCTGAGTCCCGTTGCCCGTTGGAATATAATTGCCATCACCCAATTTGTGTTTACCATCCATGAATGCTAACCAACCCTTGTTGATGTGTTCTATCTTGTAAGGGCATTCTCTTGAGAAGTGGCCTGATTCTTCACAATAATAGCAATCATGATCCTTCATAGGCTCTTGGTCTCTCAAATACTGAGGTCGACTCGGGCCTTGCATGTTGTACGCGCAATTTGAACGATTATTGTTCATGTGTGGAGGTGGGTCTTTCGCAAATTGTGCCAACGTTTTGAGAACTTCACCATGAGATTTAAGAACCTCATTGTGACGCTGCTCACTCGCTTTCTGGCTCAAGACATATTGATCCCTCAACTGCGCAATAGCGCCGTTCATTTCCTCCAGTTGTTCCTCGTAAGGTTCAACTTTTGTGGTTGGAAAACTGAGAGGCCTAACAGATATCTCATCTTTTGTACCAACTGAGAGAGAAGCCGATCTGCTTTGGCTTCTAGCCAAAGTTTCTGCCAATTTTACAAGATCCACAACATCTATCAGATCTTCTACTTGAGACTCTCCTGCAGTTGCTGCATTCGCTGGATTAATCGCGGGTACGAGTAAAGCAGGAATTTGCGTGCGTAGAAGAGCAGAACTCTCTATGGACATTTTTAATGTTGTCGCAAAGGTATGTTCCAACGTCTCATAGTAGAAATCACAGGCAATCTGGTTCGTAATTAGAACAGGAGTGGTCAAGAGTTTCTTTACTTCTGTAAGAAATTCAATTCTGAAACGTCTAAGACGACCTTCTTCTTTCACAGTGATCCCACGGTTCTGCTTGCAGAGTTTCTGCAGAAGATCTATGGTACCCGCTCTCTCTGATTTAATCTCAGGATAGCTAAGATAGATTTCTCTGAGGAATTCCTCATAGGTTCCATTTTTGTATGTAGGAAGCGCTCTCCAAGTTACCTTCCGTTTTGTAGGAAGATAACTCGTAAAGTGTAATTTCCTTTCAGCATCGTCTGTAACGCCGGCTGTTGGAAATACAAGCTTGAAACATGGCAACTATCTATTATTTCACATTTTATTTCACCTTCTATTTCACCGTCACTATATCTACATGTGTTCGATATCAGTTTCCTTCTGACTCACTCGTTACTATTGTTACCTATTTGATATTCCCTACATATAAAAGCTAGAGTACTTGTGGTAGTTACCTTACTGGTTTGCCTCGCAATTACCTCTTGCTTGCAAACATCCTCCTGAGCTCAATTCTACACCGGCGTGTTCCATTATCTGGTTCACATGATCAACAAATGTCATGAGGTCTTCATGATCATCTGTAGTGAACTTAGGAGCCTTATTATCCCAAGCATATGGAATTTTAAAGCTTGCGACTCTGGCTCCACCAACTGGTGCTGGGTTCGCTCCGTCTGCCATTTCTAATAGAGATGACTCTGAACGTAGGGTTTGGGACGAGTTTTGAGAAGCTTGAGGTTCAATAAGACCCTCTAGTTCAACCCTTAGATCTGAACTTGATTGAATTGGTTCGGATTGAGTATCCGCGGATGCTAACTGGAGCTGTTTATACGCTGCGGCTTGAGATAAAGCTTGGTCTTTTGACTTTACTCTTGCTAGAGCTACTGCACTGGGAGTCCTTTTTCTACTAGGTAGAGGCGGAAGGACAACTGGTGTGTTGTGCCTTTCGGAACAACGAGGTAAAGGTTTAGGAAAACCAGGTGTTTCAGGTTCAAGTTTGCCCTCTGATGATAACTCGTTTGTTTCTGCCATAGCAGAAATCTTAGGACGAAGGGGGTACTTCGTCCGGAGAGAATGAACTGACGGTTTACGTCCTTCTCAAGTCGTGAGACTCAAGGAATGGGTTCTCGATAGTTCTGAAGACTTTGAAAGTCTAGAAATGCGGGATCCAACAATTTTCCAAGTCTTTATAGACCAATTGATAAAGTTTTACTTTGAGAAGTAAAGTCAAATGAACCCCTTGTGGTGGGCTCCAGATGAAACGGACTACGGGGCTAGCAGTGTAATAACCACAAACCAAACCTTTGTAAATGAATATGCGGTTTGATAATGCAACTACAACAACTCCAACACTATAATCCTCGTGCAAGTTCGGGGTTCCAATCCAGTATAGATTGTGGCAATTTGAACTTTAGTTCTCTTTGGGAAGCAAGACTTTACAGGTCTACAAATTGTATAGATAAACTGCTCAAATCCATTCTAGGCGCAATCGCGGATAGACAGACGAGATTTTATGTTCAATGGTTTTGTGTTTTGTGGGTCTAGGTTTGGAGATAGTACTCCGATGCGTAGCGCAAGTGATTCTTATGAATCCCAATTCCAATAGTATCTGCGATTGCTAATCCTTGCAAGATTACAACCAATTGTCAAGTCCAATTTCGTTTCCTTATATTCCACACGTCTGTTCCGTTTATCCAATATGTTCATGCACCGTTTATAAAGATCCAAATCCAACACAGATGATATTCAAACAGGGAAAACAAACGAAACTTGGTATAGCTTCTAGGTGTCTCCGAATGAATGCCTACTCAAACGGTTAAGCATGAAGTCTAGTAACTTCGCGCCCAACAGGTGGGGTGAGATTCACTGGTGTTCCTCCCATAACCATCCACTTAAATACTTTACAGGATTCTAAATATAAACGAGACAGATACAAGCGTGCAGTAGGGTTCAGGGTATATGACTAGTGGTATGGCAGCTAGCCGATGAACTCCTGTCAGATATCAAATGGTTAGTAAAATTGAGAGAGATTTATAAGAAACACAAGACATGCCTTCGCTTCGCTCCGGCCGGTGTTGCAGGGGATTTTTTGAGTGGCACGAAGTGAAATTCCATGATGGACTATACAACTGGAATTATCGCTATGAAGTGACATCACCATGCATTGGCCTGCCACGTTCTAACAACAAATCCGGACGCTTCTCCCGTTAGTATTGTGAATATCTAGTCGCCCTCATTCTCAATACCCTCAATAGGCCCCCCTTTCCAATGATTCTTCAGCCATAGTTAAATTCTTGAGAATGAAATACGGAATGTACCTCGAGCTCACCCGTTTCGGCGACAGTCGGAGACTTGGTCACGGTGATGCGCGGGTTGTTAGTCAGTAATTGTACAAAGAAAGGGGAATATGGTCCATCAACGTACATCGTGTGCTAGTTACTGCACGGGCCAGGTGCACCGCGGAAGATGAACAGGATCAGACTGGGAAAGAAGGGACGGAACAGAGAAGGCCTAAACAGCTGTCAGCGAAGAGAGCTATATGTTAGCCAACTGTATCATTCTGTCGTCAATGAGTCTTGCACCAACAAAACAACAAGACAGCAGACACCCACCTGAAGAGCCCGGACAGGAGACACATTGGGTATTCTTGCGGAATCAGGGAACACGTCAAGTCTCGATAAGTGTCAGTAGCCGGTATGAAAATGAAACACTCAATGCCACGAATTCGCAATGGGGTCACCACACACCGTTCAATGTCGTGGTTGAAAGAGAAAAACAGGAGGGGAGGAATCTGACTGGATGGGTACTGCCTCTCCTTACCCCTCTGTGGGCTGCGACAAATTGCTGGCAGGAGGGTGGGACCTCCACGCGGTGAACGTATATGTTACGCGAACTGAAGCCAGAAAGACACACCGTGATTCCGACCGACAACCTCGGTAGCATCTCAAAGCTCCGACCACTGAAAGATTGTACCGCCTTGACCGTAACCTGTAAAGATACCAGGTTAGTTGGGTGCAGAAGAGTGAGGACGGGATGGACTGGGTGACAAAATGAAGTCGGGATGGTGGCACGTAACAAAAAGTGTCGCGACCGCCAGCCGAATAACTGATAACTGAAGCAACGAAACTGTCAAAAGCTTGATAAACCGCGTTGTATCGGAACAATGGATGGTGGTGGATCCTTGAATGAATTGAACCACTTGAGTAATTTTGCTAGCTTCAAGCGATGTTGTTGAAGTCTTGAAGTAACCGGCCGTGCTGTGTGCCAAACGTCTCAGTAGGCTTGCGCATGAACTCGTTGGCAAGTGACAGGTTAAGCCGTTGACCTAAAGCTCGAGAAGTCTTGCGAACATGTTGAGTAATCTTGCCGGGAGTTGAACGTTGAGCTTAGTATTTTGACGCGGCATAATGCGTCGTTGGGCCAAATGCCTGAGAGGTCTCGGTGATAAGCCAGTAAATGGGCCATGGTTAGATACACGTCATTTTGCGTGTTTCTGATCAGACTTATTACTGGAACTGTTGTTTCTATATAACAGTACTGGTTCCTGGTAGCTGTTGGGCGAACCACAGAGAAACGGGTGGATGCTCTAAGGAATTAGAACATCCATTGGCAAGTCTCACCCTGAAAAACTGTAGGGGAATGTGCAGCCAATTAACAAGTCAAGGAACTTCGTTTGACTTGTTTCCAACATCCACTTAAACAACGGAAACAGGTCAAGGGAATGGGAGTTGGGCAATGTATTGTGTTGTTTTGAGACGTCTAGAGGTCATGTTAGGTCACGAGTGGGAGTCGGGTACTGGGGTAGCCGGTTTCTATCAAATGCGGATACACCGAAACAGGTTATCGGCTATTTGAAGGTCCAGATCACAACTCCAGAAACGTTCACAGGCTCTTTTCCAAGAACCCTTTTTGGGAAGTTCCTCAGAAATGGGTATCTCCTGAAAGCTACAAAGGAGTACTATCAAGTTCTGCATTGGAAACAGAGGGGAGAGTTGAGCAGAAGGCAGAAACATGTCGAGCAAGTGCAGTGCTGATCTATCAGTGATCTGCGCACCCTCTGAGTAATCCAGGGGTGTTGCTGACAGGTTTCTGCTATGTAATTGTCAAGGGAACATGGTGTGCTCGCTCTTGGGAACCAATGGGAGGCGATTCTCGGAAGAACAACCGACGGAAACACGGTTAAAGAGACGGATAAACGGACAATTGACTCACTGGGATTATGTTTTGGGTTTGTAAGTGTGGTCTTGGCATCTGTATAAGTATCTGGAGGTGTTTCGACGATGGAGAGAGGATCCCCCCCACCGCTAGCAGCCGTTTCTGTCTACGCTTGGGCACAATCTGACCAGTATCCACCTGCCAGGGTGTGATCTGGGCAGTATTGTTGTTCCACCATGCAGTAAGCTTGCACCTGGGTGTGGATCTGTGTCCCTCAATCGAGCGCACTCTTATAGAGTAGCATTGTATTGAGATCTTCTTTGTTTCTGAATCATATATCGTTCTGGAAACGCACTTGGGCCTTGGCCTGGAATTGTTAGACTCTGTTGACTGTGTTGGATTCGGTTGGACTCTCTTGGATTCGGTTAAAGGGACTGGGAAACTTTGAGTCTATCCGACTATAAACTTTGAGTCTACTTGACTATAAACTTGTTTTGCTTTGAGTCTACTTGACTATAAACTTGTGTGGAAGCGGGGTTCAGAAAGTACCGGTTTGGGAAAGCTCTGGAAACGCATCTGAGTGCGGGGTCTGGAAAGTACCTTCAGGGGAAAGCTCTGGAAACGTATCTGGTGCGGGGTCTGGAAAGTACCTTCGGGGAAAGCTCTGGAAACGTATCTGTATGCGGGGTCTAGAAAGTACCTTCAGGGGAAAACTCTGGAAACGTAGCTGAGTGCGGGGTCTGGAAAGTACCTTCGGGGAAAACTCTGGAAACGCAATTGCATTGAGAAACATGCAATCACCTGAGTCCACTGGACTATAAACTAGCTAGTTGGGCCTTCATAACGTCCTCTACCTATCTGCTGAGAAGCCTTGTATCTAAACCTTGCCTGGAAACTCTGTTTCCACGTGTCTTGAAACGTGTATTACTCGCACTTTGCTCCAATCTCAGTTTCTGAGATCTGAAACCTCCTCCTACAACCTTTACAAGGCCCTGTACTAGGGGCTGTAACTCGTCGGGATCTTTGGAAACGTGCATATATTGCCGTTTGATTTGTTTGTTGGTTGTTGGAACAGTCTCTGGACTGTTTCTGTGCCGCTCTCGAGTCAAGTGGGGTTATTTGTGTGTTTCTTATATAGGTTCTGAGCACATCAATCATCGGTCCTCGAGTCAAGTGTTAAGGAGTCATCAAGTAAACAATTGAGCTGGTTTGAGCTTCGAAGCTTGGAGCAGGGGTGGGACTGGATGAACGGAGCGATTCAGTATGGCGGGGAAAGAGATGATGGGGATGGAGAATGAAGAAGGATGCGAGCGGCACCCTCTTTTGAGTGGCTGTTGGACGGCTGATCGGCGAGGTCGAAAATAAAAGGAAGCTCATGATCAACGCCTGCGATTAACTGCGTCCTGTCAAGAAAATGCTGCGCACAGATCAGCTGTTTGATCGTAAATGAAAAGGCAGTGCTGAAGAGCGGAGAGAGCTGAAGACAGAAGGGGTCAGTCGAAGAGGAAGAGCAGAGGAAAAACAAAAGGAGAATGGTTACATGAGGATATAGCACAGCCGAACGAACAAAATGTTAAAGAACGGTTAATCGCCGGACAGAACTTACGGTAAAGCGGCTTTCATGCGAGTTTGATGCACACTCCGTAGCTGATGATGGAGCTCGGCCACCGTGAGACCAAGCCGTTCAGAAAGCGTTTGGAGCTGGGCGTGGCGGAAAATAAGAGCAAGACCAAAGGAGTAAGATTATCCGGGGATATTGCACAGCATTTCTACCATCCTCGTTAAAGAACGAATAATCAACGAGCCGAGCTTAACGATGAGTCAAGATCTACATTGCTTAGAACGATTGTGATGGGATATTGTTGATATGTCAACTTTTAGCCGACTGCCTTGTCAGCCCACTGTTACCCTCCTTGGTAACCATCTGCTTAAATGGTTCCGCCTTGAACCACTTAAGTGATTTGTCTGAAAACCGTGATAGCCGTCGCTTCCCAGTACCTGAGTATGGTTTCTTAGTCAATTGGTGGATCGACCAAGTCCAGCCTCCTCTTGGCAGTCCTGAAGATGTCAGATAATGTCCAATAGTGATCCCTCTGGTTCAGAAGGATAATCCCTCGTAATATGCCCTTAGTCCGGGATGTGCAGCGGCCCCAATCCGTTTCCAGGATGGTAAGGCACTTTCCACGATTGCTCCATTCGCGACTTCTCACGTCAACCCTTTACCAGGATCGTTGTCCAGCGCCTTTCTAATGGTTCGAGACATATTATATCCCTTTTAGCTAACTGCCCAGGCCAGCATTAGCCCTTGTGAGATGACATCGTAATGTAGTGTAATACATTATAGTATGTTGCAACTTGAGCAGATTTGAATAAATGCCCGGGTGCCCCAATACCAGGTCTGTCAACGGCAAATTGTGTGCAGGGACAGTTCAAGGCCATGGACTGCCGAGAGCTGTTCTTGGATCTCATTGAGGTTACAGATCTGGTGTATGCTCAAGCATGCTGAGCATCATCTGAAAGATTGTGACAACAAGATTCAGTCAGAACACAAGTAAGCTCGCATCAACAGCGACCCTTGACATCAGAGGAGCTCTTTCTGAGTGTGTCCTGTGCCTTGCAACCTCTCCCACTTCATTCCAGACCTGTCTGACACACTGTACAGCTCGCAGTGGCATATCCAGAAAAATTGCGATTTCCGTTGAGCTCAGATGAAGTCTTTGGGAATATGGATGACACGCTGATTGATGTGCTCAGAACCTATATAAGAAACACACAAATAACCCCACTTGACTCGAGAGCGGCACAGAAACAGTCCAGAGACTGTTCCAACAACCAAGAAACAAATCGAACGGCAATATATGCACGTTTCCAAAGATCCCGACGGGTTACAGCCCCTAGTACAGGGCCTTGTAAAGGTTGTAGGGAGAGGTTTCGTATCTCAAAGAGATAATAGAGCAAACTGCGTAGAACGTGTTCTAGACACAGTGGAAACATTGTTTCCAAACAAGGTGGATTTATAGCTTCGCAGCGTGTGTGTGTGTGTGTCCAAGCGACAGAGAAACAAGTTTAAAGTAGTCCCGTAGACTCAAGTAAGGCCCCTAGTTTATAGGCCAAGAACGTTCACAGAGCTTTCCCTAAAGAGGTACTTTCTGAGCAACGCCAGCAGTCACGTTTCCAAAGTTTTCCCTTGAAGGTACTTTCTGAAACCCGCTCCGCAAACAACAACAATAATGTTTCTTTCAACAGAGTCCCAGATCCAACAGATTCTCAGAGTTCAGACAGTTTCCAGGCAAAGCCCAAGTGCGTTTCCAGAATAATATATGATTCAGAAACAATTAAGATTTCGACTAATAGTGCTACTCTATAAGAGTGTGTTCGTCAAGGATCCCAGATCAACCCAATGCGCAAGCGTATAGCCTACTAGTTCAGGGGAAGATGCTGTGTCCATCGTAGAAACACCCTCGGATACTTATACAACCGCCAAGACACTGTTACAAAGCCCAAAACACAATCCCAATGAGTCAAAAGTCTGTTTATCCGTCTCTTTAACCGCGTTTCCGTCGGTTGTTCTTCCGAGCGTCGCCTCCCATTGGTTCCCAACTGTGAGCACACCATGTTCCCTTGCCAATTACGAGGCAGGAACCCGTCAGCAGCACCCCTGTATTATTCAGAGGGTGTGTCGATCACCGATAGATCGGCACTGCATCTCGTTCGACCTGTTTCTGCTTCAACTCAAGTCTCCCCTTGGTTCCAAGCACGGAACTTGATAATACTCCTTTGTAGGCTTCGGTGGATACCCGTTTCTCTAGGGTTTCCCAGAAAGGGTTCTTGAGAAAGAACCTTAGAACGCCTTTAGAGTTGTGATCCGGATCCACAGAATAGCCGACCACCTGTTTCGGTGTATCCGCATCCGATGGAAACCGGCAACTCTGGCAACCGAAACACTTGTGACCGAACACGTCTCCCCTAGCGTCTCAACACAACACATTGCCAACTCCCGTTCCTTTGACCCGTTTCCATTGTTTAAGTGAATGTTGGAAACAAGTCAAAAGAAGTTCCTTGACTTATTATCTGGCTGCATGTTTCCCTTACAGTTTTCAGGGCGAGACTAGCCAATGGACGTTCTAATTCCTTAGAACGTCCACCCGTTTCTATGTGGTTCGCCCAACAGCTACCAGGAACCAGTACTGTTGCATAGAAACAACAGTTTCAGCAATGAGCACGATCAGAAACACGCAAAATTACGTGTATCTAACCATGGCCCAATTACTGGCTTATCAACACCTCTTGAGATCATGTGAATAGTGCTGCAAAAGACGGACTGCATGGTGTTTTCTGGGCATAACAAGGGATGAGAGCAAAGATGCATAATGCACAGCTGACGTGACTTGTGACACCACGCATCAGTTACATCTGATCTGCTCTGATCTGGGGATGTATCAACAATGCCACACCCACAGTCAGACTCATCGGCTAAATTGTGCGAGTTGCATCAGTGTGGCGTGAGTCAAACGAAACGCGCCATTCTCGCTTGCATGAGATCCATCATCGCGATCCGTAAACGCCGATCAATGATTCCCATTTTGTTTTTCTCCTTCCTTCCTCCCTCTTCCTCCCTGCTGTACCCGTCGTCAACAACGCCGACACCCAGCCTCCTACACCCGCCCTCGACCGCGTGGAACATCTTTGGGATGCAGCCAGTGCTGTATGGCAATGGCGAGGTGTGGGTCTGCGCTTCATCTCAGTTCAGCTATTACTGACCAGCTCATGGCCCCGCCCATTCAGATCATCATAGTAGTTATGCGGAAATAGTGAGTATATCCATCTCTTATTGTAGCCCGCCCTTTACGTCCAACCGGGTGGAACTACTCCTCTCGCACTGGTCATACTCTGAGGGCAGGGAACAACGCCGCGGCGAGGGTGCACGTGAAATGTGGCGACTTGCCGGTGCTTCGAGGAACACATCGGATGCAGATCTGGGCGTGCTTGAAACACGCGCGATTTTCCCCGGAAGGCAGGGGCAGACATGAGGGTGCACATGTGCGCAGTTGCGCGCATTGGTGAGACAGTACGGTAACCCCATAACTATATATTACATGTACTGTATCATGTACGCCGCTATATGTATGCTGACTGAATATAATTCCTTTACTGTTCAAGTTTACATCCACCACGTCAATTCTCATCTCTTTTCACCCAAGCCTCGTATCCAGTAGCAATTGCTGTTGAATTGTTCAGGTTTACAAGCATCGACGTGCGTCGAACTTTTACTCTTTCTAAGTAATGTACGCTTCACTTCCACGTACGTATTTATATGTACGTTGATCAATGATTGATCTTCCACCCTCGAAATCATTTGAATAAAATAAATAGATGGAGTGTCTTTGCCTTTGTGGAGAGCGGAAACAACCGAGCGGCCTCACAGCAAAAGAAATGTTTGAGAGTGGCATAAACTGTGGGTATGTGCACCACACTCGCACAACACTCATGCCACACTGGCGAACTAGCAGACGAGTCTGAGTCTGAGTGTGGCATTGTTGGTTGATCCCCCTCTGATCTGCTGCCATCAAGACACGGCAATGAGAATGGTTCTGGGACACATTTTTAGTCGAATAAACCGAATTACCTGATTTTAGCCTCTGAGACGTTGCTAGAATCCCTTGAAACAGCTTGTTCGACCCAAAACAGGCCGAGAAAACTTGATTCGAACCACGACAATCCAAAATCACTCTGGATGCAATAGGATGTTCCTATCGATAAATTTGACGATTCTGGCTCTATCACCTCTTTTGATATATGCTACGGTCGCTCCTCCCAAAAATTCAGCAGCATTGGACAAGAACCTGCCATGCTAGGACACATTGAACTCAAACTAGGGCCCACTGTGAGGTGGCAGAAAGAAAATATTATTTCGCAAATCTGGCTCTATCACTAATTGTGGCGGAATTATTCTGACAGAATGAGTTATAAACTATAGAAATCTGACTGGAAATGAGCGAGATAAATGGGAATCGGTTGCGGAATTCAAAATCTGTCCAAATCGGGAAATTTTCTATCACACCTTCAGTTCCAACATTGGCTGTAAGGTCCCTTTCGACCATTCCATAATCCCAAATAATAGGCCTTCCAAGGCTGCTGTAGTGGTGCTGTGTTCTCAACCCAAGTCCCAAATCCCTTCACATCCTAATCACAACCCCAGATTATGTGTTTTGCTTCCACTGAAGACCAGACATATTAATCATATTGTGCAAAGAAAGCAAAGCTCTTAACAAAGCTATTAATAGAACCAGTGCAGGATCACAAGTGCGGACTAACCATTGTAACACAAGCCCTAGATCCGAGTCTCTTAATTGAGACCAGGGCCTAGCTACTCTGGGTGTAGTAACACAAGCCCTGGATCCAAGTCTCTTAATTGAGACCGAGACCCAGTGGCTGTGCCACCCCAATTTTCAGTAGTCTGTCATGCTAGAGCTGCCCTCCTTATATACCGTACATTTACGCTTACACTACTCTAATTACATTACATGAGTAAGCTATAGATCTGCAATTTAACTCCTTGTTTCCAATCAGTTGTTTGACTTGACTGAACTTTCAAGCCAAATAGTGTTGTGCTGCACTTTGGACCATTGGATTCAGAAGGCACTGGGTCTCCCTTTCCTGTAGATACCCAGAACTCCCTGATCCACCAAGTGGTTCCCAAGATATAACCTCGTCAATTCTTGATTCAGCCAAGAACCAAAATTGGGACGATAATGGGGCTGGACCAGTTTAATGGATAAATTCCCTTGATTAACACCTTCAGATTCAGGGAGTGTTGGGTATCAGCTTTCTGTAGATACCCTAATGTCCCTGAACCACCCAGTAGTTGTTGAGATATATACCAATGAAGCCTTGCCCAGGTCAAGAACCCATATTGGGATAGCAACATTGATTGGTGATTAATATGTGGCCAGACATGTCTCCAGAATAGGCCAAATCAACCACAACAAGGTGAGTTAATCCCATAATTCTATCTCTACTGATAGACATTTGCTATTCAGAGTGGATGTTTAAGTTCCCTGATATTTGTTGGCTGCACAGAGCCTTAATCAAGCAATTATAAGGACTCTATTATTAAACCCATTGTATTGAACCTTAATCAGTATGAGAGGTTCTGATTAATGTGCTCTCAGGCAGGCTGATTAAACCCTCATGCAGGATGTGCCTGATTAACCATTCGGGACTCATGTTAATCCTGGAGATGTACATCTAACTGGATAATGCACAGGAATCCCAACATTAGTGAGATTCTAGGCAAGGCCAGATAGCCTGCTTATCACCGTCGGAGGGCTTTTTGTGAGTGTATTGCCATTGGCCAGTGTCCAGGTTGAACCTGATCTCTGACCAGCAGCCTTCATCATCCAAGGTGTTCGAAACCTCCATTCCCTTGGCTGGCTGATATTGTGTCATCTTCCTATTTCTCATCATCCCTTGTTCCTCTCCCATCACTCCTTACCATCGGGTTGTGTTCCCTAGTCTCCAGCTCTATAGACACCCATAGTGAGACTCTTCCCAGAAAGGGTTCTTATTTCCCCAACTCTGCTTACTCGGAATAAGAACAGTCCCATCAGATTATCTTAGCTGACCTTCGCTTATTCCAGAACTTTATCGGAATACACATCCCCAGGCTACACATGTCTATCATATGGAAGGCCCACAGGCGAACTGTGCAGAAATAAGCTTATTCCCACATGTCCTGTCACAAGTATGTCCGTGCGGAATAACACCAGAAATAGTCCCTTCAGAGGTTTGTGGCTTACACATTCCTCTACAGTTTTTGAGGTGAGCACCTGCCAGTCTGCAGGGTAGTTAGTTACCTACCCTTTGTACTCGTTGGTCTGTGATCTTGACCTAGCCAGCTATACTGAGACTGTATGCCAGCTCTTAGAAATAAGACTATACTGTAATCAGACTATTCCAAAACACACAAAAAGTGGGGTGTTTAGGTATAGTCCAATTCTAGCCAGTTCATTGGTGCAGCAAGCAGTAGAAAGGGAGGCAAATGGGCTGCCACCAACTACCCTCATTGCAAACCCGAGGAGGTAGCCACAAGGCAACTGCCCATTGGCCAGCATGCACCACAAGCCAGTATGGTGACATGGCTTTGGGGACAGCTTCCTGAAGAGAAGTCTCATCACATAAACCACCTATAAGACCCTCTTAGGAGTGTGGTACCCACTGCCCAGTGGACAATGAGGGAACTCACTATGAGTGCTGGTTGTTATCTGTCCTCAGCTTCTCCAGCCATGGTGAAGCCCTTGCAGTGGGCTCCATTGTGATGCAGGTCTTGAAGCCTTGCCAGGCTGGAGGTAGAATGTGCTAAAGATGTCTACTGTGCTCATTCTTGGACAGGAGCCACTGACTCTGGTGCTCACCCCCATCAACTGGGATCCATGTCACCCGTTCAGGGGTCCCCTGCAGCACTGAGGTCGTGGAACCTTTATACACATGCTCAGGCATCCAGTGGGTGGGGGTTCCCTCCAAATATTGTTGACTTGCGACATCATAGCATGAAAACAAGCAAAATATCAATTCATGTGATTCAAGTGTGTGAACTATACAACATCGAACTATGTAAGCATATATGACACAAAGCAGTGGCTGCTTTGAGCCTGCCCTGAATATCCTTGTCACAAGAGTGCAGTGCCATAATGTCCACCCTGGACATTCACATCAGCCCCCTTGTTGATGAGCAGCTCAGCAATGCCTTTGTAGCCTCTAGATGTTGCTGCAAGGAGTACAGCCTCATCCAGTCCACCCCAGACATTCACATCAGCCCCATTGTTGATGAGCAGCTCAGCAATGTCTTTGTGACCCTTGGATAATGCTGCCTGGAGTGCAGTGCAATATTTTTCATCCTGGACATTCACATTGGCCCCCTTGCTAATGAGCAGCTCAGCAATGTCTTTGTAGCCATTGAATGATGCTGCCTGGAGTGCAGTGCCGCACCACCCACCCTGGACATTCACATCAGCCCCCTTGTTGATGAGCAGCTCAGCAATGTCTTTGTGGCCTCTGGATGATGCTGCCTGAAGTGCAGTGCCATATTTTTTACCCTGGACATTGACATCAGCCCCCTTGTTGATGAGCAGCTCAGCTATGTCTTTGTGGCCCTTGGATGATGCTGCCTGGAGTTCAGTGCCATATTTCTTTCCCTGGACATTCAAATCAGCCCCCCTGTTGATGAGTAGCTCAGCAATGACTTTGTGGCCCTCAGAGGATGCTGTGTAGAGTGCAGTGCCATAATGTCCCCCCTGGACATTCACATCAGCCCCCTTGTTGATGAGCAGCTCAGCAATGTCTGTGTGGCCCTTTGATAATGCTGTGTAGAGTGCAGTGCCATAATCTCCACCCTGGACATTCACATCAGCCCCCTTGTTGATGAGCAGCTCAGCAATGTCTGTATGGCCCTTGGACAGTGCCACCTGGAGTGCAGTGCCATGCCATCCACCCTGGACATTTACATCTGCCCCCCTGTTGATGAGCAGCTCAGCAATGTCTTTGTGGCCCTCGGAGGATGCCACCTGGAGTGCAGTGCCATATCTTCCACCCTGAACATTCACATCTGCCCCCCTCTTGATGAGCAACTCAGCAATGTCTTTGTGGCCAGCCAATGATGCTGCCTGAAGTACAGTGCCATACTCTTCATCCTGGCCATTCACATCAGCCCCCCTGTTGATGAGTAGCTCAGCAACGTCTTTGTGGCCCTTGGAGGATGCTGTGTAGAGTACCGTGCCATGCCATTTACCCTGGACATTGACATCAGCCCCATTGTTGATGAGCAGCTCAGCAATGCCTTTGTAGCCTCTGGATGATGCTGCGAGGAGTGCAGTCTCATCCAATCCACCCCGGACGTTCACATCAGCCCCATTGTCGATGAGTAGCTCAGCAACATCTTTGTGGCCCTTGGATGATGCTGCCTGGAGTGCAGTGCCATAATGTTTACCCTTGACATTCACATCAGCCCCCTTCTTGATGAGCAGCTCAACAGTCTTGTAATTTCCATAGTGTGATGCCACAATGGCTACTCCATGATAAGAGTCAGTTGGGTCATCTGATGTGCTCATGAGGTAATCAGCTGTTTTTACCAAGTTTGCAGCAGCAGCAATCCACAATGGTGTGATTTGTTGTGGCCAGTCATGAAAATCCCATGGAGCTGAACTATCCCATGGCTTGTCCCATTCCTCCCATGTGGCAGCTTTCTCCAGAAATTCTATAATCTCATTGCTGAGATGCTCTTCCGGCTTCCCAGCTGCATGCACAAGAGTGTATTGACAATAATTGAACAATGTAGGCTGATTCCTCTTATGCCTATAACTTGACCAGCTGTTTACATGTTCATCAAATGCCAAGAAAGTGAGCAGACTGCGGGTCACATCTGTATGTGCATTTGGGAATTGAGGGGCCTGAACTCTGTCCCAGTATTCCTGTGTAGTGTAGTGGACAAGTCACACTATAGAGTGCTCCTCATCCACAATAATCAAGCCAGCACAAACAGAGAGGATAGTACCAATGTCAAGCATATTGGCCACATCTAGTTGATTTGTCCCAGGTTCAATTGCCAGAGCTACCTGGATCTCTCCAACTGTCAATGGCCTCTTCGCATTGGTAACCCAGATGAGAGTGGACTGGGCAATTTCCTTTGCCTCTTCATCTTGGTCTGCAATTCGCTTCATTGCATTATGGTAAGTCTCATCTAGATCTGACAGCAGATTTTCCAGAGCTTCTAAACTGCTTTGGGCTTCCTCTTTGTACCCAGAGACTCGAGGTGAAGTTGGGCAAGGAGGAACCTGATTGCCCAGTGCAGTCAACTAGCTGCTTCCCACAGATAATATGCACTTACATTCCATCCACTGTGTTCCTGATTTTTGACCGAATTTTCTCCTTCAATTCCGGATTGATTTTGACATGATTTGATAAGTGCAATGACTTTTTAATGTATGCATCAACATAACTCTGAATGTCCTTGTCATCAGCACGTATCTGCAAAACCTTAGAGTCTGCAATGGGGATGATGTGCGGCCGTGAGGTTATCATCAAGTTGACAGTAGATCTAATTTCTGTGAGATGCTCAAACAGAAGGTGTCGTTGATTCTCCGGATATTCATCAACAGCATCCACAACAATATAGACCTTTGAGAATGGGGTCATAGCTGCACAGAGGGCCAGGTGGATATTGTCAAGTGATGGTCTTGTACCCTTCTCAGTATGTTGCTTGTATAGTTCCTGCATCTGAGAGGTAATATCTTTTCCAAACATTAGCTGCCTCCAAATCCCAGAAAGAAGACTTGGAATTGTTTGTGTTTCAGTTTCCTTGTGGTTCAGATATATGCAAGCCACTCCAACATTCCTGCTGTGGGCATGAATATTGAGATGGTCTACAACCATGGATCTATCACCATAAGTTGTGAATGCCAATTTCAACAAACAGAGATGAGATGTACACAAGAACTGTCTTTCCTGAACCAGCTGTATATATCTGATAAGTGATAAACCATGGTACGAAACAAGAGACACACGGATTGAAAACGACTATCTTCAAGAAGCCATCCTCCAGTTCCCTGCTGGCGCGTGCTGGAAATATCTGCATGACGAGGAAAGAAATTGACTGGTGAGAACCAGTCTATGATCTTCTTGCGTTCCGTAGCTGGAGACTATTTATTGCTGCACTGGGTCTGCTTAACTCAACACTTACTGTTGTCCACGGCACTGTGCACAGTGATGTTTTCAGCCCTGAAATTTACATGGGGACCCCGCCCAGCACCCCCGGCACCGCCGGTACCATGTTCCTGGCCGCCTCCACCATGGCCTCCTACACCTCCTGGGAAAGATAAATTCTGGTGTCAGTGTCCCAACCAACACTCCTCGTACCGTAGATGTGGAGAACTGTTCCAGAACCACTAGTCCGGGGAAGCATAGCCGGCAGGAATCGTTGGGGACCTAGAGCTGTGGGACGACACCATGTCAGTCACCAATGAAATTGACATAGGAAACTGACCAACAAAGGATGAAGAGGATACTGGTACAGTGCACTTGGAAGTGGAAGACAAGGCTGAGCGCGGTGTGCCGGTGATCAAGCTTGCCATTATAATTAGGGGTCCCCACCGTACTGTATACGGTTACAGTCGTAAGAATTACGACTATTATTTACGGGTGCTAACCGTACCGTACCCGTAACCGTAACGATGCTTCTGGGGGCTCTTATGGTTACGGTACGGTATATTTACGGATATTACGAACCGTATACGGCCGTAAAAAATGAAATAAAATTAAACGAAGGTAGAGAACGTGTGTCTACACCTCCTGCACGGTATGGAGCAGGTCCCCGAGGCCCTTGTGTTTCAAACGAATGTGATGCTTCAACAACATCAAAGTCCGGATAGTTTCCGGCTTCAGACTAGTGCGCCGCTGAAACGGCGTAACATAAATGCGCGGCATCTAGGGCTAATTTTGCGATTTCCTATGACCAGTATTTATACAACGGGAAGCAATTAGCACTTCTGTTGTTACTAGCATACCAGCTAGTACGCAGACCACTTGTTAGGTGATATAAAGGAGAGTCAGAGCGAGCCCTAACTGCTGACTGTAGCGCGAGGCTGCACTAGTGTGACGCGCTAGCTGCTAGCTGAGTGTACAAACAACCAGGGATTAAACCACTGCCTATACATTCATGAGACATGACCTAGGAGACTCTAGTAGTCCAGAGATGACTTGGAACGGAGCTAGCGAAGGTCTAGCAGACGGATATCTACGATGGAAGTACAGCTAGGGGACTACGCCTAGAGCTAGGAAGCTCGGCGCGGTAACCGGTGGTACTATCTAATCGCTAGATAAGCGACTAGACGGTGCTAGGCGGAATAACCCTACTAGCGACCGGCTAGAGCTTTGACAAAGACATACCACGACATACGAGATGAGGCAGCACGCGGCTAGTGCCCGATCTGGGCAGCTAGGGCGAAGGGAAATAGCCAGTCGGCTATTGGAACGGAGCTAGGGACAATCGTACAGCCTGTACCGATGTTCGGAGGGTGGATCGACGTTCTGACCAACGAGCTATGACCATTTGATGTCGGTCGCAACACTGCGTCGCCTAGATGAAGTAGATTGACGCTCTGACAGAGTAGAGATGACCTAGATCACTGGCTACATCGCCGGTTGGTCCGGAAGGGGTACTCGGCATAGACGGAGGGCTGAGGATCCATTGATATACCCACAGTTGAACACTAGCCGGTCAGCGAGGCTGACCTGGCATATACCAAACCCGTCCCAAAACCAAACGGCAGTCGTCTCATTGGCTGACCGTATTTCTTATCATCTAATATTGCTTATTGTATTATTCAGCTCGCTTTCACATGTAACTCACACCTAGTAGTATAAAAGGGAGCGCAGGACAGACTAGGGTCTAAGAACATTACGCCCCAGACTTTGGACAAAGCTGGTGCTAGTGGACTCAGGCTGCTAGTGGAGGTTGTTACCGAACTTCACTTGTAGTAGTCTTTATATTGGAATCAGTAACTGTGGACTCTGGAAACATCGAGTGACTAAGTTGAGGATTTCGTGTTGTTGGTCCTAGACCTCCACATATAAAACAAGGGTGTTCTCTTCGAGACCCAACTGCAGTTTGCGCTAGTGACTTTGCCTTCACCCCGACACGACGGAAGCTCTGTCATAGTGTGTTGGATCACTTGCTAGATGGATTGTGTGTTGACTTGAGCCCACTAAGAAGAAGACGGACTAGGTGCCCCCACCTCTAGTTTGGCTATAACTTGTCAGTTACTTCACCTTCACCCCGATATAGATGGAAGCTCTGTCGTAGTGTGTTGGGTCGCTAGCTGGACGCTTGTAGTGAGCTAGTGCCGATAAAAGCGGAAAGGTTCCTATTCTTGGTTAAGGAATAGGTCGGCGGTCAAGGAGAGTCTTGCCGTTTGAGGATTGAAGTCCATTTGTTGTTAGCCTCAGTAGTCTTTGGGATTGCCCTTAGCGAGGATTTTCACAAACCTACATACTCTGCCCTGGTGTTCTCGACCTAGCGGTCCAGCCATCTTGTATCCACCCCATATAAACACACCCCCGGACCATCCCTAGGTTCCTAGCAGTGTTGTGTTGGCGGTTGCATATTGCTAGTACGTTGTAGAGTGTGTTGTTGGAAGCCTATAAATCAAACTTGTGTTTGTTCAAACCTGCTGGTCGCATACTACGGCCCGGACCCGAACTCACAAAGAGAAGCACTTAGATCTTTGGAGGTAGATTGGTTGTG
Source organism: Mycena olivaceomarginata (assembly GCA_029378375.1). Taxonomy (NCBI): domain Eukaryota; kingdom Fungi; phylum Basidiomycota; class Agaricomycetes; order Agaricales; family Mycenaceae; genus Mycena; species Mycena olivaceomarginata. The sequence goes on along the minus strand of JARKIC010000226.1, from coordinate 80,311 downwards.
GTTGGTTGTTTTGGGTGTTTGTTCGCAATACCTATCAATTAGCTATTCCTAGTCATATAAGAAGTGCACCGTTTCACCGCAAAGAGGATTGCCTTGGTGATCGGGCTTGTCATCTATAATCAGGCTGAGCGCTGTGGGGGCCTCATGGAAACAAGAAGAGCACACATGTCTGCACGACGAATCACATACCTCGGTGATCGGTCCTGCTTAAATACACAACCGCATCACGCAAGGTCGCCGTAGGAACTTCTAATAGCGTAGTGGAATCAAATCCAATTTAAACATATGATTTTTCAGTATTGCGGTTTTCAAGATCGGGGATGAATCATCATGAGAGATTGTAACGGATATACATATTCCCGTAACTCGCTGCACCACAAAGGCGAACAATATTTGGATGGCTGGGCGAGTCGGTGCTTTGAGTGTGATGGGAAAGAGGAACTTACCGCACAGCCATCTATATATTCGCAATAGCTCTCCGCCATTCTTGAGGAATGATACTTTTTTCACCCCATATCAAGGAATGTAATGCGACACACCTCTTTCAAACCCTTGCCCTGATGCATTGCCACCGTCACAGGGTTTCCCGTGATCTATTTTGGCGGAATGCAATCTCCGAATACTCACGACGCCTGAATAATTAACCGTCCACCTGTATCTCACGCTGTAGGTCTATATCTCCCATCAGGAATCGTTGAAAGTCTGCGCAATATCCAACATCCATGCGCGCCATGTTCAAAACAATTACCTGAAGGGACAATCGGAGTAGTATGATGACTCTTTGTGAGATTGGAACCTGTCGCAGCAACCGTGAAGCCGGGAAAACACCAGAGCTGAATTAGGCTAGGCGCCGCCGCACCAATGAGCCACGAATCGATTCACCCACTGAGGCTGCACCGAACAGCTCACAAGCTTATCCAGGGTTGTCTACGAGCGAGAAATCTGCATCTGTATATTGTTCGTGGGTTGTCGTAACGTCCCGGCATACCCCAGTCGCCGTAATCGTCCTTTCGCAGCCATCTATGTACTTACGCTTCCGAATCCCCAGTCGATCCGTAGTTCGTAGTTCCGTAGTTCCGTAGGAAGAGCTGTCCTGACTCATATTGTCAGCACCGTAGTTATTCTGTGATTCCCAAATACCTATTGAAACTGGTACACGGCGAGTACAGTCACATACTTCCTTCTGAACAAGGAGCACTTACCCCTGTTCTCCCTGTTCCACCCCTCTGAGTTCCTGAACATTCGTGTGCTTTCCTCCGAAAGGAGTCGAAGCTTTACATTGGTAGTGGGAAGAGGAAGAGTGGTTAAGCGCAGGCAGGACAGCTTCGTCGATCTCTGAAACACCCAAAATAAACGAATCAGCTGGTCTGGTGGGATACATCTTCCAAAGCGCCGTAGCAGCAGCGGTTGGTGGGTTTTGAGTTCGGACGGGCCATCTTCGAAATGATGTTTGCTGCATTCTGAGGCAATCTGTGGTGTATAGAGAGATTTATTCGGATTCCTGTTGGAAGATACACGACACAACACGGTACGTCGGAACCCAATACTGACGACTCACGTGTTCCATCAGCAAGTGGAGGTGAGAAGAAAATGTATTGCATTCATTCAGCTGATTTACTGGGTGACGGTGTACGGGCTGAAGGACGGTATACGGATGAAGGAGGGAAGGAGGGAAGGAGGGGGCAGGTTGTGGAGCCACAGAGCGGACCGCGCCGGAAAAGGGGACAGACGTGGAGGGCAGGAGAGGCGGAGCTGATGCTGGACTCAGGATGAGATGATCCAACACCGGAGCAGACATCCGTGCATGGTATCACTGCATTCAGACCCCCCTGTAGGCACAGGTCTGCCAGATCCCAGTAGGCATATGTGTAGGCAGACCACACTGACCTTTGCCGATCCATCTGCCGAGGTTGGTCTACGTGTTCCGGCCGGAATAGGCGGACCTACCTCGGCCAGGGTCGGCGACGATCGGCACACCACCATCGGCCCGGATCGGTCAACGTGGGCAGGCCTCGCGTAGGCAGACACGCTAGACCAACATAGACCAACATAGACCTGGATAGGCGCATCTCGGCAGAGATCTGCGAACATAGGCACATGTGTGCCTATGGGGGGGTCTGAATGCAGTGTATCGGCGCGTTCGAAGCGGCTACACGGCAGGAAAGGGACGAGTGGAAGGAGGGAGCGAGGGAGCGAGTGAAGAAGAGGGAGTGAAGGAGAGAAAGGATAAGGATGGTTGGAGCGATCGTAGGCCTGGGCTCGGGGCGGGCAGGTGTGTACCCGGAGTCGGATGTCGGACGCGATGTGCACGTCGAATCGGTGCACCGGATCCCGAACGCAAAGCCATGCGGGATCCGGAGGCGCCGGGTAGGCCGGGCGGCGCTGTTCACTTGAGTTTGTTGGGTCGACCGGGAGGCGTCGTGCGAAGCGAGCAGGTAGCGCGCGGGGGCGTGCAGCTGAGCTCGAGTCTTGAGGTGGCCACCATACCTTCGTGGATCGTGAATTGGCGACGACGTCCAGGGCCGAGGAGCGCAGAGAGCATCACGGGGCGTCGACCTTCGAGGGGCGTCGTGCAGCGCAGTGGACTTGAGAGAGTGGAAGGGCGCCGGTGTGAGAGGGGATTCCGGGAGGAGGACGAGTGAAATGGTGAGGGACAAGGGAGAGGGCAGAACGTGGAGGAAGGAGCGCGGAGTACAAAGTGTTATAGGACGATCCACCGGGCGCGTGCAGCGCCGCGGTCATCAATCCCAGCCCACATAGCAAGCCCGCGCCCGAGGAGGCACGGGTAACGAGCGCGAGTCCGCGAGCCAGTGCTGACGGGCGGGATAGCGGCGTGAGCAGGAAGGGAGGATGCGAGGGAAAATGGATGAGAGTAGCGGCATGATGGAAGCGGAGGGAGATGTGAAGGGTCGAGTGAGAAGAGGAAGAAAAGGAAAGTGGAGAGTGAGGAGGGGATGTTAGGCAGTCGTGGTGTGCGCTCGACAACTCGACACTTTCGAGGCGTCCGTATGGCGCGCCGGCATAGGCATCGTGCGCGCGAAGTCGTACGGAGGCGATTGGGTCTTGCACTGCGAGTAGTAGTCGGGAGCTAGCTGTAGCATTCCCACAGAGATCGGCTAATGGCAAGGGTGGTCTCGGCAGCAGTGGCGCCGTGGTTAGAGGAGAGAGCGGCAACTATGTGAAAGCGTCTGGGGAGACGTGAGCAGGAATTGGCAACATCTGTTACTACTTACTCCCGTGCGAGCAGGACTCTACGCCCAGGTCTATCGCAGTTTTTTAAACTTGAAAGTAGATGTGTCCATCGGCGGGCAGACGGAAGAGCGGAGGGCGCAGACGTGGGCGCGGGAAGCAAAAGAGATCGACGTGATCGGACAAGGCTGTGTTGATTGATGCGCTGCTCTTTTCTCTCTCCGCCACGTCCCCGATCTAACCCGAACTCGCAGAGCGAGTGAGAGCGACACTACTTTCAAGCTGAGATCGATTCGAATCCACACTGCGACGTTAAAGACTCCCAGAGCCTAGGAACGTACTGCTGAACAGTGAAGTTCGGCGCGAGTCTCGGATCCGGGGGTCCGGCGTAAACCAAGTCCTCCGCCAGCAACTCCAACCAGCGCCGCGGCTTCTTCGGCGGTGCGACTTGGTCACTTCAGTCGCGTACGTGGTGCTCTTCCTTCATAGCTGTGGAACGCCAAATTCCGACAACAAATCTGGATAGCACATCTACGAGCGACTCCGGCTCTTCAGTCGATGACTGTGGCCCGGGACTTCAAGTCCACGGCGCTACTCACCGCATTTGCTGACTCGGCGCCTTGATTCTGTCAATCCCACTATCACATCGATAATGCCACTTGCCTACCTCTATACCGGTGGCGCGTTGCACTGTGCCGACATTTTGGTCAGCCCGTGCTCCGGGTCCGCTGTCTCCGTACATATTTCTTGCAGGGCGGTCCCGGCAGGAAACCTCGACACCATTTGCAGGCCGGATATAGAATCAATCTCACTACGCTCTTCCTGGTTTCTCTGCCCGCGACTCCGCTCTTCTCCTTACCAATTGAAGAATCGGCGCCGCTCTTCCTCCTTCCTCCTTCCTCCTCGTGACGCAGCGTGATCCGACTGGTCCTTCCCCTTCCATCCTCGATCCTCGCACCCGAATTCCGACGTCGAATCGCAATTCATCCTGTGCTAAGGCGCGTCAATGCCTACGTCTCAGGTTGGTTCATATATTCATTCAATTCGGCCAGTTGTTTGTTTCGTTCTCAGTTCTTTTGCAGCGGGCCGCAGGGCAGAGCTATCCGACGTGTCCTATGCGCATTAACAATCGGGCATCGCGAGCCCAGATGCGGCACGTCGGTTCCAAGCTTCCTATTCGGCGCTGAGAGAATATACATACCGGGTTCGACGCCCGGCGCCCGAAATGATTCATGATTCTAGGAGTGGTTCTCTTTTTCTTCGCCTTGGTGCGGTTCGAAATACGTTCTCAGCCTCCCTGCGTTCCAGGTTAGGATCATTCCTGACATTGACTGTGACGGTTAACGTTCCTCCCGAGTTCTTCAACCCCATCTTACAAATACCCACTGTTCGTCCATTCAATTCGTTTGTTTGAGCCTGATCAGCTGATTTCTTTGCAGCGCTCTGCATCCAGCGTCGGGGGACTGGTGTATCTACACCCTAACACCTCCGTCCACTGGTAGGCCGACGTGCACTGACGGGTTCGAAGTCCGGTATTGAAATGTGCGCTACCTCTTTCTCTTTTCTCTTTCCTCTTCCTCTTCTGCTTTCCTTCTTCATTTTCTAGACTCAGAATTAGGTTCATTCGTGCAGGCTCTTTCGTTCGTTTTATCGGCGGGTCTGGTGGCCTTCACTCACACCCCGCACAGATCCTCTGCAATACCTGTCCAACCAGTTATCAGGCGTGCACATAATGCTTTCGTACGTTGCCTCATGTTCATTTACAGCCTAGATTGGTATCTCCACCTATTTCAGTCTGGACTGAAATGTGAATTTATTTGGTAAGAATCAATATACATATCAGCTGCATCGGATTTGGCCAGTATCTACTGTGGCTGATTCTCATAGTTATTTTGTAAGAATCAATACACATATCATAAAGAAACTCAAAGAATCAATGTGAGTTTCTGCTGGGCTGAAATCTTTGAGCAATTTTTGCTATTCATTGATAGAACTAGCAGCCAGTAGCATAAATAGCTCAGGGATTTCAGCGGTACAGAAACTCACTTTGATTCTTTGAGTTTCTTTATGAGAATCAGCCGCATCAGATACGGCCCGTATTTGATGTGGCTGATATGTGTATCGATTCTTACAAAATCTGAGAATCAGCTGCCTCAGATATGGGCCAAATCCGATGCGGCTGATATGTGCATTGATTCTTACCAAATAAATTCACATTTCAGTCCAGACTGAAATTTTGCTTATTTGGTGTGACTTTCAACTCCACCGAAAAATTTAGATATATCGTTCAAGATTCGTTTTTGTCCTAGGAACGCATGGCCCAACAAGAATACACATCCATCGTGGCCCTGCAGTCTGTGCTGTATAGCTCTTCACTTTGTTCTCTTATCATAGCCTCGGTAAGGCCCACATCGACGAAGCGGCTCCCCAAGCTCTCCGATAATCCCGTCCAAGATTTCAGGATAGCTAGGCCCAACACATTCACCGCCTCATCTAAGAACACTCATTGATCGTGACCACACTCGACTGACTAGTGGATTGCTTTACTTACCAGAGCCGGTGCCAGATAAAGGGAGTGTTATCTTGTGGGCGTGAACACAGGGGAAATATCCCAGGGAGGTCATGATCCCGGCGAACTTGCTAGTGATCTCCAGGTTGGCGGAACGGAGCCCCCAGATCTGGATGACTTTCACGGCCAGCAGTGCGGCCGCCAGACCCCATGCTAGGCAGACCTCGGCAGGGTCTGCCGAGCCTAAGGTGCGCCCAGGTCTGCCAAGGAACCTCAGCGCACCCTTAGGTCAAGAGACCACCGAAATGCAGTGCTTGGTTCGATTTGGCTTACCGTTGAAATGCTTGCTCGGTGTCTACAACAGCAGTACTAGTTTAATCAAGACCCAACGAGCAGAATGCGAGTTGCTTGATTAAGGCAAAAACACAACTACTAACCAAATCCTAACTACTTTCCCATTGAATGGTTTAGACTGTGCCGCCGAGTACGGGTCTTTTGAACACTTTAAGAAGGTTCAAGGAGCACAGATAATCCAACAGAGGTTGCGAGGAACAAGCCTGTTTTAAGAGGTCTAGTCTGAAGTGCAAGGTTTGATTTAGAGTATTAGACATCTTTGAGCAATGCCAAACGAGTGCCTAAGCCAACAAATTGAGTTTAAAGCTTTAGAAGCTTGAGCCAACAATCCCAACCCTAACAAGGTGCCGTGTTCTCCAAATCCCAAATAATAGAGGCTTTTGCGCAGAGCCACCCGGAGCCACCCGGTGGCTCGTCAGCCATGCACTCATGGTGGCTAAAATGACGCAAAAATCGTATTTTCAGCCACCAGTGAAGCCACCGGATGACGTTGTGGCTGGCATAGCCACCGGACAGCACATGCCGAAATAGCCACTGGGTGGCTCCGGGTGGCTCTGTGCAAAGCCTCTAATAAGCCTTCCAAGGCTACTGTAGTGCGGTGCCATGTTCTCAATCCTAACAAGCTCTCTCTAGCTTCTTAACCGTTCCAAATCCCAAGATCCCGAGTCAAGAATTGATATTGAGTTACTTGTGCAGACGAAACAAAACTTCTTAACGAAGTCAGTCCTAGGTGACAAGTCCCGAATCTCCGTTGTTTATCAAGCAATACCCATTAAAGACTAATGCTCTTAGTGACAGAAAGTTCAGTGCCTATCCATGCCAAAACCTCCTCCTTATATACTGTACAATTACGCTTACAATACGATGATTAGTCTACTTGCTGGTATGTGAGTAAGGTGTCCGTAGTTAATCACGTGTGGGTAAATATATAGGAACCTCGTGTGTCGACCCCTTAATGCTTGAGTGTTTCCAGTGTGACTGCTCCCTGTTCGATTGTGTAGACAGTCCCATCTTCTATCCTCTTGTCCCCCGTTCAGGACCTTCAGTTTTAGGTAGACACAGGTACTGGTTTTGAGACAGTACCTTAATCAGCCTAAACCGCCAAGTGGTTGTGGAGATATGCAAGTTACCGTCCTGGCCTGGTTCAAGTAACCAAATCAGGATGGCAACAATGATCAGATAGTTGATAAGTGAAGTTCAACCACAGCAGGGGTAACCGGTTACTGTTAAACCTGAATCACCTGATCCGTCGCGCAAGGTTCCTCCTGTAAATCAAGCACAACAAAGTACTTGAACACCTAATCAAGACCCCACAGTGGTGCCACAGATCATCAGAGAGGATGATTAATATTGCACATGTTGTTTACGGGCCCTGCGATGCCTTGATTAAGCAGCGATGCTTAATCTTGGCAATTAAACCCTTAATCATGGATGTCAACCAGTATGAACTTTCCAGTTGATGCATCCCAGGTGGACTTGATTAAGCTCCTCATGCAGGATAAAGCCCTGATTAGCCATATAGGACTTATGCTAATCCTTTGGAGCAGTGCGCTATGTGATTAAGGTAGAAATCAGCAAATTCCCTGCTATTTCACCCATGGTCTGTTTCACGGCTTATCACCGTGCTTTTCACTGGGCCTACACCCTCACTGACACTGTCAAACATTGCTCGCTTCACTCAATACATTCAGATCTAAGCTCACTTGAACGGCATTTCTTTCTGCATTTTCATGTGGAATGATATAGCTGAAAGTGTTTTGCGGCCCAATGCGAGCTGGTTGACGTGATAGTGTCGACCGAGCGAGTTTGGGGCCGCTTGCAAGCTTCTTGTGTTACTTCTGCCCAAGTTAAAGTGGCTAGTATTCTTAGGGCTGCACGCCGTGCCCATCGCACCGGTTCTACAGGGTCTGATGCTGGGCATGCTGTTCCGTGAGCTCTTTTGCTGCATTTTTGACAGCCATTCCCGTTGAAAACGGTCGCCTATGGGTCGACGAGTCCTGAAAACATGCTATAAACGGTTAAATATGTGGTGTATGCCTTTTGTGAGGCATGTTCTGTGCCAAGGTAAGCCTAATACACAATTTAGGGCACATCTTATGAACTTACTTGTGAGTTTAAACAGGCAAAATGATGGCTGTTGTGTGACAGACCATTCCCATTGAGGTCCTGTCGAAACGATGGCCATGCCCGTCACGGGCACGACAAACAGCCCTAAGTATTATATGGTAGTGGGCACTGCCACTCGTCGGCCTTACCTGCTTTATTATCCCCTGTGTGCTGGGGTTTTTTGAGGCATTTTGGTGCGGGTTTGCGTGCCTCAGATGACAAACAGTGGTTGTCACTTTGTTGATGGGGTATCAAATGTGACTTTCACGTGGTGAAATGAACTGAAATGCATATCATCTAAACAAGCTGTAGGCACCCCATGTCTTTGCCCTGGGTGCTCAGACACGGCCTTGTCCCAGTTGCATACAGACACGGCGGATTCTGAGCCCTCCGGTGCCACACTGCCACGAGCGGCACACACCTCCGTGGGACCCAGGAGCAACATCTCGACAACATCATGTGAATTCTCAGGTGACTTTTCAAGTGACTTCTCACGTGGAGGCTGTGCTCATTGTATTTTCATATATAGGACAAGATGTGCCTACGCTTCACTCTGGCACTTGATACCACAAGTAAATCAACCCGGACATACTGCATATGCCCGGCAGAAGGCCTCAATGTATGAACGGCGCATTGAAGACACCAAGAAATTGGTGTGGGTGGGTGGGCATGAGGACTTACTGTACTATTTCATTTAATTCGTTGTCACGTGTCACGTGTCACACCCACTTTTTTCTATTGCGGCAATAATTTTTTCTCAAGTTGTTGGATTTCTTTTGGATTTTAATTGTATCACAAATTCCGAATCAAACACGAATTGATTGAAATAGTGATTCTTTGAACCAGATTTCAGAAAGCCTAAGGTGCAATGGTTCGCTCCCAATCCACTGCCAAAATGATTCCAATTGACGTGTGGATTCTGTCAAGAGTATATAGTAACTGGCTGATGCGGCAGCCTTGTCACGATGTCCTTGACAACATTTACATGACTGAAGTTGGATGCAGCCCTGACATCTGTGGTTTAGTGTAGTGGTTGTGAGCTCTGGCGTAGTATATGGGTGATCTGGGTTTGGTTTGTTGTTCGAACCCTGCATCTCGTGTTTTTTGTAGCATGCAAAAAATCAGGTTTAATCAGGTTTAATCCGGTTTAATCTCTGCTTATACCCTACTCTGAGCATTCCCACTGACATCTTTGGATGGATTAATCAACCCAGGATTAATCCTGGATTCCCGTCTCAACAGCAAGTGATTAAACAAAGCACTGTATTCCCGCCTTGCCTAGAACATGAGATGCCGAGTCCCACGGATCCGTTGCGAGGTGCCGCGAGCTCCGTCTAGCCGGCATCGAGGATCTAGAATACCGGTTTTCTCGCTTAGATAGACACAGCCTTGGCGAGGCGCACCGAGGAGCTTTGCAGCTATATAGATGACAATCGTCGAGGCAGCTGCATACACAACATGTCTCCCTCTAGACAGCAGGGCTCCGGGGCTGGATGAGTGCGCCGTTGGACTATGTAGTGGTCGGGACTCGACGGGCTGAGAACTGATGCAATGCCGCCATGCTCAAGGCACGCTGTCATTGATTGTGCTGTAACAACGGAGCCGAAATCAACGATGAAAGCTGATACATCTGGAATTAACTACTTCACAGCACACAATTGAGTCGGACAACACACTGCTCAGACCTCGACGATGGCGAGACTCCTCCATCTTGGAGTCTTGGTTTTTGGAGCTTTGTCTAGCCGCCTCCATCAGACTTTTGACAGATAGCTTGTCGGCCTGTACGGGCCCGAAAAAGGCCGAAAAAGGTCACAAAAGCGGACAGGCTCACAAGTGCACAAACCTATGTCAGAATTTCCACAAGCTCAGTATATTTTGAGTCAAACAAGGGCGCAGGCTGACAAGGTCAAAGGTAATTATTATTTTTTCTGTTTCGGTCGTACAATAATGTGTATCGGGGGTGTTTCCAATGATATCTAAGCAAAGGATGGTATTCTAGGCGTCACAGAGGACGGTTTTGGGCGCGCGCGGCGGAGAGAGACTCAAGATATTGAAATGAAGGAAAAACTGCGCCAGTTGTGAGGAAAAATACATTAAAAAGAGAAGAAAGACTAACTTTTAATTGTACTCCCGACACGGGCTACTGCTGGGGGCGTACATAAGCTCGCAAACACCATCGAGAGACTCATCGGGGTCCTCCTCTTCTTCTTCGGCCTGGACCTGGGCAGCAGCACCGCATGCCGCAAAGATACTCTCCCAACGGGACGCGCGAAAGTTCTTGATGCTCGCGATAAAGCCGTTGACAGCTGTCCCGTAATTGGCGGCCGAAAAGTCGGAGGGCCGGCTACGGATTCCGCTAGCATGGAGCTTGAATCTGCGCTCGACCTAAGGAGATCGTTAGTGATAAGCCAGGAGTCAATGAAACCAGACGCACCGCTGCTGCCGCTATACCAAGGGCACCTACAGGCAAGCCCGAAAGTCGACCACCTCCCTGCCGTCCTTTTCATATGACACGACGAGCGGCCATTCTTGGTTGCCGATGACTGGCGAGATTGTTTTGACAACGGCTGGGGATTCGAGATACCCCGCGGGTTTCTGGTATGACATCAGATCCTCTGCAGTATGAGATAAGGGAGCGACGTACAATGTATTCAGGATCCTTGGGATCCCGCAAACAGACGGCCTGCGGGGTGGGATTTCTGTGGAAGGCGGGGCCGTTCTTTCGAAGAGCGTATTTGGCGTCACTTGCGATGAGCGTGGAGAGGCGAAGACGCGGGGTATCTGAGTTCTTATCCCCATAATACTTGACGTCTTCGAATACGGCGTCCACGACCTGGATACCCAATTTGCCGATTGCCGAACGATGGTCGCCGATACAACTGACAGCCTGGCGGAAGGAGTTAGTATGACCCACAGCACTCCCACAACATGAAGAATTCACTTACCCTTGAGCAAATGGCATCGCCCCACTCAAGCGGCCAATCTATGCCTGGGTACAGCCTATCCAGGAGCTCTTTGAGCATCGTAACCAGCTCTCTACCAGGATCGTCAGGGTCGTCGCCGATTGACCCAAGCGACATGGGGTTGGTCGATCGATACAACATCTTGTGGACCTCTGGCAAGAAGCGCGTCGACGGAGCTCCCTTGTTTCGTACCATGACCATGGTCGAATTTCTCACGCCACCCGTGAGCTGGTCGGACGCAGCGAGGCCGCTAATGACGCCCGAACCCTCGAGCTGAAGCCCCCCCGCCCTCCGAAGCCCCCCGTGGCTAGCTCCCAGCGCCAGGATAGCTGACTGCCACCATATTCGGCCCCTGTGACCCTCGACAAACACGGACGACCGCTCACGGTCCACCCTGGCGCGTTCCCGCTCAGGGGGTCAATCTTCACGCATATGCATACCCGCCCATCGTCGACGCGCCGAGCCCCACCTTACTCGCTACCCAGAGAACGCAACACGGCCCCGCCACTCCCTGTCAGAACAAAGCAGACACGTTCCTCGCAGTGAAAGCGGACACATTAATCGAATGATCCAAGTGCTACCGTGCCATGACGCTCTGCTACAAAGCTGGACGAACATTATAGCCTACACGTCATATTAAACTACACGTGCACAACAAAGCTATTTTGAAAGCACCCGGCGACAGCTGTCACCCAGCAAATGACGAACGATCGGCCGTTCCCACAGACAAACCCCGTTTCCTCAACGTCCGTCGACGCTGGCGTCGATGAAATGGCTACCTGATCGGTGCCGGCTCAACACCCCAACCTCCGACGCCCCATAAACCACGCTGTTCTCTTTGTGATTTCTCTGCTACCTTGAACGTCCGGGACGTTCTCCACTCGGGAGATCCTGCACTCTTTGTTCCAAAATCCTCCCCAAGAAGTATCCTTGAGGCAAGAGAAGCCCCGACGCACCAACGCGAGGCCCTCGATATCAGTGATGCGCGGAACCAAATGGCCCGCGTACCTGGGAGTACCGGCAGGATGGCCTCTTTGTTCAAAGGTGAATAAATGTGCAGTGCCAGATGACAAACCCTCACCCCACAGAGCCCAATCCAGCACACATACTCCCCCCCACCACAGTACTTTCCCCACCACCGCACTCTACTCTATGCCTGTGCACACTCAAAGCTCCAGCATCGCCTGCAGCCCCTCGCCCGCTGACTCCGAGAGCAGCGACGTCTACTACGACGACCCGGCGTTTCTCGATACACCCGCCGCTCTTGCCTTGGTCTCTGCTGCGGCCGACAATGCGTATGACACTGACGCCTCCGACGCCTCCTTTGTGGACGGCCGCACCGCCCACCCCGACCCCCCAGCCCATTCACGACGTGTCCCCGGCTTCGGTCGTCGAACTCAGCCGCGAGGACTTCCCCGCCCTCGCCACTCCCGTCCCTCCCGTCGCTACCTCCACTTGCGCAAAAACCGGAAAGAAGAACAAAGGGAAGAAACGCGCTGCCCAGGGTTCGTAAACCTCACCCCCTCACGACTGACTCTAAAACCCGCGACAGACATCCCCGAGGACGACGACCCCCTTCCTGGCGGCAGACACGGCGGCGGCCATAACCGCCTCGCTTGGTGCAAGGACTGTGCACGACGGCGCGACTGTTGGCGCCTCCTCCTCGGGCCAGGTGCACGGATCCCCGCCCAAGCGCCTTCGCACCGACACCGATGGTAACGCCGCCCCTGCCCCAATCCAAGGTACGTACGGGATTACCACACCGGTACCGCTAGCACTGACAACGACGCTGCAGCCCCTATCGCTGCCTTTACCGCCCATACCACGGTACCCGCCTCTGCCGCAGCTGCGCCTGCCCCCACCGTCATCGCGTCTGCCCCCGCTGCCGCGCCCGCTCCGGTCGACGCCGAGCCCCCCGTCGCCACCGCTGCACCTGCCCCCGAGGCGCCCACCACCTACGCTGCCGCGGCCGCGCTTCCCAACTTAGCGCCAGCCCCCGCCGCTGTAGCGCAACGCATCGCAGCCAACGCCGACGCGGCGGCTGCAGGGCCTCTCTGGATGACCGCCGACGGCAACCCCCCTCGCGGCTCGTACACTCCTACGCCGCCGGGAGGCTTCCCCCGCATCGTCTACTCCTACGCGCTCCTCACACAAGGAATGCCCCCCAGCCTCATACAGATGTACCGGGATGTCCCTTACCCCAAATTTCTCATCTCCGTCAGCGGGGGCAATGGTGTGACGATGCAGACCCATGGGCTCATCCGCGACGCGATCGGGAACTTCCTCAACATAGACCCCACCGACTTCCAACTCGGCACCCCGCCCACTGCGGACCATGGCCCCAGCCCCACCCTCTGGCTTGTTGCGGGTATCCCTGAACACCTCGCCGACGCCGTCGTTCAGCACCCGGTGATATCGTCCGGCCGCGTCACCATCTACCCGCTTCCCTTCGACATCCCCATCATAGGGTTTGTGGGCACTTTTGGCGGCTTCACCCTCCCCAACTCCCCAGACGGAGCGGCTGCAGCGCGGAACCTGCTGCTAACCGCCATCCGTGCCGACAACAGCATCGCGCAGTTTGTCCAGACGAACCGCAGCGCGTTCGGACCCCAGGTGTCGGCCGAGCAAGCTTGGCAAACCTTCACCGACTCCGTCGCAGTCGAGGGCATCGAGCTCCTTGTCAGCAACACTGTCACCGTCGCCTGGCAGCTGCACGTCACCCCCCCGACCAACGATCACGACACCTGGCTCAACCTCCGCCGCCTCTTCGGGCGCCTCTATGTGATGACGGCTCTCCACAGCTCGGCACGTATGCAGCGCTCGTACAGGCGCCGCATCTGCCCGTCGATCAACCACCCCACCGGACTCTGCCCTCTCCCTCGCCTCCCCGGCTGGCTCGGACCAACACCCGCCACCATCGCGGCCCTCAAAGAGGCCAGCCGCCAGGCTGCCGCCAAAGCCCAGGAGCCCGTCCGGGGCAATACCACTGCCGGCCCCAGCAACCCTGCCCCTCGCGGCAACGCTGCCCGGAACCAAGGCCCCGCGGGCACCAACAAGAAAGCCCGCAAGCCGGACGGAAAAGGCAAGAAGGGCGGGGACCCCAAGGGTAAGGGGAAGTGTCGCGACTACAACAATTTCTTCTAGATACTCATCTCGTACATGATACACGATACACGATACACATATCATTCACATAGAATTCTGCCTACGTACATATGCTCCATCTCCCTACAACAAATACATGGTGTTGTCATATCATCGAGTGTGAACCACCAATGTCTCTCTGGTCTGGGGCACGCAACCAGAACCGAGACCTAAAACACTGTGCCACCCCCCTTGAAATATATGATGACAACACAACAAAATGAAAACGAAATCCGCGCCGAGAGCCCTTCTGGTACGCGGGAGGGCTTAGGGGACCAGGCGCATCCTCCTCGTCAGTGCCTGCAGGCTACGAGACGCAACAATGAAACCAGCAGGAGCTGGGGCGACCGGGGGCCTAGCCCCGGCTATTCTCAACGAGACCCCCCCTGCGGCAGCTCCACGGTTGCTTTGGCTGCCGCAGAGACTGGCGAAGAGCAACGACACACCGCCAACACACGCGTGCGTAATACGCGACGCACGCACGTTGACGCGACCTCGAGTACCTCAGGCCCGTCGACGGGGGGTACGGAAATGCTATCCCCCTCGCTGGATTCCGCCCGCCAAACGGGAAACCGAAGAGCGGGGTAGAAGAAATGTGAGGGGGACCGTGTCCGGCCCAACAGTCCCACAAGGTGACGCCAGCATCGATAATTCGCACCGGGAGACGCGCCCTGGGAGCCGCCATCGACTACCCGGATGCCCTCAAAACGAGGAACACGCACCGGCATTCTTTGCACGGAAAAGGGACCAACAGCAAGTGGGAAACCCGCGTATAAGTCGAAACACCCGCGCAAATATCAAACTGAATGCTATCAATATTAATGGCCTTACAGCAACCTCCCTCTCGCAGGCGAGCCATAAATGGCACGGAATCCATCGCATGATGGGAGAGCAAAAGATAGGTGTGCTAATTGTCTCAGAGACCCACATGTCGGCCGCACAGGCAATAGAAATAGAAAACAGTTACATGAACAAACGGCTTTAAACTATTCAACTCGGAATATGAGCAGCCATCTATGAAAGGTATTGCCATCGTACTCAATAGAGAACAGACAAATATCGAAAATGTCAAGATCCACTACTTGGTCCCCGGAAAAGCCATACTCGCAGTACTACCATGGCACGGCAAGCGAACCTTGACGGTCCTAGGGATATATGCCCCTACAGAATCTGACGAAGAAAAGATAAAATTCTGGAACAGACTGACGGAATTATGGCTGACCACCGACCTCCTGGTCCCAGATGCAGTCGGCAGCGACTTCAACCTTGTGCCAGATGCTATTGACCGACAGCCCCACCACGCAGATAGCGATGCAGTGATTACTGCATACCTGCGATTCACACGCATGCTCGGTGTGGTCGATGGATGGCGACTATGCAACCCCAACCTGAAAGAGTACACCCACGTAAGTACCCGAAACACCCTGTCACGAATAGACAAGATCCTGGTGTCCCCGACCTTGAATAAAAATTGCCGAGGCTGGTCGATCGAGGACGTCGGTACTATAGCCGACCACAGAATGGTATCCGTCACGATTTCTGCCCCCGGGGCACCGTACATAGGTAAAGAACGATGGGAAATGCCTCACTTCCTGCTCCACGACCGTGAATTCATGGACTATGCGTCGGAAGAAGTGTATAAGATGGAAAACAAAATGACTGAGCGACGTACAGAATCATGTAATGCTCAAACCCTCTTCAAAACCTTCAAAGATGAGGCAATTATCAGAGCCAGGGAGAAGGCCAAGACCACCATTGGAGCGTCCGAGAAGAAGAAGAAAGCCCTCCAGGAGGACAGGAGGAGACTACTAAACAGATCACCGGAAGTACCCGTCTCAGACGCAGAGCCCGAGGAACAAACCGTGCCCGTGGCCATATGCTCTACAGCTGACACGCATACCGTAAGAACGGAGGGATACTGGAATAGAACCGGGAAAGACCCTCTGCAGGAGCTGTGATATGAAACGACGAACAGTAGAAGCGGCTCTGATCCAAAAAAGAATAGTTGAAATAATTGACCGCCAAAATGAACGGAAGCGCATGGAGACCCGCCTCCGCGGAGTAACAGAGTTGAACCACATCACCAGATATGCTGTGAACATGAGCAAGGAGAAAAGGCCAAGAGATACCATAGAGTTCCTGCGCAGAACGGATGTTACGCCTGAGAAAGGGAGTAAAAGATCATCCGAGATGGCAGAGATTGCAAGAGATTACCACAAAGACCTCCAAGAGGACGGCATGGATGTCTGTCCGCAACAGCGGGAAGCAGCCATGGAGGACGCGCTGCGGTCGTTGCCGCCACCCCGGCCAGGGGTCGACATGAGCAAGCTTGAACGCAAACTAGACAAAGCTGGCGTGGCACAGGCTGTTAGCGAGGTGGCAGCCGGTAAGGCCTCTGGCATGAATGGCCTTATGTCCGAGTTCTGGAAACGCCTAAGGGAGCTGTATGACGAGGCCCAGAAAAGGAAAGATGATGATGAGACCGGCAAGAAACGGGGGCGACATAATCAAGGTCCTTACCTGGGTCTATAACGACATTGAAGAGCATGGTGTTCTTGAAGACACCGATTTTGCATTGGGATGGATGTGCCCTATATTCAAGAAAAAAGACAAGACCGACATAGCCAACTACCGCCCGATCATGGTCCTCAACTCGGACTATAAAATCTTCACGAAAGCACTAAACAACAAACTGACCGAGGTGGCGCCCTACCTCATACACAAAGATCAATCGGGATTTATGAAAGGAAGAAAAATAACCGATGCAATTTACCTTGCGATGGAGGTAATTGAGTACAGCGACGAAGACCTGCAAAATGGGGCTATAATAGCGCTGGACCAAGAAAAAGCATATGACAAAACCTTACACAACTACCTATGGGCCGCGCTGCGGAAGCAGGGCCTCCCCGAACTTTTTATTAGCACAGTTAGATCCTTATACAGGTATACAGACACTCACGTCATCATAAACGGCGAAGTGAGCTCCGCCTTCCGAGTCACCAGAGGAGTACGACAAGGTGACCCCCTTTCGTGCCTCCTGTTCAATCTGGCAATAGAGCCACTTGCATCCATGCTGAGGGGCTCAGGTTTGCGTGGATACTCCATCCCTGATTCTGCCGACCGAGCAATAGCGCAAACTCTTTGCGGATGATACAACTGTTTATTTGCACGAGCAAGACCGTTTTGAAGACCTGAGGGAGATCCTGGACAGGTGGTGCCTAGCATCTGGGGCAAGATTCAACTCCTCCAAAACGGAAATCATCCCTTTTGGGTCGGAGGCTTTCCGCGGACACCTGCTTGAGACTCGACGCCTCAACCCGCTAGACAAAGAAATCCCGGCCAATATTCACATCGCCAAAGACGGCGAGGCGGTCCGGATCCTAGGCGGCTTTGTAGGGAACAATGTCAACACCTTTACAGTATGGACACCAGTCCTGGATAAGGTAGACGCAGACTACGAATGCTGGTCAAACATAAATCCCACCGTGGGTATGAGGAAAAATATCGATCAAATTGTTGCCGGTTCAAGGACACAATATCTGACACAAGTGAATGGAATGCCTGCCGCGGTCCTGAAACATGTCCTGAAATCACAGCGAGAGTTCATGAATAACGGGAAATCTTCAATGATATCTAGAGAGCAACTAATGGCGCCGCCGGAAGCGGGCGGACTGGGCATGCTGGACCTGGAGGCGAGAAATGAGGCGCTCCAACTGGTCAAAGCAGGATCCCTAGCGGAGACTGACCCCGAAAAACGCGCCCACTGGGCGAGCCTAGCGCGCCACCGCCTCAAAGACCGAGTAGTAAAGCACCCCGTGGTAGCCGAGAATGCCAGGACAGAAGTACTGGTTCAAAACTACAAAATTAATAGTCGGACACACCCTAGTCAGCACAAAGACATGATGAAATGCCTGGAAACCTACGGGCTTGAGTTCGAGACAGTACTGCCCTCAGGCAACATCCAGCGCCAGATGCCTCTATGGCACCACCCCGGCGAGGGTGATACCAAACCGCAAGGAAACAATGGCGCCAAAGCAAGATGCCTACGAGCGAATCACTCTATATTGACGGTAGGCGGCGGCGCTGACGCTGCTGGACGCCTCCACAACCCCCTACACTGGAAGTCTGCGAACTGCCCTTGTGACACATGTGATGAGGACCGGACAAGAGGGTGCAAGGACCCACACGCCTGCGCAGAAGCGGCGGACCGGAAATTAGATCTCCTGCATCCTGAGTGGAACCCTAAGAATGTGAATGCACCTCAGGTAATTGACGAGCCCCAGGCGGCGGTCGAGTCAATTATTTTTCGGCCACCAGACGAGATTGAAACTTTGGGCCAAGGGCTGCGTGTACTAACAGCGCGACAAGATGAACCTTGTGAGAGAAAGAGACCCCCACGTAACAGAAGAGTGGCAAGGCTAGGGGCACCAAATGCCGTGACCATATATATAGGAGGGGCCGTCCTGACACCACCCCGGCGAGCGGCCCAAGCAGCAGGCGGTATTGTGTATGAAGGTGTTGACCCACGAAACCCAATGTTCCGTATACCGACCACGTGGACACAATCGTCGCAAGTGGCGGAAATTGCCGCCACCCTGGAGGCCGTACGCGCCACAGACAGTGAAGCCGTACTCACATTGGTCAGCCTGAACGACTATGTAAGCAAAGTTATGGCCGAGAAGCTGGCAGAGCATGAACGCCAGGGGTGGGTAGACGTCCGCCACAGTAAGATTCTGAAGTGTCTTGCTGCCGAACTGAAGATGCGCAAAGCCGAAACCAAGTTTATTGTTGCAAAACAGGGGACCGCTGCGCAGAAACTATGCCATGAAGCTATGAGGCTTGCAAAACTAGGGACGACAGGCACCAGGACGCGTGAGATAGTGTTAGATGTCGCAGCAGGGACAAAAACTCACCGGTATAATAACGCTTGCAAGGGAACAGGCAGAAGACCTTTTACAGAGGAATCCGGGAAATTAAAACACGGGCCCTAGACCCTAGGGCGTCGACAAACCGCAGACTGGCACAAGTTAAGGAAAGCCTCAAGACCCTGCGAGGTAGACCAGTGACGGACGAGGAAATATGGCGCTCCCTCCGCGACAAGAACCTTTTTACCGCGTACGTCCCAGTTCCTGTGGAGGTCAATGCATGACGCCCACCGGATAGGACACTACTGGACGCACATACCAGAATGCAATGATAGAGCAACATGCCAAAACTGTGGTGTAGAGGAAGATCTCGAACACATCCTGCTATGCTGCACCCGGGCGCTGGGATTATCTGGAGCGCGGCGGAAAAGCTCTGGAAAGAAAAGGAACCAGAGTGGCCTGAGGTCTCTCTCGGGAGCATCCTCGGATGTGGCCTTGTGGACTTCAAGAATGAGAAGGGAAAGCCGAAACAAGGAATGAGACGCCTATACAAAATCCTGATGTCGGAGTCCGCGTACACAATTTGGTTAATACATAATGATCGGGTCATATCACGATCCGGTGAACCGCTTGACGAAACAGTGATCATAAACAAATGGATATTCAATATAAATCAGTGTCTGCAACAAGATATCATGCTCGCCAACAGGTCTACCAAACACAATCGCCCGCGACTGGTACCATCCCTAGTTCAGGAGACCTGGTCCAAAGTCCTGGATGATGAAGATAGACTGCCAGAAGACTGGCTGAAGGAATCCAGAGTTTTAGTGGGTCGCAGGGCACTAACACATTGCCAACTCCGCACTAGAGGAGTCGGCTAGCCCCGTATCCCCACACTGCCCCGCAAGGGCGTGCAGTTGTACATCTCTCTGGTTTGGTTACTTTTCTCCTGGACCTCTGCGGTCCGAACTTTACGCACGCCGCGAGCTAACCTATCGTTAGTTGCTCGACCTGATTCCATACCACCAAAAAAAAAAAAAAAAAAAAAAAAAAAAAAAAGCGCGTCGACCAGGTTCTAGCAATGAAAGCGGGCAAACTTTTGACGTCAGCGGCAGAGCCAGGGGTGAATGAGCTCGATGATGACTCGCTCTTGATCTTGGGGGTCTTGGATGTCCGGGCCTGAACGGTGAGTGCAGGGATTTTTGGCCCGCCAGCCTCCAATTTTACGGAAGTACGAGCGCGAGCAGCAGCCTTAATGGGTATATTTCCTCGTCCTGCTCTATTGGTGGGTGTTTTCTTCCGTGTCCGAGGAGGCGTTGACCAACCCCACCATCTGGATTGTCAAGAAGTGAGGGAGTGAATGTGCGGAAAATAAGGTATGTACTGTACTGACATCGTTCTTTCGCGGGCCTCGGGGAACCTTGACGGTGTCTTGAAGTTCAGGACGAGCAGCTACGACATCCTCATCGGTAAGACCGCCAAGACTCGGACCAGCAGAAGCCTTTGCGCGCCAGGTCTTCGAGAGCCCTGCGGTGGATGAGGCGGCAGCGGCATCACTGAGAAAGGTAAGTCGAAGTACACGTGCCGGATCCGAGGCCAACAGATTGTACCTGTTCTGCACACCTTTCTTCTTCACCTCTATCATCCCGCTGGCCGCCTTCTTCTTCATCAATGCATCGCCCGCGGCCTCAATCGCTCTGCGAGTCTCCAGCTTTCCCGGACGCTTGGCCCTTTTAACTGCAGCCACAACTGATTTCCCCTGCAAGATATTCTCAGTACGCCTCGCCCTCAAGAATGACAGAATGTTACCTTTGGCGCCGGCTTTTCAAACTCTGGCTCGCTGAGGTAGGCGTCATCGTCCTCATAGCGATCAAATTGTTCCTGAGTTATTTCAAGCATTGGATCGTCCTCATCGGACGCGTGATGTGCAGGACTGCCCTCGTCCACATCCATGGCATCGGGAGGAAGCTCGTAAATGGCGTCCGCATCCTCCGCAGCCCTCGCGGCATCCAGCTTCACGTCAAGCGCCGCAACGTAGGCAATGGCTTCCTCGCATTGGCGAACTAGCGCCTCCACAGCAGCAACGCGCTCAGCCACAGAGGCGACAACCTCGTCATGGCTCCGCTTGGCTCTGGGTTTCTCAGCCTGGACCAGCACCTCCATCCTGCTGCCCGCATTGGTCCGACGCTCGTGCGTCGACGCCATCGTAGCCACCACCGATGCCGCAGGAGCTGCGGCATCGGTGTCGGACTTCCCAGCTTTACAGCGGGTTTTTTTTGTGGCTGGTCCTTCTTTGTAGTCAGAATCCGCGGGAGACACACGTTTAGAACCGGCAGCAGCAGCTTTTTGACCACCGCCACGACCGCGACCACCACGAGAAGCACCATGACCGCCAGCGCGAGTAGACATAGCTGCGGTAGAGAGCCTGGTGGTACTGGTCAGTCTTGCACGTGCCTCATCTTCCGACATCTCACCAAGTCCGTTTTCTGTCTTAGTGCGATAGTATGTCGCATGGCGTTGCCTATACCTGCCCTGACTGTGCACACAACTTTGGAACGACTGGGGGTCTCACACACCATCGCAACACAATTCACCGCCAATTCACCCCTGCGTCCGAGGGCGAGGACGACAACACCTTCCAGTTCCAGTATCACCCCGACTTGAATGGTAGGTCCAGCAGCCGCAGCCCCAAGCTGGATAACTGACCATACTCTAGCCCTTCCTTGTGACGTGAACAGAGAATACTTACCTCCGTTCTCTATTCCTCCGCCACCGCCACAGCCCCCTGCGAATGGTCAAGACCCGGCAGCGTGGGCACCCTTTGGCTCACGAGAGGAGTTCGACTTCGCCAATTTTCATTTTGTGAAACTCCAGAGCTCGGCGGCAGATATCAATACGGCCCTCGACCTTTGGGCTGCGTCCATTATGCGATACGGCGGAACTGTCCCTTGGAGGAATTCCGACGAGCTGTACGCCACCATCGACGAAATCCAGAGCGGCCACATGCCGTGGAAGACGTACCAGATGCGCTACACACCGGCCCTCTACCTGCAGGAACACCCCCGAAATGGATGACGCAGATATATGAGGTTTGTACCCCGCGACCTCCGCGCAGTTCTCCACCATCAGCTCGCGACCACGAGCTTCAAAGATGATGTCGACATGATCCCGTACCGCTGTAGAAGATGAGGTTGGTCGCTGGGTGGACCAGAGAGGGCTAGGTCGTGCTGGCAGAGGTGGGGTAGATGAGGAGCAAATGTGCGATGATCCTGGAACAAGAATCTGACTAGATGTAGAGTAGAATATAAGATGAATGGAACAGGAAACCTAGCTCAGAAATATAGTCGACAGGCGCGAAGATAATCAAAAGAGTGGGGTGCATTGTGGTGGTAGGAAGCAAGGAGAGGTCCCCTAACTGTACAAACAGATAGGAATAAAGTGTCCGATCGTAACAACTAAATAAAGTGTCCATGAGGGAATCCTCAGCTAATGCACATCCTCCGTCATTCTAACCATCCGGGAGCTACGCAAAGACGGAATAGGGAGAGCATGCTGCCCCCACAGCATTGACAAGTGGGTGCCCATGCCACTGTCGGCTCGATCCCCGGCGTAGTCCGAGAAGGCCGACGACTCGGGTCTGGCACGTCGCGTTGGCAGTACGTAGTGAGAATAAATAAAGAGTCTGTGATGCAAGAGAGATATAAGTAAATGATATGGAGAGAAGTCCGATAGCTCAATAACAGATGATTCCTGCATGGTCGAGTAATTGATCTTGAAGTCGGAATTGTATCGGCTTGACAGTGGAATGAGGTCAAAGACACTCGCGCAGCTGTGTAATGAATCTAGGAGCATGAAGGGAGGAAAATAGTGAGTATGAGAGTAAAGTGTTGAAAAGATACGAGGAAGGAGTGAGATAAAATAATTAGTGACTGGTTGGATATTTCTGCATGACGGGCATAAACCGTGTGATGGGGAGAGGCGACGAGGGAGCCGAGCGACCCTTCCACACCGCCAGTATAATCACGCCCGAAAGCGGGTGTGGTCAAATCTCATGTCAGGGGGATTGGGCATGGAAGCAAGTGGTAAGCTAGTATCCGTCTTTTCTTCATTGTACTGACTATTGGTCAGGATATCCTTGCAGAAGACCCCAACAACCTTGGCTGCGCCTTCGTTGCTGTCGTTGCAGGGAGCGACAAGACCACTGTATCTGTCGCCACCGGGCATCAGGAGTATCACCCGTTCTATGCGTCCCCGGGGATTCTCACTGGCCCTGCTCGTCGTGCACATGGGAGCACGGTCCTTCCTGTCGCATTTCTAGTGATTCCAAAGAGTATGTCATTCATTAAGTCCCGTGCTTGCGCTCACTGTTACACACAGCCAGTAAAAAACATCGGACGAAGCCGGCCTATCAAAAATTCTGCCGCCAGATGTACCACGCGAGTCTCGCGCTCATTTACCAGCCGCTCAAGCCCTTCATGGAGATGCCCGAAGTCGTCCGCTGCCCCGATGGGCATTTTCGTCGGGTGATCTATGGCATCGGACCATACATCGCTGACTATCCCGAGCAGTGTGGCTGGCGGTCGTTGTCCAGAACTGGTACCCTAAGTACGTTGATCGCTTCTTTCAATTCTTGAAAGTCTTTGATACTTCTTTTCAAGGTGCGAGGCCCATCCAGATGACCTCGATGCCGACGGGGCTCGGTTGCGCACTCGTAGCAAGACAGAAGCACTTATCATGTGCTTCGACCCAGGAATCCTCTGGGAAAACTACAGTGTCCGCGCTGACATCGTCGTATGTCCCTTTCATTCTTCTTTTGAGACCGCTCATTAACCAGATTTCTTTAGCCCTTCACGAATGACTTTCCGCGGGCAGACATTCACGAGCTCCTGTTGTGCGACCTTCTGCATCAAGTCATCAAGGGTACATTCAAGGATCACATCGTGTCCTGGGTCAACGAATATCTGCACAACGTGCACGGAGAGAAACGAGCACTTGAAATCATTCAAGATATTGATCGCAGGTACATTTCCTTTCCCCGCACTTCAGGTTCCACTGTTAATACTCTGTTGGCCAGGATATCAGCAGTACCTGAGTTCCCGGGTCTTCGCCGCTTCCCCGATGGGCGTGATTTTACCCAGTGGACGGGCGATGACTCTAAAGCTCTCATGAAGGTCTGTGTTTGTGCTTGTTTTCTTTAGGTGACCTTGACCTCTCCTACAGATTTATATCGCCGCCGTTGCAGGCTACCTCCCCTCAGACATGACGAAGTGTCTCGCAGCCTTTATGGACTTCTGCTACCTTGTCCGCCGCAACGCCATCGCCCACTCCCGACCTCATCAAGATTCAGGACGCCCTCGACCGCTTCCACCAGTACCGCAAAATCTTCATCACTTGTGGGTCCGTGTCGATATTTCCCTTCCGCGGCAGCACTCCCTCAAACACTACCCTCAATTCATCCGCTTTTTTGGGTCGCCCAACGGGCTCTGCTCCTCAATCACTGAGTCGAAGCATATAAAGGCTGTCAAAGAGCCTTGGCAACGCTCAAGCCGCTTCAACGCGCTCTTGCAGATGCTGCGCACCCTCGTGCGCCTCGATAAACTTGCAGCCCTCAAGGCCGTGCTCACGCTCCGTGGTATGATGACTGGGACGACCTCATCATATACCCGTCAGGTTTTGGCAGGAGAGCAGCCACAGGTTATCGCCGCTGAATCTACAGCTCCTTTGGATGATGAGGATAACGACGATGGTGTCGTTCACGGCCCCAAGTCACTCTCTGACATCCAGTTGGCACCTACCCCGCGTACGTCCTTTTGTTTATGTTTCTGTAATCATTCTCATCATGTTTCTATCACAGAACGCGGATATCCCAAGACAATTCAAGGGCTGGCCCGCCACATTCAGCAGCCTCAACTACCTGACCTCCTCCATCGTTTCTTGCACGAGGAGCTCAACGGCCCCCCGGATGACGGTGCCGCACCGGTGCCCATTGCTGCATGTCCCGTATTTGGGGGTCAGATCACCGTTCACCACTCCGCTGTGGCTCGCTTTTATGCTCCCAGCGACCTCGGTGGAGCAGGGGGGATGTACCGCGAGCGTATCCGGTCCAATCCCAATTGGCACGGATACCCTCGGCGCGACACCGTCCTGGTCGATGTGGGAGCTCCCCTTATGCGCGGCATCGTCATTGGGCGGGTGCTCCTTTTTTTCTCATTTGTGTTTGCCGACCGTGCTTTCGAATGCGCGCCTCGTCAATTGGTTTGTCCCCGTTGGGAATGCACCTGATCCTGACACCGGGATGTGGGTGGTGGAGCTCGAGCGTTACCGTGGTGTTCCAACGGTGGCAATCGTCCCCATGGATTCCATTGCGCGCGGTGCCCATCTCATCGGAGTGTACGGGACAGCTGCACTGCCCGAGGACTTCCATTTCTCCGACTCATTAGATGCCTTCAATACTTACTTCGTTAATCCATACGCCGACCATCACATGCACGAATTCTTAACATAGTTTACCGTATGCTAACATGTATTATTTACCACTGAATTTATACCGCGACCTTGCGACCTTGCGACCTTGTGAGCCTGTCAGAGGCTCACAAGGCCAGAAAAGGCGCAAGTTATTTGTCAAAAGGCTGATGTCGTCACGCCTCGTAATGGATGTGACTAGCCAGCTAGATGCAGCTAGACACGGCCTTCGGCTAGGCGCTAGCGAGGCGTCTCGAAACGCCGCCGTCTACCAGTGGGCGGAACACAGTAAAGCTCCTAGGGCTTCTTGAGTGAAAAAAAGTAACTTATTGGAGCTAACTTTAACTTTGATGGCCCCTTCGGCTTGGCGGGGCTAATGTTACTTTACTTTCCCATGCATGGCAAAGCTAACTTATACGGTTCAAAACACTGTACATAAGTGCTGCAGCTGAGGCTGTCTCATGCTTTAAGAGTGTTTTTAGCACTCATTACTGGACTGAGTGGGCTGATTCCTGGATTCCGGGATATTGCACGAGACCTTATGAGCTCCTGTCGGAGTATCTAGTCTCAGAATGGGCAACGGAGCTCGATGCACCACGTAGACAGCATCAGGTAGCGGTACAATCCGCTCCTAGTTTCGTTGCCTCGTCTGCCCTGTCATTGTGCTGATTTCCCGAGTGACATTCATTCACACTATCCCTGTGTGCGTGAACTACTTGGGCCTTGCAGTCCCAAAGTTCAATCATGCCAACTGCTACGCAGCGGATGCAGATGTGTTAACATCGTGAGGTTAGTAGGTAAAACAATGCAGCAGGTGCCTCTCGAGCGAACTTCCACTAGCTACAAATCGTGGTCTCCAGCCAGTCAGCTTCCTTCTGGCGACATACCGCACACGCTGGTCATCCGCAACCATTGCCTCTTCTGTGTCCCTGACAATTCGTCTTCGTCTTGTTAAAGCATCGCAAGGCTCGCGTTCGGCTCTCTACTCAGTGTATTTACTTGTTTGCATCCCTCAACATCTATTCTCATCAACCTCATTCTGTATTTCTTCCTGCTGCCAGGAAAAGAATTGGGTACTTGTCCAGTGCTCTTGACCTCCTTTGACCTCAGGTTTATGAAATTTCACTCCAACCCTTGGTAGCTTCTGTTAATGGCTCTGTCGAGGTCTTCATCGTGATTGTCTAGAACATCATGCTGTCATCAACCGTTTAACGGTTTCTGGCGCACACAAACTTACAGAGCATTTTCTTACCTCATCTCCCCAACTTAGACGGCTCGGATTCGAATCAATATTGCTCGAAGGTGTGAACCGCCTCTTCCGTTCTTCTTGTTCTGCTCAAATATCTCAAGATCACTGGACAGCACATCTTTCCCTGACCATCCGCACCCCGCAAAAGCTATCACATCTCGCCAGCCGAATGGTTACTTCTTTGATCGAATCACGAGCAGTAGACCCTTCAAAGTACAGTTCTCGAGGTTTGGCCCCTGCAGTCAAACCTTTATGTCCAAGGCCCCGGCCATATTCGTTGTCCTGCGGGAATGTTAGAAAATATTCACGAAAATGGTGGAGTACATACCTTTCAATCTTTCAATACTTTGAGTAACTTCAAATTACTTTGAATAACTTCAAGGTACTTCAAGTTACTTGGAAGTGACTTGCCCCGCCAAGTTAGATCAATGGGATCAGACAAAGTAACTTGGGCCATCAGATGGCATCAATCCAAGTTACTTTAAGTTACTTAAAAGTGACTTTTGCTTACTTTACTTTACTTGTCTGCCACAAATAAAGTAAAGTTAGTTTTGTAAGGCTAAGTTAGTTTTTCCAAGTGACTTTGTTAACACCGGGGGCAAAAGCTGAGGCACCTGGATTCCAGGTGCCTCCGAGGCATGTGGTCCGAAGGCTGCAATGTCGAATACAAAAGGCCGACAAAGGTCCTTAGGTCAACAAAGAACAGACAAAGGAGGGACAAAGGACAGGCAAGATTTGCTCGGTGGTGAAAATCCTGCC
Organism: Mycena olivaceomarginata; assembly: GCA_029378375.1. NCBI lineage: Eukaryota > Fungi > Basidiomycota > Agaricomycetes > Agaricales > Mycenaceae > Mycena > Mycena olivaceomarginata. The sequence goes on along the minus strand of JARKIC010000226.1, from coordinate 52,711 downwards.
TGCCCTTTGTCTCGCCTATGTTGATTCTTTGTCCACCCAAGGACCTTTATCGGTCCTTTGTCCACCAGCTCACGACCTGCGGAGAACATGCCCCGGAGGCACCTGGAATCCAGGTGCCTCGGCTTTTGCCCCCGGTGTAACTATCAGGTGGGGAAAATTGCATGCATCTGGTTAGACGGACTCTCGGGGCTGTCCATCAGTTGTTCAACTCATACGCCATTTGATACTGAACAAGCGGTCGCCGGCGCTTCGCGCCAGTTTTCACTTGCTTGTGTCGGCCTTGCTAGTTGTATTGAGGTTGAGCATGCATTTTTTTAAACATGAAATGAGCTTGACTGGGCTCTACTTCACCTTCAGAGTCAACTTTCAGACTGACTGTGGACTTGAATTTAACTCAGCTGAGCTGAGCAGGATTTCCACCTTGCGGCGGAAAATTGACGGACATCAATAACTTTATTAGACAAAGAAGCTGATCGAGGGTGATTGTGGGGAGTATCGGCATGTTCCCGATGTCAGCTGTGAATGCCCCGGTTTGTCGAGCCGATTGGGCCGATTAGCGCGGCTTCAGAGAAGCGTAATTTTACAAAGACGATGCCGAAGTGGGCTGTGCATTGAGAGACGGCAAATTTTAACTTTGAAGTCCCGAAGGTTTGGGTGTGATGAACCAAAAGAGGGTGTGAGAAGGCTTCAGACAAGGATAATTTTATAAAGAGACAGAAGTAAGTAGAGGGCGAGAGAGAAATAAAAGGGGATAGACCTTGTGTGGTGAACCCAAAGACATGCAAACAAATGCCGGTCATTTCGTTAAAGAAACGGTAGATAGATCATTGACTCCGTGGGAACGATTTCGCAAATCCAGTCAGATCGATATCACCTGCTGTGAAAATGCTGTGGCCATTCGACGCTGGAAGTAAGTGTATGGCGAGAGAAGAGAGAAAGGAGATATCCTCGATGGGGATGAACCGCATACAAACAAACACCGACCATTTGCTTCCAGAAACGGTAGACGGACTAAAGGAGATAGGACAAACATACTGTATACTCACAAAACCTCGTCATTTCGTTAAAGAAACAGTAGATCTTAGAGATAGTGAGCTCTGTCACGACGCGGACCTTGCTTTCATTGGCACGAGAGGGCTTTCAGCTGGAAGGAGAGCAGTGATGGAGTTATGAGTTATGTGCGCGCACTGCCTCTGTGGCGCGCTTTGTTACCAGGTCCCCGCCGTTCATTCCTGTGCCCATACCTGTACTTGATAGACTTAATTTGTACCTTAATTACAGCAAAGTAATATATATGTAGTGTAGATAGCAAAGAATTCCCCGCGCTTTTGCAACGGGTTCCCTGCCAATATTGGAGTCTCTGGCCTTGAATTCCAACGAGCAGTTTCGAAGCCGTCCAAGGTTGGTCGAAGGCTTCGCCGGGAGAGTGGAGATGTGACGCCGCGTTGACAGTGACACTGACAGATTGTCCCCACGCCCCGCGGCACTACCATCCCGGGGGCTTATACACAGAGCAGCACGTTCTGCTTTCCCGACCGCCATGTCCTTCGCTCTCAATGGTACCCACATCGAGGGAGGGAACTTTAACAATGTGGCGGGGAATATGACCCAGGTCTTCAACTCCCCTGTGAGACCAATTGGCCCCCAGGCAGATCCTGGACCTTCTGGTGCGCTCATTTCCTGTCTGCCCGCTTTTCGGTATAGTAAAGCTCGGTCCGAGGTCTTAACCATCTTAATCGCCGGAATCGCTGCCTGCATCCCACCAGCTTGGCTGATAGCACAAATCCAATATCTCCCACGATTGAATATGATGGCGTGGATGAGGTGGCCGCTCGCTTCATACCCCTGCACCTCGATGGCGGGGAGAGTAGAGCCCATCTCACGGATGTTTCCACGGCCTATAACAGTGTGGGGGGTAACATGACACAGCTCAATGTAACTTCGTACGGTGAATCAGGTGTGCAATACTCAGTTCGCTACACAGGCTACAAACTGATTATATCCCCATAGGAATCGACATTTTGTACCGTTCCGTGGTGATGGAAGCCTTGCACGACTCGGGGGAGCGATTCCCTGAACCTGCCTGCCACCCGGGGACACGGATTAGGGTTCTCGAAGAGCTGAGAGCCTGGTCCGTCGACACGAGCCCAGAAAGCTCCATTATGTGGCTTTACGGTGCGGCAGGGATGGGCAAGTCCGCCATCGCGCAAATGTTTGCGGGAGACTGCCAAACACAAGGCCGCCTGGGAGCCTCCTTCTTCTTCAAACGCGGACATCCGAAGCGCGGAATGTGGAATGGTGTATTCACGACGCTGGCGTACCAGCTGGCGACCTCGATTTCTGAACTACTCCTCCAGGTTCAACAGGCTGTTGAGGGTGATAAACTCATCGTCGGCCGCGCCATGACGGTGCAATTCCAAAAGCTCCTTTCATACCCTTTTCAAAACACCCCAAGCCTTCAATTTATGCCCGTCATCGTACTCGACGGCCTAGACGAATGCATGGACCACAAGGTCCAGCAACAAATTCTCCATCTCTTCATCACGGCGATTCGGGACCATCTTCCTGTGCGACTTCTGATAACGAGCCGCCCGGAGCCACACCTCCGCGAAACACTTCAATGCAAGAACACCTTTTCGATCTGCCGCTATTCTGAACTTTCTGCCGACGGATCTGCTTACAACGATATCAGAATTTACTTGTGGGAGGAGTTCTCCAGGATTTATCACGAATTTCTAGGCAGGGGAATCGACCTTGGACCCAGTTGGCCAGCTTCCAAGGCAGTCACACATTTGATCAAAAAGTCATCCGGAATCTTCATATATGCCGCTACTGTCATTCGCTTTATCGGCGATGAATACACGCATCCAGCTGAACGACTCGCGGCTGTGTTGAGCCTGGATCCGAGAAGCACTGCCCCCGCTCGATGACCTCTACACTGAGATCCTCTCAGTCGTGCCTCCTGAGTCAACACGGCTTCGTGTTCTCCATGCCATTTGGCAAGGTACCCAAGATGTTTGTGTTGCCATGCGTCCAGAACATATCGAGACCTTTTTCCTACTTCCTCCTGGATCCGCCCGTCTTGCCTTGCGTGCCCTCCATTCACTGTTCTATATCCCACCGATGTTCACTCGATTCGGTGTCCCGGATAATGTTTATCCTTTACACGCATCATTTGGTGATTATCTAGGCGACCCACGACGGTCAGGGCGGTGGTGTGTATCAACCGCATGGCTACATTCAGATTTCCTTCACTGCGCGCTGCGGTTACTGTCTACACCCCCAAGCACAGTAGATACCAGGAACTTTCACCTGTGAGACAGACACATATTCGCGTCCATGTTATGTGCACTCACTTTGATTTCTGCAGAAACGTCGTGGGTGGCCTCCCGCGGCTCCTCAGTTATGTCACTCCATGCAACACATTGATAAACCTCCTGCGCCATGAACAGGTTCAGAACACTATTTTCTCCCGGTTTGGGGATTCGGAATCCTGGCCAAAGGTATGTAGCCTTCAAGCTCTAGTTGGACCTGTCCAACAATATTTTAGGGGGGTTCAGGGTACCCACGAGACCTAATCCAACTGTGGGAGGACCATCAGTTCATCTCAGAGCTGGTTGACTGCTCAGTTGACCGCTCACCAACACCGAATAAGGCTCCTCCGACATACAAGTTCGATGCAATCTATCGCGAGATCCTCCGTCAAAGCCCAGAACTTCTCTTTCTTCTCAGACCAACAGTCATTCACGAGGATCTAAAGGGGGTCATGTTTTGTCTCGGCCCACAGCACAATTTTCGAGTCTTTCAGCCATTTCTCAAGATCCGCGGACTCCTCACGTCACCTTTGAAACCTGGAGACTTGCCCGTCGCGTTTTTAGCCGATCCCCACAGAGCCGGGAACCTATATTTGGATCCACAGGATATTTCAGAAGACGTCGCGCTCCTTTGGATTCGGATTGCCAAAACACGTCTTATGGAGGGGTCCTTGGATTTCACGAGGTAAGCAGCATTTTTTCAAAGAAATTAAGTTGACACTGGCCCAGCTACTCCTCCCTCTTGACTGATTGTCAACCCAGCTCAAGGATTTTGCATGAGCTGGAGAGCCTTGACCTGGGTCAAATTTGTGATCCAAGAAACATCAATCCTGTTGATCATTATCAGGCCCACACGAGGATATTCTCCAATCCAAGATCTGATGATGCTGTACTTGATTGGCTCTGGGTGAATCTCACCATACACAACTCAATTAGCTGGTGCTGAGCTACATTTGTGCAGAGATTTCCAGACCCTCCACTACATGCCATTGCATTCTGGGAGAAGCAAAGGGCCACGATCAATCAATGTGCTTTAAAGGTCGGGAATTTCGACCTATTTTGCACAGCAAAATCATTAATTCATACTCGTAACACCTTAGGGTGATGTCAGGGGAACCCCCGCTTCGGCCGCCTCGGCTCCCTCCCACCCATCCTCCGCACCACCTGCACCCTCTCCACCACCCTCCGTCCATTTGTCCTCAGCTCCACCTCCTGCCCTGGTGACCCCTGCTCCCTCCAGTCGCTCGCGCTGGCATGTGCTATGCAACCAAGCTCGGGATTATTGCAGATCCCTTCGGACACGTGCTACTGGCTAATACCTATTAGTTTATAAGCTTTGCCTAGTGTGGGAATCCTCATCCTTCCTTCTCTTCAGGTTCCCCAGCTAGGTGCATATTATACTTCTCCTCTGTATTTAGTATAGCCTATTAACTTTGGATTCTCCCACTAGTTTCTGCACCCTGCGAAGCTTAAGGTTGCCCTTATGGCAGAAGAAAGGATCTAAGGGATCAACTGGTCAAGATTGGGAAGTTTGGTGTAGAGACAGACTCAGACCGCAACTCCAGCATCCAATCCGCCCCCCACTTCCAATCTCAACCCCTTCTGAATCTCCATTCCGATAGACACTCTGTCACCTGATCCAGCCAGGGCACAACCCGAGGTCCCAGGTGTTTACACCTCGCACCTGGCTTCCAACCCTGAGGCTTGGCTGACCACCATTGAAAGCTCCCTTGCTATGATAGAGGCTGCACTCCTCCACTTGCTGCACAACAGCCAAAACACACCCCCACCTGGCCTCGCCCCTGCTGCGCCAGTTCCAGCAGTAGGTCCAGACTTCTCCACCCACACCCACAGCAAAATTGGTCCTTCAGCTGAACCCCAGGGCCGTCGAAGGATGGCAACCAAACCCAAGGGTGGATTTTCCTCCATTCCATCCTCACTTACCTACAGCTTGTTCCGGAGGCCTTCATGACGGATGGGGTCATCAAGGAGAAAAAGCTTGTGCGGTTTTCCATGTCCTTTGTGGCAAAAGACTCGGCCAGAAAATGGGCAGAACATCGCTCTGCAACTCAACTATCTCTTTTCCATTCCTGACCTGGGCCGAGTTCAAGCATGAGTTCCGGCTCCAGGTCATCGAGGAGAACGAGCAGGACCAGGTCCTCCTCAAGCTGGAGTTCCAGGCATGCTTCCAGGGCTCCCATGATGTCTACCAGTACACAGATGACTTCGAGGAGCTAGCAATGACAACTGGGCATATGGACCCACTCGTCTGAGTCACCAATTATTACATGGGACTTGACCTGTAGATTAACTCGGCAATCACAACATCTGGAACTGCCCTGGGCCTCCTCCACTACATTGGGTGATGTCTATGCACCTCCAGGCAGTACAACACCCTCACTCATGTCTGAGCCAGAAACCCCCTGAGCTGAGCTCCAAACTCAGCTCTGTTCACTCATGTCCGAACTGGAGCCATCCTCAGCTCTGTCCCTGCCATCACCCTGGCTCCCAGGGCTCTGCCCCCGCCTGCACCCACCTTGCTGCCTGCCATGCCGATGGACATCAACTGGACCTGTGTGCATGTGCTGCCATGCACTTGCTTCCACTGCAGGGCCGCTGGACACATCACATGAGAGTGCCCCACCATCCAGGCCTCCAGCACACAGACATCCTGGATGAGGTTGTCTGGCAACTCAGAGATGACCTCCTCAGAGAGCTCTTTACTTGCCTCTCCATCACCACCTGTCATGTACCGTCATTTTCAAGCCCTTTTTTCGGCTCCTTCGGACTCATTCAGACTATCTCCGACACACAGCCTTTCCGCAATACTCTTCTTTCCATTGGTTTGTACTGCATTTGACTCATACCTATGCCTATGCTATGTTTTTGACTCATTTCATCATGGAGCCTCGGACTTCCAATGATCCCCAAGTCATATGGACTTACCTTGATTCATTATGACTCGATCCATCACGGAACTCTCCGACCTCGACTATTCCAACTCTTACCTTATATCCCCGATAATATCATACTTACTATAAATACGAGCCATGTCTGTAGTTAAACTTCAGTTTGAATATCGGCTTAGTTCTGCCCTATACTCTTCCTTTCGGACTTCTGTCCTCCGAGTCTCTCTCCGAAATTGGGCTCCAGCCCCCTAAGTCAACTCCATGAAGTCGACTTGTTTGTGGGCCCTGCAATGCCTTGATTAAGCAGCGACACTTAATCTTAGCAATTGAACCCTTAATCACAGATGTCAACCAGTATGAACTTTCCAGTTGATGCACCCCAGGCAGACTTGATTACGGTCCTCATGGAGGATTAAGCCTTGATTAGCTATATAGGACTTATGCTAATCCTTTGGAGCAGGGTGCTATGTGATTAAGGTAGAAATCAGCAAATTCCATGCTATTTCACCCATGGTTCTTTTCACGGCTTATCAGCGGGAAGTGATATTGTCAAATGGGAGCCAGAACATTGTGTCGGGATGGTCCGGCATGAGGTGGCCACAGTAGGACAAAACTGGTTGTCCAATGGGGCAGTGTGGTGTGTAAACATTTCACCCATGGTTCTTTTCACGGCTTATCAGCGGGAAGTGATATTGTCAAATGGGAGCCAGAACATTGTGTCGGGATGGTCCGGCATGAGGTGGCCACAGTAGGACAAAACTGGTTGTCCAATGGGGCAGTGTGGTGTGTAAACAGGCAACGAGTCCCTCAACAAGGTGGTGGTAGCAGGAGCCTTGGGCACTGGATGGAGAGGATGGGGTGCTGGCTTGCCAGACAGTTTAAGGGGACAAGTCAAAGGTGAGGATGCCAGTGTGGCGGAGCCCTTCTTGCCCATTTGCGAATGGGTGGTGGCGATAGTGGAAGTGCAATAACTGTGGGGCTCAGACATGCGAATTATAGGAGCCAAAAAAAAAAATTGTTATGCCTATACAAGGATGGACCTGAGTCGGCAATGCCGTGGGCTATGCAGCTCAGCACACACCACATGGAACTCAAACGCAGCACCAAGGACATGCACACCAGAGAAGCCCAGTCCCTGCAGGGACTAGGTTCTAACAAGAGGCAGCAGGAAAGCTGAAATAGACAAAGCTGTTATTTAGAGTTTAGAAGCTTGATTGCCAGGCACAGTGTTTCAGCAACTGAGCGACGATTATAGCACGCACCTGAGTAGGAATACTTGCGAGCACATGCGAGTATGAGCAAGAAGGGCAAGGGGGGTGTCTAGAAAATTGTGCCCGGGCATTGTTAAGCAACAGAGAAACTCCAGTTGCAGATATCAAAAACATTAGTGCACCAAGACACTCTGACAATTGATGGCCGATCTGTGGGTCTACTAGATGGAAGCAGATTGCTAGATAGGATAAGGACTGGTTGGAGAAGTAATTTGAGAGTGCTATCAGTAATGCTTTATTGGAGCTGAGCTTGCTAAGGTACAAATTGACTGGCATCAAATAAATAGGCTGAAAATAATATAAAGCATCCTGGCGGAGATATTATCCAAAGGACCACTAAACATTGCAACATGAATGGCACTGCGTAACAACTGGGGACAGTTGGGGATTTAGTAAAGGGGAGATGAAACACCGTAACAAGAGCACATGGCATCTAGTGCTATTTTTGCGATTTCCTAGGACCAGTAGAAATACAACAGGAAAGTGCTAGACTTCTGATGTGCTATTGCTAGCACTCAGGACTCTTGGTAGGTGATATAAAGAAGAACTGGAGTGAGCCCAAGCTGTCGGTTGTAGCACCAGACACTACTAGGGTGACATGCTAGGATGGTCTGGACGCACAAACCACAGGGAGATAACCATGAGCCTAAACAGTCAAAGGTGCTAGCACCTACAAAGCGAGCTACGGAGAAAGGGAGCTGCGAGCGTGCAAGCAAGGACACAGACAATGAGTTGGAAGTCTAAGGGTCGATACTAGGTGCTAGCAGCACTTGGAACATAGGTGCTAGTGCATGGTATCCGACTAGTAATCTTGCACAGAACCAGGATAGACAGATGTGAACATGTCGATAAGCTGTGAAACAGACCATGGGTAAAATGGCAGGCAATTTGCTGATTTCTACCTTAATCACTTAGCACACTGCTCCAAAGGATTAGCATAAGTCTTATATGGCTAATCAGGGCTTGATCCTGCATAAGGACCTTAATCAAGTCCGCCTGGGGTGTATCAACTAGAAAGTTCATCCTGGGCGACATCCATGATTAAGGGTTTAATTGCTAAGATTAAGCATCACTGCTTGATCAAGGCATTGCAGGGCCCGCAAACAACATGAGCAATATTAATCATCCTCTCTGATGATCTGAAGCACCACTGTGGGGACTTGGTTAGAGGTGTTCAAGTACTTTGTTGTGCTTGATTTACAAACGGAGCCTTGCGCGATGGATCAGATGACTCAGGTTTAGCAGTAGCCGGTTACCCCAGCCACGGTTGAATTTCGCTTATCAACTATCCAATCATTGCTGCCGTCCTGATTTGGTTACTTAAACCAGGCCAGGATGATAACTCACATAGCTCCACAACCACTTGGCGGTTTGGGCTGATTAACGTACTGGCTCAAAGCCAGCACCTTCCTCTACCCAATACTGAAGGTCCTGAATGGGGGACACAAGGATAGAAGATGCGACTGTCAGCACGATCGAACGGGAAACAATCACAGACACACTCAAGCATTAAGGGATCGACACACGAGGATTCTATATATTTACCTACACATGATTAACTACGGACACCTTAATCATATACCAGCGAGTAGAATAATCATCTTATTGTAAGCATAACAAGAGATTATTTCCCATCTGTTTGCAAATGGTCATGATTTCATGCGTGACTGACTTCAGTTGAGTGGAATTGAATTGATAAGTGTTTGGGGAATCGCAGAGCGCTGTTTTAAAGGCTGTAGTCGAGTTCAGAATTTTATCCCCAGCCTATCCTTCAAAGCGAGGGCAGAATTGATGAGGTTGCAAGAATTCAAGTCACTGGTGCCTGGCGCTTAAATTAGCGCCTCGGAAATGAGCAAAAACAACGCAATTTGGTATTGTGTACACATTTATAGGCACGCCCGCGCTTGAAGTTGATCATGGGGCCAAAAGCCCCGAGAAAGTGCCGTTTATTGAGCGCTTCCAAAGGTCTGGACCCAGCGCTTCCAAAGCTTCGGGCCTGATCTCCCAAAAGCGGAGTTTAAAAGGCTTCAGACAGACATGGATAATTTTATAAAGAGGGAGATTGTACAGTATATAAGGAGGAGGTTTTGGCATGGATAAGCAGTGAACTTTCTGTCCCTAAGAGCAGTAGCCTTTACCGGATACTGCTTGATAAATGATGGTGATTCAGGACTTGTCACCCAGGACTGACTTGGCTAAGAAGTTTTGTTTCATTTGCACGAGTAACTCAATATCAATTGTTGGCTCGGGATTTTGGACTTGGAAACGGTTAAGAAGCTAGACAGAGCTTATTAGGATTGAGAACACAATACCGCACTACAGTAGCCTTGCATGTACACACCATGCGTCAGGACCCCTAACAATCCCTTTGGAGGCTAGGGCCCGAAATTCCGGAAATCCTCGATTTTTGTCTGGACAGATTTCCTTGAGATCGCGTTGTTTTTGTCCGGACAGGACCTAGCCCAGGCTTCCCAAAAGGGTAATTTTCCGCTCTCACGACCCAAAAAATACCTAAATTTTCTTGTATAAGTATCCTTTCTACTCTTCTATGCGGAATACACAAGTCGAACTTGAATTTGAGGTGAAGAAATCGTTTCCAGCTGAATTTGGTGAAATTTTTTGCCCGGACATCGACCCAAACGTCGATGAGATCCCGAGTTTTGTCCAGACAGGACCTGGGTTGTCCGGCCTCAAATCACAGTTTTTGTCCGGTCAGAACCTAGGTTTTCGAAATTTTTTATCTGGTGTCGTATCCCAAAATGGTTGGGATTTAAGACATATTCATCCACCACAAATTGTCTCGCCAATAATATTACAAATGTCACAAAGGCACTGAGACTTTACATGGCACATTCAACTTACAAATTCCCACATGCATTCCTCTCTTTAATTATGAAGTATGATCTATGCACACACCTCTTTCAGAATTATGCACACAATTCCATGAAGATTCTATGACCTTTGACAATTTCAGGCAATACATTCCCACCCCTGATTATGACATCACACCTTGTGGTAAGGCACCGTCTGCACTACTTACTCCACTTGAACACAATAAATTCAGGGGTAGCTCCACTATGATGTCATTTCCCCACTCAAACACGATAACTTTGGGGGTAGCTCCACCATGATGTCATTGCCAAGCCTAAGAAATGGGTATAAAAGGCCGCCATAGTTAGTAGCTACTCATAGACAGATAGAGAGGAGATCCCCCCCTCATCACCTCACTACTAGTAACTTGAGTTTGTTCCTCTGCTCAAATCTATAAGCCTTTTAACCTTCATTCACTGTGTGAATCACGAATCACCACCTAAGTCAATTGAGTTGTACTTTAGATTGCACACCATTGCTGCTGCAATTTAGTACCAACTGTTCAGATTACATGCAGTCAGTCGCTGTAATTGAACCACACACGCCAGAACTACGAATGAATACAAATTGTTCAGATTACACACATCTAGTCGCTGTAATTGAACCACGCACGCCAGAACTACGAACAAATACAAATTGTTCAGATTACACTCATCCAGTCGCTGTAATTGAACCACGCACACCAGAATTACGAACGAACACAGTTGTTCAGATTGCACGCATTCAGTCGCTGCAGTTGAACTAAGCATTTTCCTACAGGCAGACGTTCAGATTACACACACCGGAGTTGCTGTAATTGAACCCAGACTTACGCACAGACAGTACCAGTTAACACGCATTCAGCCTCACAGTACACGGCACACAGAACCAGTTATTCAGATTACACGCATTCAGTCGCTGTAATTGAATCAGGCACAACAGTCTACAGAATCAAACATTCAGATTACACGCATTCAGTCGCTGTAATTGAGCACCTCATTACATACAATCAGCCGTTCAGATTACACTTGTAGCTGTAATTGGACCGAATCAGTTATATTTTATCTGCAAGCCATCAATCACTTTGTGAGTGAACCTATCTCTCTCCAGTCAATCCTAACTTTCACAGAATTTCCCACAGTCTTAAGATTGAGCGTGAATTCACTCAGTCTAATAATTAGCACCAGTTGATCGGAATATTCGATTTATTGGTCTAGCATATTACCCCTATCAAGCATAAGGGATAAACCGAATCTTCAAGGTTCCACCGATTCTCTTGTAGAGCTAAATCTACGCACGACACCGGCACGAGCCCTAGGGTCGAAAGGTATTGTCAGGGGTCCTCATGCATCCGCACGGACAGGGTTCTTGAATTCGCGCCCCAAAACCCACGCTTTGACCGTGCGGGAGTAATATGGGCATAAATGACGCCAAGTAATGGAATTAATGCCAGGGATTAAAAAAATTAGTCCGCAGGTGCAGCTTTTATGAGGTCTCACTATCGAGGCTGGTAAGCCAAGGGTGTTTGGTGTTCACAGTGTCTTGAACCACTGGCAGATCTGAGATCTGGGGATCTCAGCTGATCAGGCTGTCAACCAATCACATCAATCAATGATGCTGTCCATGGCCACGGGGTGTGCTATTAGTAACTTAGCGCTGGCTGCTCTCACTTCGCTCTGCGGAAAGATGCTTTTGTCACGTCGGAATGATGTGGTTGATGTGATTGATGGGACGGAATGGGCCTCGCTTAGAACTGTCTGTCGGTTCTTGGCAGCACGTGCTCGCTGAAAGACACCTCCGTCGGCTGATGCTCATTGTTTCTGCAGATCTTTCCTCGCCGCAATCGTTGTTGCCAGGCTTACCGCTGTCTCAGCAACAGCTGGCGCGGCAGTCTGCGCTATCAATTCTCTTGTCACTGACCCGCCCTACGCCCTCCTCGTTGTCGCCTACATTCTCTGTTTCTATGCCCCTGCCGCCTGCACCTGGAAGGCCCTTGAGCACACTGGCCTTTTCCCCCCTATGGCAACTACAGCGCACATCACTAGCTGCCAGGTGGCAGCGGCGGCAGAGGAAGATGCACTGATTTTTCCTACGAAGGCCGGCGGTACCGAACAACGTACGTTGTGAGGATTCCGCTTTCCTCAGGATATGCTACATTGACAGGTTCTTTTACAGAACCGGTGATTATGGCCTCGCTGTGAGCGGGAACAAGACACAGCTCAAAACTCGGCTTCGGGAATTCAGTGAACGATATTTTACTGATCCTGCTAGCTGGTGCGTCTGTTAGATATATCTCCGAATTCATTCTGATATATAATTACAGTGATTTGTCCCTGTGAAGCACCGTACTCACAAAGGCCCTCGCAAAGGCCCCAAAAAATCCCGACCTAAACAGTCAGCCAACCGAAGAGCTGCGATAATCGACACTGAACCTGTAACTGAACGGTCCAAAGACACCCAGACAGCTGATGAAGTGAAATATTTGTTAACTTGGGTACGTCTCTCGATAAAATGAGAATTGACTGTCCTTAATTTTTTCGGAACCTAGGCGGACTGTACAACGGCGAGGCTCGCCTAAAAACCTCCCAAACCCCAAATCCTGCCAACACGTTCCGCACCAAACGTGACACCTCCCGCACCGAATGTGTCTTCGGTTAGTGGCCATCGTTATACTATTACATTGATGGCGACACCCTTATTCAGTCTGACCGCAGCCTCCACGACCGAATGCAAGTGATTGAACATCGAGTTGCTGTCATGGCTGCACCGGGTATTGGTCAAGCCCCGGCAACTGATCAATGGCCTTCTGCATCATCTGCTGCTTACATTGTGTATGATCATAGTACCGAATCCAATATGATGAGTGGATCTCGGTTTATACAAGAATTTATTAACATGCCTGCCTTAGAACTTTTCTTTCAATATGCCGACTGACTTGGCTTGGGCGCACGCTTCGGATAATCATAATTTACACATCAGTCAAACATTCAATGGTAGCTCTAATTTACCAACACTCCAGAGTTCCCAGTCCCATGCCGTCAACCCGCTTACCCCCACCCCTGTGTCATGCGTCCCTGACACCCAAACGGGTATTACATCGAGGCCGGCGGGTCGTTCTGTTGAACTTGGTGATGGTACTGTCATCACCGTCGACGATGTGACGCAGATTGCTGTTCCAGCTACATCCTTTGCGGAAAATATCGAACGGCTAAACCAGATGTGGGATGACACATCTGCGTACTGGAAGAACGACTCAATGGTAACAATCGGCAACCACTCCATCGCCCTTATTTATGGCCCGAAATGTTCAAGAAAACCGGGTTATGGTCCGCACACAAGTCCAACTGGAACGAGTGGAAGGTGAGTTTATAGGTTCTTTCATCTTGTAATGCTGGGCTTATTATTCCGGCAGTTTCTTGTTGACCGTTACCGCCAAGGAACTCCGGATGAGTTCTGGCTCGCTTTCCGATCCAAAGATGGCCATTTGCGGTGCCCTCCAGAATGAGCGCAAGAATGCCGACAGGGATCTCGTTGAACTCGCAAGGCAGGAATACGGTCATGAGTTCGAGTCGATATTCAGCTATCGGTGCAGTAAGACCAATGCTCGGGTGGTCATGACAAAGGCTAGTTCCATCGCAAAAGAGTATAAACACTGTCAAGGTCATTAATTACTTTACCGCCGTTTCGTCTTCAATCTCCAAGGTGTTTTTCTATTTCCTTGATGTACATCTTCCTTATATACCACAGTATACCGTGTCGTGCTTGCAAAATTTTGTTTTGAGAATCAACATAAGGAATATAAGTGGAAAAGAGATTTAGCGACCACATGGACAGGTTCTACCACAGGTGGAACACCTCTCGGTGATTTGCTGGTTTGGATTCAGGAAATCCTTGTGCAACTCGGTGGGATCATCATTCCATCCAATCAAATACTTGACAATCGTCAAGTTGGAGAACTCCATACTCCATCCGCCCCATTCACAAATACGACGCAAGCTCCATTGACGATGAGATGCGAAGTACTGACACCCACCACAGCGAAATGAATGTGTGCCATAAGGGTAAGGATCGAGCCTAATGTCAAGCAGGTTGTTGCGGAACATCTCCAAGAATTTTTTCGACTTCTATACAGCGCAAACAGTGTCAGTGATTTAATGAGTTGCGGAGAATACCACTTACCATTGGTCTGCTTGAATCCCCAATCTGATCACGCACAGTTATTGTCGGAAATAAATATCCCTTTGTGATTCTTGCGCAGGCGAGCCAAGCGGTCAGAGCTCTTACTGGACACAGATGTGCCTGGTCCTCGGCTATCTCATGGAGTACAAAAGGTTTAATCTCTATGGAAAAAATCAGAAAGAACTACGCGACACAACAAGTAATCTTACCTCCATATTGACTGGTCTTTCGGAACGGGAGGTTTAGCTCGAAAGAGGTATCACTGAGCTGCCATATATCTTGAAGCTGGATTTTCAGAGCCTCATCGAAACAGAGTAGGCACAGAAAGAGATAATGTATATGGCATGGAGCATGATGCGGGAGCGGCCACCTCCCCATTGATCGATATCTACAGGAGCATTGCGGCGGCGACGAGCAACGGGTTTGATTTCCGCAACATCTGGCTTGTTGTTGTAATGGTAAAGCTTGTAAATGATTTCCTGCAATGTTATATTTGAGTTCCGTATCTCGGAAAGAAGGGTAGGATGAAGAAACAAACTGGAGTAATAGCTCGTGCAGTTGTGGCCACTTCTCTGGCATGGACCTTGACAGTATTGAGTGGAAGTGTGAAATAAAGGAAACTAAACTAAATACCTTCTTCTTCCTAAGTGTTCTCATGTACCGAGAAACAGTCTCGGAGACAGATGGATTGCCGATCATTTTACCACTGACTTCACTCTTCTGCCAGGCAAGCGATCCGAGCCCATGAAGACATCCAAATCCACACGTTGCAGCAGCGCACAGTTTCTGTGCATGACTGTATGATCCTCTCGGGATGCTGGGGTCTTTGGGCTTTCCATCTAGCCCGACATCATCACAGCTTGTTTTAACATTAGTGAAGGCAGTAATCTTAATGTTAACACCTATACCTATCCATAATCCACGCAACGATAAAAACCGTGGATGCGGAGTATCGGTGAAGAAATCCTCGTCCTCCTTGATGAAACCCCTTAAGTGTGCAAACTTTTCACAGAGTTTGATACTTCTACGGTCAATGTCAGAGATATTTGACCAAATGCCTTTGAATTGACTCACCTTTTATACTCTGTGTCGGTGCCATCCACCACACCCTTGGAGGCCGCGCTAATGACGGTGTGCATGAGGGTTATATCAGGCATCTTGCTGTCCCCGTCTCCATCATCCCCACTGTTGTCCAACTCCGACCCAGAGTCATCTGGTCCTTGCCCATCCAACTCTCCTCCAGGCAACTCCTGAAAATTGATCGTCTCTATCTCATCGTCGATGTCATCGTCAATTTCATCCTGAGCAGGTGCGTCTGGGCTCTGAGCACCCGAAGCGTCGGTGGAACTAGGTTGGAGAGCACGAAGTATCGCAGCATATTGTGGATCATTGAGTATCGAGCCCAGGATAATTATTAGGGAAACAGGGAACATCGCATTTATATACCATACATAAGGTCTAACCTTATTCAGTACTCCCCCTCTGAGTCTGTGATCAGCTCCAGCACCTCCTGCCCCTGATGGATTACGCTCATTGCGGGTGTACCATTTTTCAGGGTATGCAGGCAGACCTGAGTATCAAATGAATAAGAGATCCAGTGAGATAAAAAAACATGTGGTACGCACCTGTGGCTTACTCAAAAAGCGAGTCTTGTTGCTCAACATGGCCGAGGTACATCGCAAGCATGCATCAGACATATAATACAACGCGAGGAGAAATCCAACCTTTAGGATTTGGGGTAGCCAGATTGAATGTAGCAGGAGTGTGATCGTGAACATTGTCCTGCGGAGGTCTTCTTCGTTTTGCGGACAGGCTTGGACTCTACTGTAATTGGAATATAATCAAGGACAATATGAGGATATACATGCTCCACCATGGATTGAGGGACCCAGACTCGGACTTTCGGAAGGATGTCAGTGAGCCATGTTACAACTGCTGCCTGCACACTGAGCTCGGAATCACGCCTGCCAGTGATAGCCTGTAGAGCCGATTTGAGGATGTTGGGATCGAGGTTGAGCATGTGTCGTAGCTCTGCGAGATGCCCCGTGGTTTTGTGACAGCATTCACCCATAATGCTCTTGATTAAAGATGGAGAACATGTCAACGTAACAAGATCATCTGCAGCTGAGGCCCGACGAGCGAGCTCCCAAACAACTAAACCCGCAAAAAGTTGGTCGGCGAAGTGTGTGAGTATGCCGACAGAGTCACTCAGCCAAAGTGATCCTCCGCGAAATGGGCCAGAATGTCAAGGCGGGGGAGGGTGGAAATCTAAACACTCCTCCCAACCTCGAGTTCCGATATAACTGGAGAGCGATAAAGATTGATCACCGCAAGGTCAGGGAAGTCGGCGGGAATATTTTCTGCTAGCTGTGGGTATCGGTGGGGAAGATGGCCAGAGGTGTTCGTCCAGAGCTCCAAACGTAAAGCTGTGCGCCAGGTTTCCAAAAATGCCCTTGATTCCCGGCGAGATAGACCCGAGAGCCTGCAGACGAGCCGCTTGCCAAGACCAGTGCGCGCGAGACCAGTAGCAGTCCTGATCCCCCAATTGGGGAGTCCCTCCTGCACCAAACCATTAGTGGCTAACTATATAGAGTCCATGAAAACATACCGAATAATCTCCCCCGGCCAGTATCGCAATGAGGATAAAATCCTCGCAAGATAACCCTAGCACTTGAGAGATATCGAAAGCCGAATATCGAGAGGCCTCGTAATTTTCATTATCTTCGGAACGGCTGTATAATAGGTTAGTTAAACGCAAATGTGCAGGGCACAACATACATCTGCAAGACAACGCTGGCTCCAAAAACAAAAGAATCAGAGTTGTCTGTAAGGATCGCGTCCACACTGGCAGGGACTCCGCTAGTTGTCATCTGAGACAGCGTAGCCTCAGCCTCTCCACGAGCCTGAGATTTTTATGTCAATGAGAAAGAAAAGAAAGAGAGCAGCACAAAACGTACTAAGATCCACTCAAAACCAAAGCCATCTAGCATTAGCTGGGAAGAGCTCGCCAGCCAGTGGTTGTTTCCACGTATAGCCTTGCTGCGCTTGAATCGAGGACGTTCTGGACCATCAAATACAAAGACAGGTATGAATGGGAGCCTAAACAGACGGCTGCACCGGGAGAAAAGAGCCACTAGTTCAGCATTTTCGGTGATCCCGTGCCGGTTGCAAGCACGATACATCCACCCGCTATATTCGCATCAGAATCGATCAATAAATGCCACGAATAATCCTACCTCGCGTCTATGCTCACCCGGAATCCACGAGCCCCTGAGGCATTTCCGATAAATCCAGTTCCCACTGCAAGATTATGGAGTGAAATCTCCCGCTCAACGAGTTCCAACTCCTGTTGCAATAGTCAGTGAGCATTAACAGAATGGACTGATGCTGCCTACCTTCCACAGCCCGTCGATGCCCATGGAAGTTGAGAGCAGGAGTGTCTTAGTTCGGATGTGATCGAGCCAATGTAGCGAGATTCCGGTAAGTCAACGTCAGAGGCGCACCGCAGAGGATGAGACACGCATCATGGATGCCGCTGGCGGAGATCGTGCAGCTGCTGCGCGAGGAGGGGGTGTGATTCGACGGGATGGACTAGGGCGCGCGGAGGCGAAACATGAGGCAGAGGATGAGCGGGCTGCGCAAGTGCACAAGCGCGATGAGCGGTGACGTGAATGCAGCCACCGCACCAAGTGGAGCAACGACTCTCCCACGGGGACGCCGAGCGACCCGAGTCCCGTGCTCTCGGCCTTGGGCACGACGTCCAGCCCGTCGCCCATCGGAGTGGGACCTGCACCACACTTGGGCGACGTGCCTCAGGTTTGCATCAGCGTGCACATGCGACATGGGGTGCGTGGGGGAAATGTTCGGGAACAGTTTCCTGGTGCTGGACTGCCGCGGTGCCGAGGGGGCGGTGGGCGCAGGGGTGGGCGTAGGGGTCGCCGGGGCCGGGGCGGGGAGGGATGTGGTCATCTCGTCGAGGAGGTAGAAGTATAGGAATTCGAGGCATTTCATCCTGTCGCTCGTGTGTAAGCTGTAGGGTATGCAAGGGTCATGGGGGAGGCGACATAACCGCACCTCACACGGCGTGCCCACGCGCTTGAAGATCTTGACGATGGCGTGCACGCCGTGGGCGACGATGTTGTGGAGGGAAGCAAAGGGCGAGCACAGGGAGCCCTGTGCATGGGGTGGCAGAGGGACGAAGGGGCGTGTGCATGCCAGTCGTGGGGGACGTGTGTGTGCCAGTCGCAGTGAAGGTCAAGTATGTGTCAGTCCAAGAAGGGAGTGGGCGATGCGCAATAGAGAACAGACGTGATTCCTTAATGGGTTCTTGTGATCTGCTGAGGTGGTGGGTTGGTGGAGTGACGGTGGCGAGCCAAAGGAGAGGAGAGATACAAAAGAGGGGGAGCCAGTGTAGGATGAACTGCATTGGCTGAGAGTTTGTTCTGTGTTATTAGAGGCTTTGCGCTGAGCCACCAGAAGCCACCGGGTGGCTCGTCAGGCATGCGGTCATGGTGGCTAAAATGACGCAAAAATCGTATTTTTAGCCACCAGTGAAGCCACCGGATGACGTTGTGGCTGGCGTAGCCACCGGACAGCGCATGCCGAAATAGCCACCGGGTGGCTCCGGGTGGCTCTGCGCAAAGCCTCTATTGAGTTTGTTGTCCAAGTGGTTGAGTGTTGCCTCGACTTCTTTGAGAGAGCTGCTGTCTGTGTACGATTGCTGGTCCATCTCTGTGGCGGGCGTGACCCTGAACATCTTTGGTGGCTGAATGTCTGTGGTGGTCGCCGTGATCGGCGAGCGCGTCGGGCTGCCCTGGAGCTGGTCGTGGTGAATGTCGGCGTCCCCGAGTGTGTGAACACACTCGCAGACAAGGTCGTGCCCGCGTAGGCCCACACCCGGCGATTAGAGCGTCCCCATTCTGCCTGGGGCCATGAATAATAAATGTCTGTGTTTGCACGTTGGGAAGATGTTCTGTGCATCGTTGAAGGACCCGGCACCCAAAGGATCAATCGTTTATCCTTGCATATACGAGGATGCTCTTGCGCATGTCCGGTAAGTCAACCGTCCCCGGGCTATATACATGCCCATGCTGGTCCATGTCCCCGTGCCAGTGTCGCGGTCACTGTCGCTGCTGCTGCTGGCGCTGTGGGTGTAGGTGCTGGTATACCTGGTCGTCGGTGTGTACGTCGGCGTGAATGTATTGTTCCCAGCTGGTGTTCGGATGTGTGAGAGCTTTTCTCGCATACGTTGGATGCAAACTTGTGCCTGCCCCCGGGGCCATGAATAATAAATGTCCGTGGAGTTGCGCGACAATCGACAGTGTTGAAGGACCCGGCACCCAAAGGGATGAGACGCGAGGTCAAAAACGTGCCCTGAAAGCTGAGACGGACCCGAGGCGGTTGGGGGAGACGTGTTCTATTATTTTCTGTACCACCCTTTGTGAGAAAATAAATCAGCGGCAGGTAGAGCATGATAAGGGATGAAGTACATACATGGTTGCCGTTCGAGTGCATGACGCAGGCGCATCATAACCAAAATACACAGCAGGTTGCTGCTACTGAATCTCCAGGGTATTGGGTTGCGGAACGCCAGGGTGAAGATCGGGAGGATAGGAACACCGCTGGACCCATATGCAGAAGGACCTGGACTATTGAGACTGAGAGAGGACGTGTGCACGAGCGAACCTGCGGAACCCCGACTTGGATCTTGATGGGTGTCGGATAAGTAACAAAGTGTGCCAACGGAAATGTCTACCCGGAAGCTAGCCGATTGGAATGTCTTTTTTTCCTGGGGCTATGAGTTTCGGGTTTCGGTTTGGCAGAGGAAAAAACGTCTTCGGGTATCTAAAAGGGCATCCAAAGACAGTCTAGATGTGTCAAAAGATGTTCTGCTTGGCCGCACAGATCTGTGTATGGCACCTCAAGCGAGCCAGCAGAAGTCACAACAGCCGATTTTGCCAGCCACCATCACCAGCCATCACCACACCTTACCCTGCCTTACCTTTGGTACCGAACCTCCGACAGACGTACTCGTTAATATAAGTAGCCTGCAAGTTTCTACTGCTTCTCCACTCCTCCCTCTGTCTAGCTGTGTATGATCCTATTGTCCATGCCTCCGCTTCCACCGAATCTTTCGTCATCAAGCCCCAGCCACAATTACCTGGCAACTTTACGGTCTATGGGGTGAGTGCTTTACCCTTCCCTTCGGCCTCCAATTCTCTTTCCTTTGTGTTTGATTTTTTTTCTTTTGCGCGGGGGACATGCTCATTTTGTTGGCATGTAGCTGATTGTTTCTACACTTTACTACAAACTTGCCCGTGGTTGATATGCTATCGAGCTGCCCTAGTTCCGAGTGGACACGCAGTCCTCAACTCCGAGTCATCCACTGATTCAGAGGATGTCCACTCATCGTAATTGATGGCACTGGAGACGCATTACACTGCCGGATGTGCATATCGGAAAGTTCAAGTTAATTGCATTTGTTTAAATGCTCAATCTCCATCATCGGTCCATCATTACCCTCCTATTCACAGAGACTGGAACAATGCCTATTTGAGCCCACTGCCTCTTACTCCTTATCAGCCACTTACAATATCCCCTGGACACTAATAATGATCACATTGCTCCTGCCGCACTACACAGTTCAACTGAACTCGGCATGGATAAAAATTATGAGCCAGCGATTTGACAAAGGTTGCATCGAGGTTGCCATTCTAGTGCCCAGAACTGATTCTAATCTTGTGATGGGATGTCGAAGATTACCCGGAACTGGAAACGAGGCGAGATTGACTTGTCTGACAAGCTTTATGTGTTACATGGCCATCGTGAACCTCCAAAGGACAATTGTTTAATTTCCTAGAGTTATTCTATGCTGTTCCCGTGTATTGTTCAAATGCTTGATTCAGAAGGCTGACCGTGTCAATGTGCTAACTCTCTTTTTGCTTCTCCTGATCCTTTTAGCTCTACGCCGGCGAGTTTGAACGTGACGACTGCCAGCTGCGACCAGGAGCTCGGCTAACGGGGTTTTGAGAGGTCCATGGAAGATGGTGTAGCTATATTATAGTGCATGTAGTATGTACACCGGAGTAATCCGTGGAACCGGCGTTCCTGAGTGGGACCGTGCCGTGTAATTCTACCTACCTACCAATGTATTTGTGCTTCTGCCACACTTTCTGCGCCATTACAATTTGTCAAGTATATATGTTTCGAGTAGAATTGAATACACATTTCTGCCGAACCACCTATACCTACCACGAAAGCCCGCTAACTAGCAGGGGATATGTATGCGATATCCCCTGCTAATTAGCGGTGTTTCGTGTCCATCAGCTTGGGAGCGATAAATACGCCTAATTGTACCTCGCTTACCACCAAAATATATATAATTTACGCTAATTGTCGCTAACAGAGGGCGGGGTGTTGGCTCTCCCATCACCCCCACGTCGCTGCCATCAAAGTCCGGCGGCGACGTTGCTAAGCGCGGTCCCCGCCACCTCCCATCAATCCCATCAATTTGCCCACCGCCCTCGCCCAACTCGCCCGTTCCCACCGCAAAAATGAAGATAAATTCACGAAAAAATTGGAGTATATTCTGTGAGTATATTACTGTCTGTAGAGCTACAAGGTATTATATAGATACAGCAATGATAGGTAAATTATCGAAATAAAAGTGTTCACCTGTCCTCAGCATCAGGAAAGACCTCCTTTGCTAAAGAGGTCAGATTGGTCCAAGTTCGCACTAATTTAGCCATTTAAGTTGTGTTAGTTCTGTTAGCTTTCTAGTGACGTTGCTAATAATTAGCGATAACTTACCGCCAAAGGAGCTAATTTATCGCACATTTTCCTTGCTTTGTCGAGGCTCCTTCTTTGGTTATTGATCATTAGTTCGTCGAGAATGGCCGAGAATCACTCAATTTGCATGGGAATCACATTGATTAAAGCATGCACAGACTATATAGGATGGTGCAAAGTATATAGCGGACTACAATAATAATAGTAGTCGTTAAAATGAATCCAAAATTAACAGCGGCGGGTGGAACATATAGAAGGCGCGCGAGGACACGTAAGGACAGTGGGGGACGATACGTAACATATATTGGGTAACGGATGAAGGATGCCATGATTTGAATTAGTCGGACTCGTCAACCTCGACCAGGTTGATGCGAGTGGCGGAGCTGCCAGCCTCCGGTTGAGTGGACTTGCCATCACTGAAAGAACCGGAAGATAAGTAGAGAATGAGGGAAGGATGGCAGCACGAACATCACTTGGGTGAAAAGCCCGTGAAGGACTTTGTGTAACGCGACGGGAGCATAATCCCGAGTATCAGCAAGAGTCTTCATGTGATTCTCATACGTGTCTTCATACGCGCCTTCGGTGAAGGGGATGTTTTGGCGTTCGCCGGTGGCGCGGTACTCGACGAGGGACGCATACACCTATTGGTTACGTGAGGACAATTGTTAGTGATTAATATTGTGACGTACCGCCGTTGCGGTGAGGGCCACCATCGCGTCCGGTAGCTCCATCTGCTTCGGGTGCTTCTTGCTTGTCGACGCAAACAGATCCATGTTGTTGGCTTTGAAGCTGCGGTTGAAGACAGCCTGCTTCATGACGGCGGGAAACACCGGATGCAGGAATGGCTTTTCCGTCATCAGACGGTCCTGCCGACAGCAGTGAGACACTCAATCAAGAAAGGTAAAACAGCATCGTACCGTCTTGGGGTCCGAGGGGAAGATATAGCGGTGGTCCTTGAGGAGCTTCTCGATGAGCTCTTTGGTCTTGGCTTCGCTAAGGCCTGCAAAGTGGAATAGGCCGGGGGTGAGGGCAACCGCAACACGCTTGAAGTCCCCACGCAGAATATTGATGCGGTCAAGAATCTACCGTGCGTATGGTCAGCATTGGAAAAACAGGGAGGTTAAATCATACAATGTCCGCCAGAATCGCGGCGAAGTTGAGGTCATTACGCAGCCGATCAAGGACATGCGTGGCCTCCGGGTGCTGCTCGGCAGCGACGATGAGGTACTTGCGTGCATATCCGGCACGCGCGAGGATCGGTGGGTAGGCTGCCTCGAAGACAAGGGCGCGCTTGACATTGGAAATGGTGGTCCGGAGGACCGTCTGGAGCTCCTCGGACTGGCTATTGAGGAGAATGTCCTTCTTGCCTGGCGCCGGGTAAGCGATACGAGTCGATGGATGGTAACTGGCCTCAGAGCGGACTGGCTCTTCGCCGATGAAGCGCCCGTGTTCCTCGCGCTTCACTGGCAGTGGCGCAGCGCGAATCTCGGGCTTCTATTGCATGGAAAAGGTCAGTTGAGCCTGTGGAAAAGGTATATATTTACCTCAAGGTCGGCCTGCTTCTGCCGGGCGGCCGAAATTTGCACGGCTTCTATATGAAAGTGAGTACATGTTCGAGTAAAGGAAAAGACAGAAGAGGGAGTAATCACCTTGACCGGCGCCTCATCATTGTCCTCGGCGTCGGAGTCTGGAACCCGTAGATCACGACCCGAAGACCATGAGCTCGTGGACGAGCGACGGCTCTGATGACCACGAGGGATGGTTACCAGCGCATCGGCAATGGCCTCGTGGAGCATGCGGTCATCGGCGTCGATGGGAAGACGAGGCGGCGCTCCTGGGAAATCATTCTCAGACTCGGACGCCGAGATGAGGCGCCGGTGGCGAGGCTTGTCAATCTGGTATGCATTAGTATCCCTCTTCGTAGTAAAGAGCATCACGACGAACTTCGATCGACTCCTGGTCAGAGTCAAAGAGCTGTTTGGCGCTCTTGGCATCCAAAATCTTTGCAGTCAGAATCAGGATGGGGCGGGGGCGAATGATTTGCATACCTTGGAATCGTCTTCGGAACCCGAATCGAGGGTGGGAGTCACCACAGTCTTCTTGGCGACGATGCGCGGAACCTGTATGTGCGTAAGTACGAATATGATACACTGAATGTGAAATGTAGCCTGACCTCGGCAAGGAACTCCTCCTCGTTGGCGTCCTCAAAGTCCACCATTTCGGAGTCACTGTCCTTTTCGTCATCGGAGGGAGGAGGCATCAACCTCGGACTCCGAGTCGGCGATGATCTTGGCGGGGGGGAGCTTGGTTTTGGCAGCAGCGTCTTTGGCCTTTGCGGCGGTAGGGTTGGCGGCCTTGCCTACAGTGAAAGCGTTTGAAAGAGTGTCAAACAGCCTGAAGAAAATGAGTACCTGGAGCAGTAGCCTTCGCACCAGCACCAGTTTGTTTGGCTTTTCCGGCTGCTTTGGAGTTGGCTGAAGGTGGTGGCAGATTAGTAAAATCCAGACGGGCTGAGGAAGTTAAAAGGCAGGATGGGATTGGTGAAGGTTGAACACTCACGGAGCACAGGCGCTCGCACTGGCTCTACCTCCGACTCGGAGTCGTCGATGATGGGAGCGGCGTACTCTGCGTTGATAATCAATGTGGCAGTGACACCGGCGATCATTAAACAACTTACTTCTCTTCATCGAAGACGCCTTGACTTTGGACTGGGGAACCGACTCAACAGGCTCGTGGACGTCTGCGTCAACTAGAATGGTTTGAACTGGGACTTCGGATGAATGCTACATTGTCCACTGTACCCGTGGCAGCTGACTTGCGAGGCTTCTTGGTCTTCTCGGAAACCTCGACAGTGGATGATGTTCGCTTGCGGGAGCTGGGATTGTCGATGTCCAGACTAAAACCTGGTCAAGACAGAGCCTGGAATCTACGACTGAAGAGCTTGGCACATACCTGCATTCGCCTTGGCATCGCGCTTGGCCTGGCGACCTCCACCGGCGGCTTCTGCCAACAGCAAATGAGACGTGCCTCAAACCCTAATGGAAGCATCTACTCACTGGTCTCAGCCTCGAATGCTTTCTGCTCTTGTCTTGCTTTTTCTTCGGCTCTGGCGATGGTGAGCTGGCGTTTTTGGGTGCGGGTGAGAGTTGGGAGTTCGTCGGATTCAATGGGCATCTGTACGTCGGCCATTGGTGGTAAAGACTGGGGAGGAATTGGGGGTTAAGAACGAGTGTGTGAGTGGGGGATATGGGAGAAGAAGAGAAGAGATGGTACGCTATTTGGGTGTTTCATATCTTTCTGTGCTGACTCCACACTCGCTTCGACTAGTTCAGGGATCAGCGCTCGCGTATGGTGGAAACAGTGACCACTATTGATTCAATCAAATTTATTGTATGCTCATTTCGGCGGTAATTGTACTTCTGAGTCCGAGTCTCCACTTCGCATCTAATTCAAGGCCGTTTGAACTTGCTTTGCCAATGGTGAACTGTCCCGGCTGCAACGTATACTTCAATGGTGGAAAAGGCCTGTCTCTCCATCTCAGATTGACGACAAACGAAACGTGCACGCAATTTTCACCGCCGCCAATGCTGATCTTGGCGCTCTGCCCGCCAATTTCGCTCAGCCGTCCGACCTGCGGCAGGAACCAGACGACATTGAGGAATTCGGAGAGCTGCATGGTCTTCCTGCGAGTGGGACCGAATTTCAGGGGGATTTCTTTGGGGACAACTACGGCGAGGAGGACTTTGGATACCAGTCTGACGGCAGGGATGACGATTCTGAAAATGAAGGCTCTGATGACGACGAAGAAGATCCGACTGCGCGCGATCACCAGGACGCCTCGCACGCGGAGATGGAGAGTGGATACGAGGCGCCTCGGGCAGCCATTCCTTCGGCCGTGAACAGAGACACCTTCATGCCGGCTGCGCAGCCCGAAGTCAATCCTGCTCCAACTCGGGAGGCGCGGAAATTGGCGGAAGATAAGTTTCATCACAAGCCCGTCATCGAGAAATATCCGGGGAGGTTGGCCGGCAGGTCGATCTCTGTTCCCCTCCCTGAGTTCAGAAGAGAGTTACGGCTCAGTGCTCGGCGACTCCACTCGGGAAATCCCTACGCACCTTTCAAGTCCAAGGTGGACTGGGAAATCGCAAAATGGGCCAAACTGCGAGGTGCAGGATCTACCGCCTTCACCGACCTTCTGAATATTGACGGAGTATGTTTAATCTTAACTATTCAATGTCTTCAATACTTACGGATTATCAGGTTTCGCGAATCCCTGGATCTCTCCTACGGGACCTCTGTCCAACTCAATAAGATCATCGACGACAAGTTGCCTAGTCGCCCCAAAATTCACGCTGGTCCGAAGTCGTCATAAATGGCGAAGTCTTCCCGTTATATTCGCGGGATATTTTAGAATGTGTCCGCGCTCTCTGGGGGGAGACAGACTTCGCCCCATATCTTTTTGTGGTCCCCGAGAAGCACTATATCGATAAGGGCAAGACGATCCGAATGTACCACAATATGCATACCGGTAAATGGTGGTGGAGCACTCAGGTTAGCTATGCTTTTAAACGACCGTTGAACTCCGCTGATTCTTCCCATAGGAAGCCGTTGAAAAGGACAATCCCGGCGCGACAATTATTCCCATCATCATATCCTCCGATAAAACCCAGCTCACCGTTTTCGGCAACAAAACAGCATATCCGGTGTACATGACTATCGGTAATATTCCCAAAGAGATCCGCCGGAAACCCTCCCGTCGCGGTTATGTCCTCCTCGGTTACCTTCCCACCTCCCGCATGAAGAACATCAAAAACAAATCCGCACGCCGACGCATCCTCGGCAACGTATTTCACGCGTGCATGGCGCATATTCTTGCTCCACTGAAGGAGGCCGGCAAGACTGGCATTCCGATGACCAGTGGCGATGGTGTTACACGCCGCGGGCATCCGATCTATGCTACTTTCGTAGGGGATTATCCTGAGCAAGTCCTCGTCACTGCCGTGAAAACGGGCGAGTGCCCAACCTGCGAGGTCCCCCGGAACGAGTTGGGGGAAGACACTGACTTCCCGCTCCGGGATCTCGAAGCCATCCTCACGGCGCTGGATGCGCTCGATGAAGGGCCCACGATATACGCGCAAGCCTGTGCGGATGCGGGGATTAAGCCCATCTACCACCCGTTCTGGGAGGGCTTGCCGTACACGAACATATATCGCGCCATCAGCCCCGACATCCTCCACCAGCTCTATCAAGGCGTCATCAAGCATTTAATCGCTTGGGTGACGGCCTGCAGCGGTGAGGCCGAGGTTGACGCTCGTTGTCGCCGGCTCCCTCCCAACCACAACATCCGCCTTTTCCTGAACGGGATCACGAGTCTCTCTCGAGTCACCGGCAAGGAACATGACCAGATCTCGCGGTTTCTTCTCAGTCTCGTCATAGATATCCAACTCCCCGACGGACACTCTTCATCTAAGCTTGTCGGCGCCGTGCGTGCCCTTCTCGACTTTGTTTATCTTGCCCAGTATCCCATGCACACTTCGGAAACTCTGGCTCATCTCGACAACGCACTCCAACGCTTCCATGACAACAAGTCAATATTTGTTGACCTTGGCGTTCGCGACGAGTTTAACCTGCCCAAGCTCCACTCCTGCCGTCACTATACCCCATACATAAAATCGTTCGGGACCACAGACAACTACAACACCGAGTACACCGAGCGCCTCCATATCGATCTTGCCAAGGAGGCCTACCGCTCAACCAATTTCAAAGACGAGTTCCCTCAAATGACTCTTTGGCTCGAACGCAAGGAGAAGATTTATCGGCACGAAAATTACATTCAATGGCGCCTCGATGGCTGCCCCTCGCCTCCCGTCATAGAGGACATATACCCCGGCATCGTCTTTGAGCGCCAGCTCAAGATGACGAAGCATCCCACTCTGAAATCGGTTCGCATGTCCCGGCTGGTCACGGACTACGGCGCGACGTTGTTCCGCGACGCCCTGGCTCGATATGTTGTTCATCTCAACAATCCAGATTTATCTCCCTTGCAGGTCGAGCAAAATTCTCAGGATCTTTCCTTCGCGTTCAATTCTGTCCCCGTTTACCATCGAATTAAATTCACCACTCGAGACCCCTATTCTGTGCCAGGTGGGCCGGACTCCGTGGTTGATTCTATCCACGTCCAACCTTGCAAGACTCTTAAAAATGGGGAAGTCTTTCCTGCCCGCTTCGACACCGCACTTGTGAACGGCGGCAACGGTCAGATTACGGGTGTCGCTGGTATGTAATATTGGCATTCGGTTTTCTATCTGGCATTCAACCATTATTTAGGTTATCGGGTGGTCCAGGTCCACATAATATTCTCTCTTCAGGCTCGGCATATTCGCTCTTTGTTCTCTCGCAGAATTACTCCGCCAAAATATTTGGCTTACGTCGAATGGTTTTCTCCTTTCAAGGATCCTGAGGCGGATCACCTCATGTACAAGGTGAATCGGTCAATGAAGGATGGATATCGGCGCTCCAGTATTATCCCGGTGGTCAACATTCGACGCAGCGTGCACCTTCTTCCGAAATTCGGGCCGGTTGCCCCTGCGGACTGGAAATCTAGTAATGTATTGGACAAGTGTTCCCATTTCTTTGTCAACTCACTTACGGACCGCCATATTTATGCTACGTTGTTCTAGCTTAGTGTTCGATTAAATTTTGTTCATCTTCACTATCTGATTCACTGCATTAGCTTAAATTATTAATCTTGCCTCGCATTACTCTCCCTTCCCCCGTTTCTTCCTAATTTACTCCAAGGCATCCGGGACGAAGAAAATTAGCCCTAAATTAGTAAAGGAGGTTTTTTCCTGATGAGCCTCGGCGCTGCTGTCGCCTGAGATACGAATGATGTTGAGGAAGGCATCAGTGAGCGTCCCATCCTCGTCGTCATCGCTGGGCACGTCCTCCTCCTCTGGCGGCGGCGGCGCCACCCCGACCGCATCAGGGCCAGCATCTCCACATCCCGCTCCCTGGCAACAAGAGTGTGGCGCTCACGGGAGATGCTGGTGCCGGGAGGGATGTCGGCGGTGCAGCTGGGGACTTTGCTGAGCTTCAGCAAGCGCGCATTGTGAAGGTCGGTGAAGCGCGCGCGCTCCATTCATACCAAGCGCACCTGATGCGCAATCCCCAGCCTCCCTTCCTCCCGAAGGCGACCTTCCTCACAGATGAGGAATGCCTCTTCATCCGTCATGTACGTGACGAAGTGGCGAATCTCCACATTGAGCCGCTGGATTTCCTCGCCCGCACGCAGCAGCTTGAAATGCTGGTCCATGGCGGCTCGACCCGCAGGCTGCGCCCAGAGCTCCCCCCGCATGTCCTCTCTCCCTTCCCGCAGGAGGTCGAAGTCTGCAAGGAAGGCGTACTCAACGACCTCCTCCCAGTCGAGCGTCGGCTTCAGCGGCGTCATTCCCTCCGCCACCTCATTGTACCGCGCAATAGCGGTCTTGATCGCCTTCGACCGTGCCTGTAACGACTTTGCGATATGCTTCCGTAGTTTGTAGCCTGCCAGATAACGTCAGTATATGCTCATCAGCCAGAGGGTAAGAATAAATAAAGATTACCTGTACCTGACATATTACATTTCGCCAGCTCGAACATCCGAGCGATAATCAGCCCCTGGAGATGGTTGAGGGTGCGCTGGTAGCGGCGCTTGCTGAGCATGGCTGACACCTCAATCCACTTCTCATCCCCTGGCGCCCAGCGGGTTGTGATCACCAGTCGTAGCTCGAGGTCGTGTACAGCCGCCCGTGCGCGTACCTCCACCTCGAGGGCATGCCGGCGCTGCGTCTCGATGCGTCGGGTCGTGCTTGCTGCCTCAGCATAGCCAGCATCGGTGGAGGAGGGGAAAAAACGGTGTTGCTACCCCGAGGATAGCCGTGACGCGGTCCCTGCATTTTCATTTGAGACTGGAGGGGAAAGATGAATAATGGGACGTACTGTGCGTCCCGCAGATTGATGAGCTTCTGGAGGTACTCCATCTTGAGAGTCTCCTCCTTGGGTTCCTTCGACAGTGTGCGCAGGTGGGCTTTCTCCCTCGCTCGCCACGTCTCAAATATGTCCTGCGATTCTACACCGAGCTCCCGCATGCTGGCGCGCAGGGTGGATTCCGTCGCCCTGATTTCCAGTGCACGCTTGTATTTGCTGCAGAGCAAGAGCGCTTCACACCCATTCCTTAGTTCACGTTTGAAATTTAAAAGAAGGGATCAATGACTCACAAAGGCCTTGATAGGTCTCGAATGTATCCGTGTGCTTGAGGTACGTCGTGATCGCCTGCTCACGGTGGAAGCGGCTGGTGTATCGAGTCGTGGAAGCCAATGCATTCGACTTGGAAAAAAAAAAAGACTCGCAAATCTCCAGCGCCTCCAGTCCAACGCCCTCGACATATGTCATGAGGTTGTTGAGGCCACACAGACGGCCATGGCCGTGACCATGGAAGGCGCCGACTAATGCGCGGAAGTTGTTGTCGGCGGCGAGTTCTTTGAGGGCTGGGTGCACTGCAACTATCTTGCCGAACTTGCAGCCGATGTCGTAGCTGATCGTGACTTCTCCCAGGGCGTTGAGGAGGTGGGCAGTGATAGCCAAGGGGTATTTTGACCTAATAAAAAATAAGTAATGCATCAGTAACAAACACAGAGAGGAACAATAAAGAAGACATACAACTCCCCACTCTTCACCATATCCACCACCTTGAGCACAAAGCCGTGGCGACAAAGCGCGGGGAAAAAACCCGTCTCATCATACATCCCGTAGGCACAAGCGGTTACATCCTCCTTCATGTTTTGCCAGGGCTCCGGGCAACCCGATTCCTCCTCGTCATCCCCTGAATCCGCCGCAAAGCTCTTCATCACGTCTGAGACGCCCTCCTTCTCAAACTCGTTGACGTCTTCACACAGCAGGTAATAATCACCTGGCACGACGCGGTTGTCATTCAGCTCCTTTGAAGCACCGGGCGCGCTCGTTCCATCGGCAAGAGACTTCTCCCTCTCGTGCGACCAGAATAGCGAGAGGGAGTTGTTCCCATTGAAGGTGCACATGAAGGGGAACTTCAGGTGCGGTTCCCCCTCCAGCTTGTATAAGCATGCCGGGCATGTGTTCTTGAGATGCCAGTCCAGCGTATCGCGCCCAAGGGCAGCCTGCACACACCCATCTACCCGTGCACGCACGGCAAGGTAGATATCAAACGCAACTGAGAACTGTGTTCCCAGCCACGGACGCGCCGCAACCCCATGGATGTCGCAGAGAGCTCGCACAAAGGCCTGTATGCCGAGCCGCGGACACCGGAGACGCGTAACGCGATACACCTCCAGTGCGCGGATTGTGATCACAACATTGGGGAAATACGTGGAACAGGGCATCCAGCCCTGCTGCACGCATGTGGATGCAATGTAGAAGTCGCCGCCGATCATCTTGAGATCTTGGTGAGACGCCGCTGAGGTTTGCAAACTCAGTGCATGGTTTGAAAAACAAAATAAAAAGAGCGGCGTACAAAAAATATCCACCACCATAACCTTTCATGTTTCCTGCACGCTGCTGTCTTCCGGAGTCGGGAGAGATGCAGCTAGCCCCTCGTCTGCAATAGCTAGACTGACGTCCAAGTACGCGTCGGTCATGCGGTCCAGTTGGGCATTGAATGTGTCCACTTGTTGCTGCGTGTGATTCTTCCGCGTGTGGGTGTCCGGGTAGCGCCCCCAAAGTTGCCTGTATAAACGCAAATTAGCACGCTGGACCCGATGAAATAAACATAAAATAAAAGGCCATACCCATGATTTGCTCGCAAACCCGCCATAACGGCGGCATCTGCGTCGTCTGCGGGTAGTACTTCGCCTGCATGACTAATGTCTGCAGCAGCATGTCCGTGCAGAATATCTTGCTCGTAGTCGTCGTTGTCGTCGAACGCGTCCGGAATGTCGCCACGCAGCCGGTCGAGACTCCAGAGCTGGGTTTTGGTCATAGCTGGACTGAATATGAATTTTAAAATAAAATAAGGGGAGCTAACTGACCTTGCAGCCTCTCAGCTTCCCTTCTCGCCTCCTCTTCCTTCTCGAGTCGGATTTTTGTTGCCGTTGAAGTCCTGTGCTGCTTCAAAACACGGCCCGATTGCGAGCACTTCGAGCCGGTGATGTGCACGGTGGACGACAGCAAGGTCGCGCTGACGCGGTTTTGGGTCCGACTCGCCTTGAAGGACGACGGCATGGCGGTAGGGGAAGTTGTGTACAGGGGCGTGGGTGTGTGCGAGTGGCTATGCCATACATACACACGTGCCCAAACAATTAGCACGCACACTTCATCACCACCACCTCCAAGGACCTACAAACTCAAGACGCGTCAAGCAGGTGAGTTTCTTCTGTCTGAGGTGCGTAGCTGGCATTGCTGCCTTGAAGACTCGCACCAGGGACTCTGGTGGCGACGCCAGCACCATACATCGCCTCAGCCGACAATGCCACTCACCTGTACTGACGCGTTTTTTTTGTTTGTTTAGGACGCGTTTTTTGGCCGAGGTCACCATGCTCTGGCTCCTAGGTGATAGAAAGGTCACTTCCATTTTATTTTATAGCCTCACAATGCTCAGTCATTTCTTTAGACACGTCGAGGCACCGTCTTTGCCTCATTTACACACAAAATATTTGATGTCAGCCCCCTTCTCGCAGAGGCAGTCACACACGAAAGTGACACCCAAGAAGACCACGAGGAAGAAGACAAGTGGGATGACGTCGACCACAACCCGCGACCAGATCCTCTCCTCGACATCGACCTCAATCCATCGCCAGACCCGTTCGGTGTGGATGATGAATCACCATCACCTTCACCTATGCCTCCCCCTCCAGCAAAACGCCACAGGCCTGCGACCATCAACGACTTCGATGGCCACAAGCCTCCGAAAGGTTCCCACCGTCGCCGCGCCCTCAAATGT
This sequence comes from Mycena olivaceomarginata, assembly GCA_029378375.1. Lineage (NCBI taxonomy): Eukaryota > Fungi > Basidiomycota > Agaricomycetes > Agaricales > Mycenaceae > Mycena > Mycena olivaceomarginata. Next base: position 19,449 of record JARKIC010000226.1, on the reverse strand, counting down.
AAGGAGAAAATCACTGAGCAGGGTTGAGTCCCTTGAGCCGCCGTTGCGCTGAAACAGTGCACTTCTTATATGACTAGGAATAGCTAATTGATAGGTATTGCGAACAAACACCCAAAACAACCAACCACAACCAATCTACCTCCAAAGATCTGAGTGCTTCTCTTTGTGAGTTCGGGTCCGGGCCGTAGTATGTGACCAGCAGGTTTGAACAAACACAAGTTTGATTTATAGGCTTCCAACAACACACTCTACAACATACTAGCAATATGCAACCGCCAACAACAACACTGCTAGGAACTTAGGGATGGTCCGGGGGTGTGTTTATATGGGGTGGATACAAGATGGCTGGACCGCTAGGTCGAGAACACCAGGGCAGAGTATGTAGGTTTGTGACAATCCTCGCTAAGGGCAATCCCAAAGACTACTGAGGCTAACAACAAATGGACTTCAATCCTCAAACGGCAAGACTCTCCTTGACCGCCGACCTATTCCTTAACCAAGAATAGGAACCTTTCCGCTTTTATCGGCACTAGCTCACTACAAGCGTCCAGCTAGCGACCCAACACACTACGACAGAGCTTCCGTCTATATCGGGGTGAAGGCGAAGTAACTGACAAGTTATAGCCAAACTAGAGGTGGGGGCACCTAGTCCGTCTTCTTCTTAGTGGGCTCAAGGCAACACACAATCCACCTAGCAAGCGATCCAACACACTACGACAGAGCTTCCGTCGTGTCGGGGTGAAGGCAAAGTCACTAGCGCAAACTGCAGTTGGGTCTCGAAGAGAACACCCTTGTTTTATATGTGGAGGTCTAGGACCAACAACACGAAATCCTCAACTTAGTCACTCGATGTTTCCAGAGTCCACAGTTACTGATTCCAATATAAAGACTACTACAAGTGAAGTTCGGTAACAACCTCCACTAGCAGCCTGAGTCCACTAGCACCAGCTTTGTCCAAAGTCTGGGGCGTAATGTTCTTAGACCCTAGTCTGTCCTGTGCTCCCTTTTATACTACTAGGTGTGAGTTACATGTGAAAGCGAGCTGAATAATACAATAAGCAATATTAGATGATAAGAAATACGGTCAGCCAATGAGACAACTGCCGTTTGGTTTTGGAACGGGTTTGGTATATGCCAGGTCAGCCTCGCTGACCGGCTAGTGTTCAACTGTGGGTATATCAATGGATCCTCAGCCCTCCGTCTATGCCGAGTACCCCTTCCGGACCAACCGGCGATGTAGCCGGTGATCTAGGTCATCTCTACTCTGTCAGAGCATCAATCTACTTCATCTAGGCGACGCAGTGTTGCGACCAACATCAAATGGTCATAGCTCGTTGGTCAGAACGTCGATCCACCCTCCGAACATCGGTACAGGCTGTACGATCGTCCCTAGCTCCGCTCCAATAGCCGACTGGCTATTCCCCTTCACCCTAGCTGCCCAGATCGGGCACTAGCCGCGTGCTGCCTCATCTCGTATGTCGTGGTATGTCTTTGTCAAAGCCCTAGCCGATCGCTAGTAGGGTTATTCCGCCTAGCGCCGTCTAGTCGCTTATCTAGCGATTAGATAGTACTACCGGTTACCGCGCCGAGCTTCCTAGCTCAAGGCGTAGCTCCCTAGCTGTACTTCCATCGTAGATATCCGTCTGCTAGACCTTCGCTAGCTCCGTTCCAAGTCATCTCTGGACTACTAGAGTCTCCTAGGTCATGTCTCATGAATGTATAGGCAGTGGTTTAATCCCTGGTTGTTTGTACACTCAGCTAGCAGCTAGCGCGTCACACTAGTGCAGCCTCGCGCTACAGTCAGCAGTTAGGGCTCGCTCTGACTCTCCTTTATATCACCTAACAAGTGGTCTGCGTACTAGCTGATATGCTAGTAACAACAGAAGTGCTAGTTGCTTCCCGTTGTATAAATACTGGTCATAGGAAATCGCCAAATTAGCCCTAGATGCCGCGCATTTATGTTATGCCATTTCAGCGCGCGACTACGTCCAAGCCGCCGAACCGATCCTCACGCGATTTGACGCCTCAACCCTCCCCACGGCGCACGGGGCCTACGCCGGCAAAGTCGAAGGCAAGATGGAGAAGTACGGGAGCAAGAAGCCCCGCTCCCTGACCGAACTAATTGCCATGGGTTTTCAGCTTGTGAAGTGGAATGGGTAGTGCGTTCCTGCGCTTAATTTTCCCAAACCCTTGGCTCATCCACTTATCCAGCGACACCCACCCGCTTGTGGACATCCACGGCCGCATATTTGCGGTTCTGGCAGGCCAACCGCGCAAGCAAAATTACCAGGCATCCGTTCGCACCGCCTACGAGCTCATCACCAAGGAGGGCATCGCCGCTGGCTTCCCCGCACACATGTGGAAGCATTGACGTGGGCTGTTCGCGGCGATCAACGTCGGCCTCACCTACGGCAAGGGGTGCACCGTCCCCTCCTGGCTCAATAATAAGGTGCATACTCCACTCACCGAACGCCTGCTCGCCGACCCCGCTATCAACAGGATGGCAAACTTTGCAAGTGGTACGTACGCGCGCCATTCAATCCATCCCTTCCCTGATTTTCTTTCACCCAGGGGTGTTTGTGTTGTGGGTGCCGCGACTCTACCAGCAGTATCACAACAACAACAAGAAGCTCCGCATCAAGCTCTCCGACCTGCGTCGCCCTTTTGTGGGCTCGATCTTTTCTTGCACCGCATTCAATTTTGGCCCGAATGTCTGGACATTCAAACACCGGGACGTCCTCAACCTCGCTTTTGGATGGTGCGCTATCCAAGCCCTCAGCGACTTCAACCCCACGAAAGGCGGGCATCTTGTCCTCTGGGACTTGAAGCTTGTCATCGAGCTCCCACCCGGCGCCCTCATCCTCATCCCCTCCGCCACTCTTTCGCACTCCAACATACCCGTTCAACCCGGCGACACCCGCGTTTCCTTCACGCAATTCACTGCCGGTGGACTCTTCCGATATGTTGACAACTGGTACCGAACTGAGGGCGAGCTGGCCGAAGAAGATCCAGCAGAGTATGCGCGTTTGGTGGAAGAGAAGCGGTCTCGATGGGAGATGGGACTGCAGATGTTTAGTACAGTAGATGAACTTGTAACAACCGAATAAATGCATCTTTCTTTATAATCTTCTTTGCTGCCCTATGTATAAGAATCTGAATCTTCGTCATATTGAAACCAGCCGGAATTATAATCGCAAACTGATCAAAAGTCACGAACTGATTTCATTTTCAAGTTCTACTACTTCCTCTCCACTGTTCGTCCTCAAAATTCGGGAGATGTAAGTTCACGCCATTTAATGAACTTATAAAAGTTTTTTTTTTTTTTGGCTGATGAATATATTTTATTGAGAGATGTACTTGGGCATTTCTGCTAAATATTTATTTCTGAATAGTGGCCTACATCTAATCCACTGTAAAAAAAAAATTGAGACCAATGGAGGCATTGAACAAGAGGTGCGATTTAAATGGTCTGGAAATATGATCGCGAACTGATTTCATCGGTGGTATCCAAGATTGATTTTGGCTGGTGATCGCCATTCTCTTCTCTTCCACTACCACTTCATCAAGTTTCTTCTTCCAAATGCCGCGCGGCCGGCCTGCGTTGGATCCCGACACCAAGCAGCAACAACGCGCAGAGGCTTTGAAACGCTATAGCGACAAGTAAGTCCCAATTTCAATATTTCTCCTCAAAGAACTGACAGGATTCTGCCCTGCAGAAATGCCGACAAACTCTGCAAGGCTGCACAGCTCCGAATGCAACGGTGGGTTCCTTAAGTATCTTATTCCCTACCACCCAACTCCCAGCGACCAAGGCATCGCGCCACCATCACCAACTCCAACATCTTCATGCAACGAAAGTACGCTACAAAAGTGGCCTTGGCATCGGAACGTTACCGCGACAGGTGAGCTGGGTGTTTCTTCTTGAATTAAAGCACTCATTCAATGATTTACAATACAGGAAACACGAAGAGGAGCGCGCAGAGCGGCGCGCCGCCGATGCTGCAACAAGGAAAGCCAGGTGCACAACCCATTTCCTCCTTATTTTCCTGGCTATAATGTGCTCAATGCAGGGGTCTTGAAAAGGACACCCTGCATGAGAAGCACGCCAGGCCCAAGAAACTGCTGCAAGCCAAACCACTGCCCCAGCTGCCCTTCAAACGAGCACTGCATGCAGCAAAGCCGCCTGGTGCCGTTTCACCGATCACCCCGACTCCCGTGCTGCGCCACGCCATCGTCCGCATGTCTTCCGTCCCACAAGACGACTTGTCTGACACCGAATCCCACAATGAGCAGGAGCACCACCCTCCCGAGCTGCTGATATGGCCAGCGCGCACCTCCTACCCCCAGTGTTGTCCTCACTGCTACCAGGAGGACTGTGTAGGCTGTGCGTGCCTGTGCCCAGAATCTGATGAATGGTTCGACCATTCTGGCGGTCACTACTTCCCGAGCTGCGTGTGCAAGGGGGAGGATTGTTCGGGATGTAGGTGTGTCTGCCCTGTCAGCACCGTTTGGAAGGAGCATGGGGGTCATAAAGGGCAGAATTTATCTAAATCGTCGTGAATACACTATGTTTACACCCTAGAATAACTTTCGTTGGATGGCTATTTTGCGTAGAGTGAATCTTGTAGATTACATTTTGTAGATTAGATGCTATCTGATCTGGTGCACACGCGCGGGCACAGCCCCAACTTGATCCTCCTCTCGACATCATACCTTGCCAACATGGCGCGTCCATACCCCGGAATTTTGCTCTGTGAGCCAAAGTACTTCCCCGACCCCGGTCACGAAGACTGATACAAGCATCCAGGCCCTTTTTATGCGGTGGTTTGTAAGGAATGGCGGGGTGTTGTGACTTCAAAGTGTGTTATGTTTTTCTCTCTCTGAACTATATTCTGACCTTTCCACCATGCTGCAGGGCGTCTCGTAAACGCATGCTGGAGTGTTATCCCCACGCATATACATGGGAGGCCTCACCTTGGTGGACGTTTGACAGGAGGTGGACCCTCGACTGCACGGAGTACCACGAACACGAAGGGGAACGCGCAATGGCCAGTGAGCCCATACATCCTGTGACGCCCGACTCAGGCCGGCCTTCGCCTCAACTGACTCGGAATCATGTGTGCGACCATTTGTCTCTCCACGGCGGCCGGGTTCTGCATCTATCAGCCCACCGCATTTGACACAACGGAAGACACCAGCAGCTGTGCCCGAGAAGCGGAACACGGCCCTCCTCGCGCACGAGGTTGCAACTGCGTTGCGCATGGGCAGCAACGTTATGCTCACCGTGAATGGGCCCGCTATTATTATGCCTCAAGGTGCGCATGAGGCAGAGCACGGCGCGCGTGAAGCGGAGCAGGGGGAGGAATCACAGGGCGAGGATCTCGGCCCCAGACAGCGCAAGGAGGTCGAGGCGTTGGTGGAGGAGTGGACACAGGAAAACCGCGCCCAGGGTCCTGCAGCTGTGATGTACGCAGTGAGCGGGAAACAGCGCATCTTTCGAAATCGGTAGGGTCGCAGTATCTTGTCCTTCATTTTTTCTTTTCCTTTGTTAATTATTTTCTTCTTTTCAGGGATCGTGCCGTGGCCGTCTTGAAGAGATCACCTGGTGCTGAACTCATGTTCACCGACGACGAGGACAAACTCTTTGAGTTTCTTGCCAAGGATTTGGAGGGGAAGCTGCAAGTTTGAATGCGTGCATTTTTATATACTTGTTTTATTCAATATGTGTTCACAATGGCTTCCTACAAAAATATATACTTGCGTCTGTAAAGCTTGGTTTTGATTATAAGATACTGAATACAAACATCGGAAAGCGAAAGAAGGCATCACAAAATATAAGACTTGAAAATGAAAACACCAAAAAAATGCAAAAGAAAAATGCCTAGCCATTGGGTCGAACAAAAGACCCAATGGTTTAGGGGTTGGGATGTCTAGTTGCAGAGATATCACTATCTCTGCAATCCAGAGCTCTCAACCACTAAACCAGTGGGTCGAGAGTAAGTACTCAAGAGATGGAATATGAGGTAAACGTGCCGTACTTTCTGACAGCTTCTGTCAGGAAGTCACGGCATGTTTGTTGATTCTTTCGATTCTTTCTATTGCTCACGTACCGTCCTAATGCCACCGCCCACCAAATGCCGAAAGAGCCCACGCTGTCTGCCCACGCCGCACGTAACCCTTCTCAACGCGTCCAACAACCATGCAAATGACAGTCCGACGCTACGAAGGCAACAAGGGCACTCCTTATCAAGCAGTGCCACAAACAAAGTCTCGCACTCGATGCCGACCTCGAGGAACACCACGCGAAGCAAGAAGAACTCATTGAGATGCTCGCCTTGAAATACGGCAGGACTGAAGAGTACATGCGCACACTCGTTTGCAATGGGGCCAAGTACGGCAACAAACACGGGGTCAATACGAAGAATGCAATCCTCCACGAGTACTGCAACAAGGCTAGGGAGGGTGAGTGCTTATTTAAATGTTATTTTGCGGGAATTGACACGTTCTGCTTTAGAGGGCGGTCCTAGCAACGTCCACGATGTTCAAGACGAAATGTCAGGCGAGGAGTATAAGCGCATCAAGGATTCTCTCAGCAAGGAGGACCTGGCGCGCCTCAGGGCGCAGCTGGAGGAGCATCACGACACGAAGCACCACAGTGTTTGGGCAACAAACAAGTCGTGCCAACTGGACGCTGTGCAGACTGCAAACTGCGTTGGTGAGGTGGTACGTGTCTTCTCAAGCGCTGCGAGCTTTCTGGATGCTGATACCACTTTTAGCTGCGTAATCTTCACCTGCGAACTGGTGTGGCTGCCTTCGCAATCTTTACGTGGGGAAACCCAGATGATGCCGCCAAACCTCACATTGTCGACTCAGACGACGCCAGCAGGTTCTTCATTGATGTCTTGAAGATGTCGCCTCTCGATGCTGTCCACAAGATGGAGCAGTGGGCCTGTACGTGTGACACAAGTGTGTTTTATGTTTTGAGGAGAAAACAAAATAAGTGCTCACCGATGGCATTTATCAGTGGACGTCGATGCCAATACTGCTGACGCCGTGCGCTCTCAGATCACGGACATGGCAAATGATGGTCTGTGTGCGTCTCCCAGCCTCCTGCCCCATGAAAATAAAGTGTTCTGACTTCTTGCGCAGGTAAAATCAAGAACAAGCAGAAACTAGTAACGGAGTGGTCCAACTTCCGCTTGAAGATGGTGCATGAACTTGGGGTGGAAATGGCTGGGTGGCCTAGCAACATCGAGATCAAGCCTCCCTCAAAGCTTTGCGCCGACGATGCACGCCGCATCCACGATCTCATGAGGACGGGCGCCATTCATTGGGTTACGCTCACGGCGTCCCAACACGCCGTGGTCGCGCAAGAGATTGAGGCCGAGTGCGCTGCCAGGACTTCAAAGAAGCGCAAGCAGTGCAGCGACAAGGATCACCCGCGCGGCCCCTGTGCCAAGAAGAGCACCGCCACCAAAGGCACTGAGGGTGAGGCCGGTGCCCCGGCTGCCACCGCACAGAGTCCTGGCGACGGTGTCCAAGCCGCAGCTATGCAGGTACTCGCCCAGGCGCCCAGCAACAGCATTCAAGCCGCTATAGCGCTGTCGCCTGCACTGGGACTGACTGAGGTGGGCGCCCCCGCCTCATGTCTCGTCGCCGGCCCCGGCAGTGTTGCCGCCCCCGCCTCATCTCCCACTGCTGCCGTCACCGCCACTGAGGCGTCTGGGGCCAGCTCTGTGCCAGCATTGGGCAGTGTCGCCACCCCCCGCCACATCTCCCGTTGCTGCTGGTATCGCCACTGAGGCGTCTGGGGCCAGCTCTGTGCCAGCATTGGGCAGTGTCGCCGCCCCGCCGCATCTCCCGTCGCTGCCGGTATCGCCCCCGCCACATCTCCTGTCGCTGCTGGTATTGCCCCCGCCTCATCTCCCGTCGCCGTCGCCGCCGTCACCGCACCCGCCTCTGAGGCATCTATGGCCAGCTCTGTACCAGCTTTCGGTGGCGGTGTTTCTGGTACTGTAGGCCTGGACGCTGCATTTGGACCGGGCTTCGACCTCAATTTCGACTTCACCTTCTTGGATCACCCGCCTTTCGCACACCAGCTTCCTGCCGAGGAAGAGGTCTTACGGCTCAACACCTCGAACCTCGACCACAATAACTGGGGCTTCGTTGGCCTCGGCGCAAACAGCCCGTTTGTGAATGTCCATGGCGCCAACGGCAGCTTGTTGTCCTTCAATGGGGACGACGAGGTGTTCCCGGCTGCGCTGGTGCTACCCAACGTGAACACGGCCACCACTGCCTCCACCTCCTCCACCTCCGTCTTCTCTGTAGCGACAAATACCATGGGCAACAAGAAGAGGAAGAGGAGTGGGAATGATGGTGGGGAAAAGCGACCGTGCAAGACGCGCAGCGACAAGGACAAGCCGCGAGGGCCGAGGAAGAGCACGACCAACATGGCAACTGCCAATGCCGCCGCATGAAGGCCGCCGCCGAGGCACCACCCGCTCTTTTAAACGCGCCCCCCCTATTTATGCCTTAAATCCCATTGAAATATGTACTATGATTTCTGCCTCCCCCCTAAATACAGTCCCTTCATCCTACACATGTTCCTTAGCATCTTTCTTTCTACTATGAATTGATTTATGAGTGCTTCAGATAGTCTGTACGGAGTTCTATAGAGATTTTTGCAACAAAATCAAGGGTTATAATGTGTAATTACATATTGACCCCCTAGTACCACAGGTATGCTCCAATTTTTTCGTGAATTTATCTTGATTTTTGCGGCGGGAATGGGCGAGTTGGGCGGGGGCGGCGGGGGCTTTGATGGGATTGATGGGAAGTGGCGGGGACCGCGCTTAGCGACGTCGCCGCCGGACTTTGATGGCAGCGACGCAGGGGTGATGGGAGAGCCGACGCCCCGCCCTCCATTACCGACAATTAGCGGTAAGATTTATTTATTTTGGTGGTAAGCGAGGTACATTTAACAGTATTTATCGCTCCCAAGCTGATGGACATGAAACGCCGCTAATTAGCGCGGGATATTGCATACATATCCCCCGCTAGTTAGCGGGCTTTCGTGGTAGGTATAGGTGTGCTGAACTTTATTTGTCATTGCAGTGAGTGGTATTGTCTACAGTTCTCGGAAATCCATGTACGGTGAGGCAAGGTCCGCTGTGGTTTGTAATATAATAGTTTGTATATAAGGTGTTGTAGTTCTTGGAAAGGCTGTTACGGATCCAAAAACTAGCTGTCGAGTCTGCAGATTGGGAACATTGCTGTCAAGGACCTACTCGCTATCACAAAAAGTAACCGGAAATCAGGGTTTTACGGCAGCAATTTGGAAGATTTTTTTGTTTTAACTCAATGTGCGTGTTCTTTAGATTAAATGGCCGCCCTTAACACAAAAGTCAGCTTTGAAATTGGTGGGTATATGCTTGTTAGATGGGTTATATCTATTGCACCTGATTTTGCTGCAGATGACCAAAAATGTTTCAACACACAGTCACTTACAAGTATAAACTAGGTGGAGAGTCTCGAGAGCAAATTTTGGGGATGTCCTATACACTCTGGACCTTACATATAAAGTTAGGAAGCTGATAGATAGATGAAAACCGGTCAAACATTCAGCAAGTCAAGTCAGCAAAATCTTCACAGAAAGCATCAATCTATTTAGCCTAAGAATTTCTGTCTGAGTGCTTTATTCTTGAATGAGAATTTATGAGGGCACTTGTGACGGTCTGTTCCACCCATCCAGGATACAATTTTGGAGGGAGTATATTTAAAATGGAGGTTTACCTGATGCATGTTTCAATTTTGGTGTTGATGTTGCAGAATGGCTTGCTGACTCATTCCTTCAGGGTATTCAAGGTTTTAGCTGTTCAAGATTCAGGCAAGATGCTTTAGAGTTCAATCCATAGTGGAGCCACTGTCAATTGGGTCTCAGGCTGTCTATCTGGGGCCAATCTCTTATGTGGACCACAAAATGACATAACTGCCATCAGCATCACTGATCTCTTGGTGCTTCTAGCCAGTGCCAATGAACCCAGACTTCCAAAAAAAGTTGGGGTATCTGCAGGTAGGATCCTCAGGTATCTCTGAATGGTAGATCATCTAGCCCAGTGCATGTGATCTCTGGCAAAAAACACATTTCCGGTTACTTTTTGTGATAGCGAGTACATGAGATACGGAAACGTACATAGCATGTGCGGATCGGAAAGGGAGATCGAGGTCGGCTGAGACTTTTCCCTTCCCTGCCTTCTGCAAGATGATCTCAATCTGCACTCTTGGGACCAGTTTGTGATCTTCAAGGCTTTTTATGTAGCCCTTGAGTTCAAGGAAATCCGCACTGGTGATCCCTTCCTTCCCGGCTTTCTGAATGATCTGGGGGGCAGCCTCCTTTTGCAGGTCAGCAGCCTGGACGTGAGGCATGACGGGAGAGGGAGAAAGGTGACTCGGTATCCGGCCCTGCAACGGAAATTGATGAGATCATTGATTTAAATTAGTTTACATAACGGGTGCCAAATAGAATTATCCGGGTGCCCTACAGGAGTGAAAATAAGAAAAAGCTGGACACTCACCCTGGATGTGGATACCATGCACTTTTCCCAGTAACATGCTATCTTATTCTCGCAGGTTCAGCTCAAATTCGGCCTAAAATCTGAGGACCATCAAAACAGGCCCGATCAGGCTCTGATCGGAGTTTGAATTAACACTGCATTGCTAGTCGCCACTGTCAGTGTATTGTTCACACTAAGCACGTGTGTTGATGGTGGCAACATAACATGTCTTGAAAGCTTGACACATAGCAACTCGGCATCTCAGGCTCAAGCTCTTCAGTGTGGACTCAGAAGTGGAATCTGGAACTTTGCACACAGTGATTAAATGATAAAGGCAATCAGTTGTGGCAGACCAAATAGGTACAGTGTGTACTTTGAATAATTATATGCACTGCCAAGTGGATATGGCTGTTTCAGAGAGCTGGAGACCAGGAATGAAAAACATGATGTTCAGCCAGATCTGCAGCTGTACTCCCCGGCTGGCTGCCAGCCCGTTCACAGGACAATGACAGCCGATTTAATCAATGGCCATCATGTGGGCCACCTATCTGATGGCCAGCAATTGGCCAGTTGGTGGTGTAGTCAAGCAAGCTGGAAGGCAAAGTAGGCCCATTGTGATGGGAAATATCATCCCATGTCACAGCTGTGATGGCTGTGTTTCCACGGCTGTTGTGGTTGGGGAACCGTGTCATAGCCGCCATGGTGGAGGGAAGGAAATCCTGACATAAACAGGTGTGCCACAGGTGCTGTGGTCTCAGTTACAGGTGTGAACAAGATCTTGCAGGTTTGAGCCCTTTCAGAACCTGAGTCAAATCTTTTTTAACTCAACCAATGGTGGTCTGGGGGTTCGGAAATGGTGGGAAAATAGACTGGTGGTCATGAGGGAGGATTGGCATTTCAATGCAAATAAACAGGACATGACCAAAGCCCAGCAACACTAATGGTCAGAGTAATGAGTTTGTACTGTTGAGGCATGCTTTTCATTATAGGTCAGGTTAGACTAGTGACAGGCCGTCTATGAATACTGTTGATTTCGATCTGCAGGCTAGATTTGGGCCTAGGCGAAGATAGGCAAAGAGTAAACTACCATTGGGTTTCGTAAATTCGAAGGCCTGGATACTCTATGGGATGCTCTCAAAGCTGAATTACAACTCCAAAATTTTGGCTCCTGACACTCAATGAGATGACACAACTGGTTGGGAGGATTGGTTGAAGTCCCATGTCTGAAGAAGAACATGATCCCAAATGCTTTGATAGGGCTGCAACCAGAAGAAATTAGTGTTGATAAGAGAAACAGGAGGTCTTACAATCTGGATAATAATGGAAGACAAGAACAATTGAAAGTGAGGTAGAGGAGGGGGGGATAATCATGCACTGCCTAGAGACGAAAAGGGGAGGGAAAGTGAGTGAGGCAGGGACTGGTGACAGAGGAAAAGCATGCACTTCCTAGAGAGAGGAAGGGGAAGGAAAGTGAGCGAGGCAAGGACTGGTGACAGAGGAAAAGCACGCACGAGCTAGAGATGGGAAATGGCGGGAAATTGAGTGGGGAAGGACCGGTGACAGAGGAAAAGCATGCACTTTCTAGAGACAAGGAGTGGAGGGAAAGTGAGCAAGGCAAGGACCAGTGACAGAGGAAAAGCACGCACTTCCTAGATACAAGCAGGGGAGGGAAAGTGAGCGGGACAAGGACCAGTGACGGAGGAAAAGCACGCACTTCCTAGAGATGAGAAGGGGAGGGAAAGTGAGTGCGGCAAGGACTGGAAACAGGGGTGGGAAAGTGAGCGAGGCGAAGACCTACAACAGAGGAAAAGCACGCACGAGCTAGAGATGAGAAGGGGAGGGAAAGTGAGCGAGGCAAGGACCGGTGACAGAGGAAAAGCACACACTCTCTAGAGGCAAGAAGGGGAGGGAAAGTGAGTGAGGCAAGGACCAGCAACAGAGGGAAAGTACACACTTCCTGGAGATGAGAAGTAGAGGGAAAGTGAGCGAGGAAAGGACAGGCAACAGAGGAAAAGCACACACAAGCTAGAAACAAGAAGGGGAGGGAAAGTGAGCGAGGCAAGGACCACAACAGAGGAAAAGCACACACTCTCTGGAGACAAGAAGGGGAGGGAAAGTGAGCGAGGCAAGGGCCAGTGACAGAGGAAAAGCACACACGAGCTAGAGATGAGAAGAGGGGGGAAAGTGAGAAAATCAAGGACCGGTGACATAGAAAAAGCACGCACAGACTAGAGGCAAGAAGGGGAGGGCAAGTGAGTGAGGCAAGGACCAGTGACAGAGGAAAAGCACACACTCTCTAAAGATGAGAAGGGGAGGAAAAGTGAGTGAGGCAAGGACCGGCGACAGAGGAAAAGCACACACAAGCTAGAGATGAGAAAAGGAGGAAAAGTGAGTGAGGCAAGGACCAGCAACAGAGGAAAAGCACGCACTTCCTAGAGACAAGAAAGGGAGGGAAAGTGAGTGAGGCAAGGACCGGCAACAGAGGAAAAGTACGCACTCCCGAGAGACGAGAAGGGGAGGGAAAGTGAGTGAGGCAAGGACCGGCAACATAGGAAAAGCACACACGAGCTAGAGACAAGAAGAGGAGAGAAAGTGAGCGAGGCAAGGACTGGCAACAGGGGAAAGCACACACTTCCTAGAGCCAAGAAGGAGAAAGGAAGTGAGCGAGGCAAGGACCAGTGACAGAGGAAAAGCAGCACCCTCTAGAGATAAGAAGGGGAAGGAAAGTGAGTGAGGCAAGGACTGGCAGCAGAAGAAAAGCACACACTTCCTAGAGAGGAGACGGGGAGGGAAAGTGAGCAAGGCAAGGACCAATGACGGAAGAAAAGCACACACAAGCTAGAGACAAGGAGGAGAGGGAAAGTGAGCGAGGCAAAGACCAGCGACAGAGGAAAAGCACACACGAGCTAGAAACGAGAAGGGGAGGGAAAGTGAGTGAGGCAAGGACCGGCAACAGAGGAAAGGCACCCACAAGCTAGAGACGAATAGAGGAGGGAAGTGAGCAAGACAAAGGCCAGCAACAGAGGAAAAGCACACACTCCCTAGAGACCAGAAAGGGAGGGAAAGTGAGTGAGGTCAGAGCTGGCAACAGAGGAAAAGCACCCACCAGCTAGTGATGACAAGGGCAGGGAAAGTGAGTGAGGCAAGGACTGGTGACAGGAAAAGCACGCACTTCCTAGAGACAAGAAAGGGAGGGAAAGTGAGCAAGGCAAGGACCAGCAACAGAGGAAAAGTACGCACTCCCTAGAGACAAGAAGGGGAGGGACAGTGAGCGAGGCAAGGACCAGCAACAGAGGAAAGGCACACACAAGCTAGAGAGGAGAAGGGGAGGGAAAGTGAGCAAGTCAAGGACCGGTGAAAGAGGAAAAGCACACACGAGCTAGAGACAAGAAGGGGAGGGAAAGTGAGCGAGGTAAGGACCAGTGACAGAGGAAAAGCACGCACTCTCTAGAGACAATAAGGGGAGGGAAAGTGAGTGAGGCAAGGACTGGTGACAGAGGAGAAGCACACACTCTCTAGAGACAAGAAGGGGAGGGAAAGTAAGTGAGGCTAGGACCGGTGACAGGAGAAGCACACACCTCCTAGACATGAGAAGGGGAGGGAAAGTGAGTGAGGCAAGGACCGGAGAGAGAGGAAAAACACGCACTTCCTAGAGACAAGAAGGGATGAGAAAGTGAGTGAGGCAAGGACCGGCGACAGAGGAAAAGTACGCACTTCCTAGAGACAAGAAGGAGAGGAAAAGTGAGCAAGGCAAAGACCAGTGACAGAGGAGAAGCACACACTCTCTAGAGACAGGCAAGGGAGGGAAAGTGAGCGGGGCACAGCCTGGTGCCAGCGGAAAACCACACACGAGCTACAGACAAGAAGGGGAGGGAAAGTGGGTGAGGCAAGGACTGGCAACAGAGGAAAAGCACCCACAAGCTAGAGATGAGAAGGGGAGGGAAAGTGAGCGAGGCAAAGACCAGCAACAGAGGAAAAGCACACACTTCCTACAACAGAATTGCCTCCAATTAATGTACTTGTCCCATTCAATGTTGGCCCATCACATACTTTTGCTTTAATTAATATGCTTGCAATTTCTTTCATTCTGTGTTTATCACCCCCTCGCTGGAAGATCATGATTCACTTTGCTCTCTCCCCCATATTTTGTTCTCACCCTCAATAGCTCCCACCCTGCAGCAGCCACACCAATGAACATTCTCCATGGATTCTCTTTCCAAATGTGAACTGCTTCCTCCACCATCTGTTCAAACAAGTTCCACATCCTCTTATCCTCACACGTCACACCTTCTTCCGCTGCCTTTCGCAAATGTTGATACCACTGTCCAACAGAATAATCCACAACAACACCAGACTGGCTGCCCGCCCTGACAATGACCTCCAAACAGCTTCTTGCAGTTACAAAGTGTGCATGGCCTGTGAGGATATGGAATTCCGCTGGTGCATGCCCATCCATGATATAATCACGGAAAGACTTGTGCATTTGGGGTGTGGCTTCCTCAAATGATGTAGTTGTGCCTGGGATCAAAACACTGCGCATCCGCTGCAGGAAGTTTTTGACATGAAAGTTGTCCTCTGGGATATTGGCCAATAAAGCAATGATTTGATGAATGGTCAATGGCTCATCAAGCACAAGAATGGTCCCAATAACATGCCAAAAGCCCTGTAGTTGATTTGCACGCCAGTTTGTGTCCTGTGCCGGATTGTCTATGTTCTCAAATGAGGTCAAAATGACCCTGTATAGATCCTCGAGCTGACCAATACCCATTTGGGTAAATTTTTCAAAGACCTGTTTTCGAGAGGCTGTCCCCCTATTGCAAATCTGCTCCTCAATCCAATGAAGAGCAGTTGCAGCATAGTGAAAAAGGCCACTGGCTTTGTCCGATAACTTCTGCACTTCATCGTCACTTGGCCAATCATTCCAGCGTGTAATTTCCTTCATCCTTGCAATGATGAACTTGTGAACTTCATGCACAGATGATTCTGTGTCAAGGGCATGTTGTTTGAACACCGCAAGCTCGAGAGTTTTAGACCTGGAGATGTCGGCCCAGTGCTCAGGCCAAGAAGTGATGAGGAATCTGACATTATCAGGAAGGTTACAGCCTCTTGGTGCAATTGGTAACAGGATCTCCAGGACACTCTGAACGGCATTTAGAGCTCATCTAGTGCATCAATGAGGATGATGACTACATTGCCAGATTTGGAGAGTTCTTGGATTGGAGCTATTAGAAGTTCCTCTACTTGCTTTTTCCTAGTAGGAGGGAAGCCACGCTCCAACACACCATGAATAATGGCAGCAGCAGCTAGAGAGAATTCGGCAAGCTGCAGTGCAATAGTGGGAATAATTTTGGCTGGATCAATTGTTTCGGGGATGTTACGGGAGATAAAGAACTGAGCTGCGAGAGGTGTGTGCTTCTCGCGAAGATTTTCGACAACGGTTGCAGAGAGAGTTGATTTGCCGCTGCCTATACCTGTGATCCAGAGGATACGTTCCTTGGTGAGATTCTGTGGTGATAGCCACTTCAAGATGTCTGCTTGGATTTCCACACGAGTACCAGTTGCACAAAGACTCTTGCTCTGATCTGTAAATTTATGCTGTGCTGCAACATGGCCGGCGAGCTTCTCCTTGATGAATTGCAATTCTTTGAATTGGTTCATCAGCTTTAAATTTTTTACAAGCCATAGAAGAGCATACTAGTTGCAGCAGGATCTGTGAGATTGACATTGCTCTCGTGGATTGTGAACCTGGGTCCTTCACCTGCTCCACCAGCACCACCCTGTGCCCTACCCTGACCTCCGGGGCCCCCAGTCCCACCACGAACTAATGACAAATGGATCAGCCGTGACTTAGACCTCGATTCATATAATATAATAAATACCAGACACATTATATGTTACTCCAACTGGCATAGCGAATGATTCTGAGTGGGAAGCAAATACGAGTTAGATATCTTGAGATGACTCACCAGGCGTGGACTGCACAGTATCTGGTGTACCTGGATTGAATGGTGAATGACTGCAGGTATGTGATATAACAAGACGCACTAGTCTTCGCGGTATTACTTCCTTTCAACGCATCTTCTCCGTTATCGACGCGCTTGGGTGCACTCTCAGGGTTAGGTGGCAAGACTAGGTTGAAGTCATGAGTAATGGCTGGAACACGTACGAAAAGACTCACTCGCAGTTTCACCGGGTGCTGGTCCGCGCCTGCCAGACAGCACTGGTGTTGTGCTTCGAGATGGCTGTGGAGAGGGGGCTGGACTGTGTTTCGGAGTCCTTTTGAGCCATCCCTCCCTGAACTTGTCGAGCAGATCAGCCTTGTCGAGCAGGCTGGGCATTGGCAGTTTTCGGTCGTCAGACATGGTGGAAAGCAAGGTGGAAAGGACGTTGCAACGTGTGATCGACGCTCAGTCCCACATCACTCTGTGGCGCCGACGGCCATCTCAAATTCAATCAATCCTGACAGATTGCACATTGCTGCCATGCCGCGAGGACAGGGTTCTTGAATTCGCGCCCTAAAACCCACACTTTGACTATGCGGGAGTAATATGGACATAAACGAGAGCTGAGATCTGGGGATCTCAGTTCCTAAGCGGGATCATGTACTTAAATCTACCTACCTACCGTTCTCGCACCGTTGACTGGCGTGTACACCCCTCTCCCACCGATATGCGCTCGTCCGCGCGCACCGGCATGCAGATCCCGTCTTGACAGGCGTCCGTCTCGTATCCATCCGCAATCGACACACCCTCGCGCACGACTCACGCAGGCAAGGTGGCGTTCCTTTGATGCTGAGCGAGCGTGCATATCCTGGTGACGATCGATGCACATGATCTGCACGCGCGGCTCTCCGTGCTTCCCCATTATCCCGCCCGCCGC
Organism: Mycena olivaceomarginata; assembly: GCA_029378375.1. Classification (NCBI taxonomy): domain Eukaryota; kingdom Fungi; phylum Basidiomycota; class Agaricomycetes; order Agaricales; family Mycenaceae; genus Mycena; species Mycena olivaceomarginata. Next base: position 2,017 of record JARKIC010000226.1, on the reverse strand, counting down.
CGCCTACTTCCCTTCTCTGGCAGCTCTACTTTCTCCTTCGCGCGCTAGCGCCTTACACGCATCGCAGGAGGCGCACTCCGTCATGGACACGTCGACCCTCTTCCATTTCCGGTGCGCGACGCAACTCTCGAGTGCGCCCCGTTTACGCGCACAGTTCTCCGTGTATCGGGACGTCAACGGGGTACCATTCTCCCTGTTCCTCTGCGCACGCCCACCGTGCTTTCCCCCTATTGCTTACAGCGTGTCCTTGGTGTTTGTGCCTTCACTCTGCTCCTTCTCATTTGTGCGCCACACGCGTCACTCTTCCGTCCACCTACCCCCACCCCGCCTTGTTCTTTTCCTCTCCTCTTCGGTCTCTATTTACCAGCATGCATGACGCTAACACCCTCTCTTCACAGGGCCCTGCGCCACCTCCAGTGCCACCTCTTCTTCCATCATCACCATCCACGACCGCGACGCGCATCAAGCGCAGTACCACAGTACGAGCATCGCGACGTTGCGCACGAAGGTTCGCCCGAAGTCCAAGCCCAGCACTACGAGGACTACGACGCGCGGTTTGTCCTTATGCACTGCACCATCGGTCCTTTCTCGGCGGCTCCGCTGCTCACGCCGGCCAGGGTCATAGGCCCATACAATATGGTGGAAGTGGGCGGTTTTTCGTGGGTAAGTGATGATCTTTGCTTGTCTTTTCTTTCCTTGTTTTCTCGATTGTGGGGATGCTGAATGTTGTGCGTTCTCTCTTCCATGCTTTCCGCAGCGGGCATTTCCCTACGTAGGAGGGGCGGACACAGAGGTCGTGTGTCTCGCGGTCGTACGTCGCGGTCCCGCGCTTGCCTGTGGACGCACGGACGTCGCCCCAGCATTCTTTGACGTGCCTCGACCCGCTGCGCGGGCGTCTCGTCTGGGATTTGTGCCCTTTCCCTTCGAGATTTGTGCAGCATGCTCCGCACACTGCACTTCTTCATGTGGAGCTCGCAGATGTCGATGATTTCGTCGGAATTCTGATCCTGCTGCAAGATTTCAGCTGGAGGTGCAGGGTCCTCCTACGCAGGCAGCCGGTTTTAAAACCGCTCTCGCTTATCCCCGCCTCGTGCCTCGTTGCGCACATTTCTCTTTACCGCTTTTTTTATATTCTTTCGTCCCGATATCTCTCCTCTCGTATCCTACATCTTATATATACTTTGCCCGCCCGTACTTTGCGTGCCCGTACACAATGTGTACTTCTACATCCTAATATATTCCTTCCTTTTTCTTGTGGTCTGTACCTCACTGCGATCTGCCAGCCGCCGTGTTGTATCCTACGCAAAATATCTGGCCCATTCGCGCGCTTCTATGTACCACAGCTTGGATAAGCTACAGAAAGCGCAGGAGCTGGAGGCACTTCTCCGAGACTGAGGGATCTAGATAGTTCTTGTATTGATTCGCCTCCTCATTTATTTTCACCTTGGAATGGACGCGAGTGCTGTATTATAATGCAAAGGAGTTTCCCAATACAACACGGCAAAAAACGAAACAGTTAAGTACAGCGACAGCAAATTTGATCGGATTCTCGGAGCACATCTTGAAGCCTTCAGAATCAGACATCTTCTAGGAACACGGAGCGGGCTGTATGTTATCGTGGGAAGATGATCGAGGAAGGAATAATTCAATGAGGCCGTAAACGTTGTCCTTGATCGCGCTTTATCTTTATTCAAATTTTCTTCAGCCTTGGTCCACTCCGCAGCTGCCAAGTTTCATGCTCTCTCAGTTCGACGCGACGATTTCGAAGGGTTGGAATATTTTGCAAAAGTGGAGGTCAATCGAAGAGTCGAGGAAGGAAACCCGCTAAAATGCGATGGACGGAATCCGTGTGGGAACAACGAAGCCGCAACAGTGGAAGGAGGCGGGGGATGAGGTTGGAATAGTATAAATTGGGAATGTGAAAATGTGGAAAGTGAAATGCATTTGAATGTTATGTCGAGGAATGGAAAAAACAGAGATGAGGAAACTGATGCGAGGGACAGTGGTGAAAACAGCC